>CM077167.1:96511071-96902602 GCA_039583875.1 Platanthera guangdongensis
ATGTGGAATTCTACTGATGTGGTTATGAATACAAAAAGTTTCTACATACTAAAATTGGGGATTGCAAAAAAGGAAAAAAAGGAAAAAAAAATGGAGAACATTGAAAAAGAAAATCTAAAAGAATGATAATGAGAATTGGATTCCGCATCTGTTTATCTGATTTGGTCGGGTTAGGCCGTGTACACACCTGATTTTCAAGCTAAGTCTGGGGGGTGTCAACACATGCAATTCTGAGGGTTGTATTTGTTTAGCTTGCTATTTGCTTGCTTGGGTTGCGTGTAGCCTCCATGTTATCTTTGTCTACCAAACCTTAGACCTAGCCCCATTCGATACTACAAGTCCTACTGAATCTTCGCGTGAGTTTAGCTATCGTCGTGGAGAGAGTATGAACGGGCAAGCGTATTGTCCTCGACATTGATAGATTTCTTTGGAGGTGATCACGAGCCCAGTTTTTTTGCAATGCTCATCTTAGCGGCCTAGCTACTTTCATCCTACGCATGACTGAACGATTCTCCAGAATTCTAATTTTGAGTAGACGCAATATTTATTTACGCCTGTCAAATAGTTTAAACTCCGTATTATAATTAAAAAGTTTTTCTATTATATTTTCTATGTCCATGATGTATCTGATTTCTCGTAATACTTTATTTTGAAATTACTGAGCCAGCTAACTATTTTCTAGTCCACGAAGTGATGATTTGCTCGGGATGCGCAAATGTGTAATTCTGGTGGTTTGATGAGTCCATGTTAAACACACATTTTTGGACTCATCGAGGACAGTTTTCTCGTTGATGCACTACACTTGAGAGACATAATTATTTATATTCGTTTCTCTTACCATTTCATGATAACTGCACTTTAGGCCCGTTTTCAGTGTGATTTCATAGTTTTGTACTTTTTCACTATACTTGGTGTTTTTTTCTGTCTCGAGAATGTGGAATGCCCGTTTCAGTGGCAATTTTGTTCTAATTGCAGGTACAAGGGT
The DNA here is from genome assembly GCA_039583875.1 of Platanthera guangdongensis. Taxonomy (NCBI): domain Eukaryota; kingdom Viridiplantae; phylum Streptophyta; class Magnoliopsida; order Asparagales; family Orchidaceae; genus Platanthera; species Platanthera guangdongensis. The sequence goes on from CM077167.1 coordinate 96,512,057, forward strand.
CGTGTGGGTGTTCCGGGACTGTTCGGGAAATCCCAAAATGGTATAGGAACACTACGCACGACCATTGGACATAGTAAGCACGACCGCTGGTCGTGCGATACTGTTCGTGTGCTCTATATTCTCCATTTTCCAAGTTTTGTCTGGGGTCATTGCATGACCATTGTACATAGTGTGCACGACCACTGTTCGTGCACCACTTCTCGTGGCCGTTATTCCAGTTTTTTTGAAGTTTTACCATTGCCTATCGCACGATCAGGGGATCAAGTGCGCACGACCACTGGTCTTGCGCCATTGATCGTGCACATATTTTGATTTTTTTGTCCATCTACATGATTCTCTAGAGCAGAGCGCCCGATCATCAACCGTCCGTGCGCACGACCACTGGTCGTGCGCCACTGATCGTGCGCTCTATTTGTCTGCTGAGTATTTAAGCCCCTACTGCGCGAATTAGGGCACGCTTTTTCATTCTCTCCGCCCAGCTGCTCCGCGTAAAGTGCCGTTCCTCGCCCACACAGGTCCTCCACTCATCTCCACACTACGGGAAGCTTTCTCCAGCCATCCGAAGACTTTTTCAACCCTTCGGAGAGTTCCTGGCCACCAACAGCTTGCAACAGATACCTTTCGGTACTTTTCATCTGAGCAAAGGGAGTCAAGACTGAAGGCAAGGGAAGAATATGTAGGAAGATGAGTGGATTGACAACTTATTTGCCTCCGGAAGCAACCATGGTTAGAGTCGTGATGTGGACTGACAACCCACCACTCCGGCCAAGAACACGGCTAGACTTTCCGCATTTTGATTTATTCTACCTCTTCTCTTTGTGGATTTTACTCTTGAGCTTGTAAAAAACTTAAACTTGCTTTTAATTTGTCTATAAATGAACTTTGTTTGGGTAGTTACATCCTCTGTTGTAGATGTGATGCACTCGCCTCATTTCACATCCATTCCACTCACGCTCTAGGACCACTGTAGTAAAGGCTAGAGTTGGTGGATGAAGAGGTGATTACGACCCTCAATTTCCGCAATGTGTTCATTCCATCCTCTTGCTCTCCGTCCATCAGCCTAACGAAGCACGACATAGTGGCCTGCATTAGTTTCCATCCACCAAGCAAAGTGGTGCTTACGACCCACATTAGTTTTCTTTTTGTTGTTAACTTAGGAATCAAAATCAAACCCCCTTGTTGTTTCTTTAAACTCTGAGTAACGATCTCTCTACTACGCTATAATGTACCCTTCCTGCATTCCCTCGAGATCAAAATTCGGGGAAGCTATTCCCAAATTATTACTTGACAGCGACCAGTGCACTTGCCGATGACGCATCAGCAGGTTATCCCGAAGCTTACCAGATTCAATAGAGTCTGACGATGGGTTTCGCTCTAAAAAGGGAATAAATAGTTAGAAATTAATCAATTATGTAACACCTCCATCCGTCACATGGGATATAACAGAATGTCCGGGCGGGGCCCCACGCCAAATTCCACGGACAGTTACCGAAGTTACATACTAATACCAAAATACTATGAAACAATATCAAAACCTAACAAAGACCATTCTAGCAGAAGCTTTTAAATAAGTTAGAAGAACCCATAAACATAACATGAATGTCCACTACAGCAACAGCAGGAATGAAATAACATACACAGAAGTCTTGACCTTATGGCCTTAACACATTCAACTTGAATTAAAGTGTTTTACATACATTATCTCGCAGGTCGGCCATACATGATCGTATTAAAAAAAACACTTCGCCTTGGCCTTCAAGGGCCAGCACAGAAACAAGAACTTCAGCCCGCTATTTGCCACTAGGGTCACCTCTTCCTACATAAGAACAATCCACCGCATGGTGGCAAAATAAAGCAACAGTCAGCTAAAGCTGATCAAATTATAACGACCCCACCCCTTACTCGGGGAGGCAGTGCTCCTTTCCTGCAATTATATTAGCAAAATCCAACATAGAATTAAAAGTAAAGTTTAAGCACACTTTACCATAGGCGTAGGCACAAACGACCACACAACCCGTACTCTCAGGGCTCATTCTCGGTGAATCCGGTCCAAGCCGAGGCTTCACCACCACCCCCAGGATGGCAACTATCATGAGCATTTAAGTTTTTTTGGTCGAAGCCTAAGACTCTCCCTCTATGCCTACAGTAAGTGTTACGTACCTTAGGTCTCTTTAACCAAACTACATAGAGCGGGTACGGTTTCACTCAACCCGTTGCTCACACACCCATGTCAATTTAAGTCATCGGCGCAGATTAAGCTTCCCCGAGGCCCGATGTATCGATCATATAATAGTACATAACCCAATTATGTACAAGGTCGGCTCTCAAGACACCAATCTGGGCTCCCAGAGCACGCAGTCGACACACTAGCCCCTAGGTCCCCGTGAGACAAGACTCACGGAGCTACTGCCAGTGGTAACACTACCGCAGCGCGGTACTTGGCAAAAACGCGTTTTGACCAGTTTTCCGGGTGCTCCTTGGGGTTAGTCCCCAAAGTTCCCTGCTATAATCTTCTGCGTAGAAACTCAAAAAGCAAACAGCACGGAGTCATCTCCGGTAATACATGCATAATGAAACATCAACAATCCAGATCAACCCGTCCGGATGTGCTTCACACACCATGTCTATGTCCGTACTTCGATTCCGAACTCTATATGGAAAACTACGAGGATAATCCCTGAAAGAATACCTCACACTCACCTCACACTCGCGAGAGAGGGTTTCCTATGCAAAAGGTAGAGGACTTCACATGTCTAAGTAGAGAATCATTACCCTTTGTGATTTATTTGGTGTCATACCCAAGATCTAGATGGATGGACGCGACCGTAAATACCTTGCCTCCCCAAATCAGGACTCGACTTCCAAACCGGAGCTTCGGAACTCCAATGGCGGTGGGATATCTTCCTTATTCTTCCCTCTTCACTCTCCCTTCTCTCTCAAACTTAGAAAGAGAGAGCCAATGAAGAAATGAGTTGGGAAAACATAACTCCTGGTTATATACCCGAAGAGGCATGCACCAGCTGTCGGATCTCCAAATAAAATCTGTGGATGGTCCTGATTCCGCAAAGAATTCAGTTTACGAGAGCGACCACCGCACTGTAGGAATTTACCACCGCACGGTAGCCCAATTGTTCGACTTCTCGAGGACGCCACTGCTTAGAAACCCAATTAGGCAGTGACACGTGGACACATCATAATTACTATGCTACTGCTACGCAATAGAAAACTATCGCTATGCGGTAGTTTACACGTTTGTAAGGAAATGACAAAACTATGCTACCGCCAGCGGTAGGGTTAATGCAGCACAATAACAACCCGAGAGCTCTGTCAAATAAATCGTAAGGCTACCGCCCCGTGCTACCGCTACTGCCAAACGCTGGCGCTTCTCGAAAACATCGAGCACTGAGTGCCCAGACCCAAACGTATAGCGGACTACCGCTGCACAGTATGCATTACCGCCAGGCGCTTGCATGCACTGAGATGCCGAGAGTGTCGAGAGCATTGAGAACGTCGAGAACACCAACCTACCGCCAGCGGTAGCTCTACCGCCACGCGGTACCTTCCAAAGAGCATTTCCAAAACCTGGGGCGTTACAAATTAGGTAGCGGCAGACACAAGTATTCAGAGAAAATGACCAGTAGAATGTGGGTTGTCTTTCTTTGTCGGAGCAGCAATTTGGCAGCTACCATAGAAATGTCACCTTTGAAGCTCAGGATCAAAGACAATTAGGTGATTTTTGTAGTCTTCATGGGCTTTTACTCTCATCGAGGCTGCCAATCTAGTGGAGATGACAATGTCACCTGTCTCTGTAATGATCTTAACTGTTTTTTATTTTCGTGGTGGAGATTGGTAAAGACACAGATGCTTAATCCTCCTAGGAGGCATTTTTGTCGGAAGCGATACTAGCGCCCGGCGAACTCCACAGCTCCGGCGAGACCAACTTAGCGAGAGCGAGACGGGTCCGGCGAGAGCTCCTTGAGCTGCTCCTGCGAGAACTCAACCTCCACCGAGGTGATACGAGCGAGACGACCAGCTCTCTTGCGGCGAGTCGGGTCCGGCGAGAGCTTCCGGCGAGAGCTCTCCGCAAGATGGCCGCTACAAGCTTGGGCGGCGGGAAAAATTTGTTCCTGCGGGAACAATACTAGCGAGTACTCTTAAAATACTCTCTCTCTCTCTCTCTCTCTCTCTCTCTCTTTCTCTCTAACTCTCTCTCTCGCCAGTATCTCTCTCTCCCGCTATTCCTTTCTCTCTCTCGCCCTAGGACACGGGAGTGTCCAAGGCCTTGTCAGCAAGTCGACGAACTTCGCTCGACGAAGTGTCGAGACCGTGAACACGTCCTGGATCCTAGGCGTGTTCGAGTAGACACTGGCTAGGACACGGGCGTGTCCAATACCCGTGTGAGTCTCGGGTTGTTTTTGGGGCTGTGTCGATGGGGGCACACGGCTGACCACACGGCCGTGTCATTTGGAACACGGGCGTGTCAGGTCGAACACGGGCGTGTTGGATGCCCGTGTGTTGTTCCAGGCACGTCGATTTTGACGGAGAATGAGGGACACAGCCCTGGACATGGGCGTGTGCCAGGCCGTGTTCGGCCCAGGTTTTACTTTTCAGCTATGAATCGTAGCCATTCGTTTCCTTATTTTGGGATCCGACGGTTGGGGATTGTTCCTACTGGGATATACCCGGGATTGGGCCTTTGAAACCCTCATTTTTTTTAGTGGTTCTCTTTCTAAGTCAAGAGAGAGAGGAGAGCTAAGGATGAAGAAGGAGCTAGATCCGGCCATTGGAGGAGCTTCGTAGCTCCAAATCGCGAGCCGACTTCGGATCTACGGAGGCAAAGAGAGTGCGGTGCTTTTCATCTGCTTACTTTTCCATGGCGCCAAGGAAGAACGCTAGGGTAATGATTCTCTTCTTGAGCATGTGAAGCTCTCCTTCTTTGCATAGGAAGCCCGCTCTCGCGAGTTTGCGGTGAGTTGGAGGCATTCCTTCTGGTAGATATGTAAAGTCCCCATTGTTTAGAGTCCATATTCGAGAATGGACATAAGCATGATGTGTGAAGCCTACCCGGACATGTTGGTATGGATCGGTGATGTTGCATTGCATAAATGCCGGAGAAGACTCTGTGCGATTGTTTGTTTTTCGTGTTTTCTACGTGGTAGATTGCAACAAGGAGCCTTGGGGATTAACCCAAAGGTGCACCCGAAAAACTGGGTGGATGCGTGATCTTGCCAACTTGGTGGCCTGAGATCCAACTTGAACCTAACTGGGCTATGTAATATTGTACGTTCGATTCACGGGCTTCAGGGAAACTTAACTCGTACCGATGATATTAAAATGTCGTGGCAAGTGAGCAACGGGTTGAGTGAACCATTCCGTCTTTATGCCGCGGGCATAGAGGTCGGGTCTTGCTGTCGATGATATTAAAGTGTCGTGACATAGGTTGTTGATGATATTAACTTTGTCGTAACATTTGCCTAAAGGCCAATTTGCTCATGAGAGATTGCCATCCTGGAGATGGTGGGGAGTCAACGGGCTTAGACTGTGATCACCGAGATTGTGCCCTGAGTGCACGGGGCGTGTGGCCATGCGTGCCAACACCTATGATGCAATGAATTTATATACTGCTTGGTTATGCTAATAAAAATACAGGGAAGGAGCATCACCACCCCGAGTTGGGGGCGGGATAGTTATAATTTGGTCAGCATTGCTGACCGTTGCCTTTGTTTGCCACAGTGCGGTGGTTTTGTTGCTTGCAGGTGCTGCTGGACCAAGCGGTCAATAGCGGGCTAAAGCCCAAATTGCGAAACCAGCCATTGAAGGCCTAATTGGAGTGTTTACTGCTTTTATTCATGTATGACCGGCCTGCGTGCCGTGGTTTGTAAATCATGTAATATTAAGTAAACAATATTGTAAGGCCTTAAGGCCAGTACTTGTGTATTTACTATATTCATATTTGGTATATTAGTGGACATTCATGTTCTTTGTGTTGGGTTCTTAATTGCAACTTATATAAACTGCTTCCGCTAGAATGCTCTGTGTAGGACATTGGATTGGTTGGATGGTTTCCATTGAGTAACCACCCGGCCTGTCTGTAGTATATGGCGTTGGGCCCCGACCGGACCTACTGTTATATGCTATGTGACGGATAGGGGGTGTTACAGTACCTGCCTGACTCTTGCCATTCCCTTTGCTCTGGCCCTGCCAAGATGCTGATCCCCAAGGAGATCCAGGAGAGCCTTGACCGAGCTCGCCAGGCCTCTGGAGCTCGCGGAGCCGCCCTGACGACAGTCCCTGCCACTATGCCATAGGGTGGCTCTGCTGAGCCCAGCTCCAAGAAGATGAAACCATTCCCTCATGCGGCCGAACCCATCTACGATGACCTGAGGGCCAACTTGGAGCACGGGACCGGCTCCTCCACTGTGCCTTCCTCTAAAAGGAGGAGGAACGTTGTTGAGATTTGCGACGGCCCAGACAGCCGCCCTGATGGTGTAGAGGTCATCGCGCCGCGAGATGCCACCCCGCGAGCCAAGACCACTCTTGGAGACTCGCGGTTCATGACTCCGGAAAACCTCCACCGGAAGCCGTCCGCTCCCTTCGGGACCTTAGGGTTTAGCTCGCAGAGGCCGAGCTCGCCGGTGCGCGCCCCCTCTCCTCGGCAAACTGTCGTGGACGTGGGGGGGGGGGGGGGGGGGGCGTCTGGAAACCATCCCTACCCCGAGATTCGAGCTTCTCCCACCAGGGACTCCCAGCCCAGGTCACGGGAAGGATCTGAGGTTCATTCCTCCCCGCATCTCCTTCGAGCTGCCGAGCTCGTCAGGTCAACTTTGCTTGGATTCCTGCCTCACGCTCTTTTCCTGCATTCCTCTTTTTGCTGATGTTTGTCTCCACAGTTCCCCCCAGCTAATTCGCTGGCGAGGAATCTTTGCGGGCAGCACACTACTCTCCCCTCCCCTCCCCAAGCTCGCTGGACTCTTACCTGGGCCCCGAAGTGGATCAAGGCGAGCTGATGAGGAGGGAGGTTAAGCTTCTCAGGAAGTTGGTGTGCGGGCTGCGTGAGGTGCAGGGGGTCAACGAGTTGTTACAACGCGACTACGCGCGTCTCGCTGACGAGGTGCGAAGCGGCCATGCTGGCGATCTGATGTCACCTTCCCGACTTCTGGATGAGATAGATGATGGCCTCTCAGTGGCGTAGAGGAATTCGGAGAGGATCCGCGAGCTGCTCCGCACGCGGCAGTCTGGGGGGCAGGAGCCGCGAGACCGGGGTATATAAGAGGGCGGCTCCTTTGTCGAGCCGACCGGTACTCGCCTCCTGGTTTCCCCCTGCTCGCGCGCCCTGCTTTTTTATTCCTGCACTTGATCTCTGTAATAAGTAACTTTAGAATATTATTGGACATGCGGTATTCAAATAATATATTACTCTGTTTGACTTAGCCTTGGTTGGGACGCGCTAGAAGTCTGCGAGTTGGGGGTGGCGAGTTGGGGGTGGCGAGTTGTGGGTGGCGAGTTGGGGGTGGCGAGCTTGGGCGACGAGCTGAGCCGATTGAATGGCCTGACCCCAGATTTATTTTTCTATAAATAGCATCCCCCCACCACCAACCCTCGTACTGCTGCTTTTATTGCTTTCTCTTTCTTTCTGCTCTTCTCTCCTTTTCTACTCGCGCCCATCTTCTTTTGCCAGCATGGGCAGGACCAATCCCTATGCTGATGGCCGCAGCAAGTTGTAACGCCCTGAAACTCAAAGGAGCGACGGGGGACGTGTTGGGCCAGTTTTGGGTTCTGGCTGCAGGCATACGGCCTGGGACACGGGCGCGTCCCAGGGCGTGTCAAGCTTGTGTCGACACTTAGCCGGGAAGTCGACACTTTGGTCTCGACATTGTGTCGAGACTGGGCACACGGCCTGCGACACGGTCGTGTTGCAGGGCGTGTCGACCCGTGTCGAGACTTAGCCGCGAAGTCGACACTCTGCGTTCGACGAAGTGTCGAGACTGGGCACACGGCCTGCGATACGGGCGTGTCGCAGGGCGTGTCGACCCATGTCGACACTTAGCCGCGAAGTCGACACTCTGCATTCGACGAAGTGTCGAGACATGGCACACGTCCTGCGACACGGGCGTGTCGCAAGGCGTGTCGACCCCTATCGACACTCATCCCGGGAAGTCGACACTTTGGTCTCGACATGGTGTCGAGACAAGGAACACGGCCTAGGACACGGGCGTGTCCAAGGCCGTGTCATCAGGTCGACGATCTTCGCTCGACGAAGTGTCGAGTGTCGAGACCATGAACACGGCCTGGGGTCCAGGCGTGTTGAGGTGACACGGGTAAGGACACGGGCGTGTCCTAGAACGCGTGCAGTGCTCGGGTTGATTTCGGGGAAAAATGATGGGGGTACACGGCCGGCCACACGGCCGTGTCAGGTGGAACACGGGCGTGTCAGCTCGAACACGGGCGTGTTCAATACCCGTGTGTTGTTCCAGGTGATTCGATTTTGACGGCGAATGAGGCACACGGCCCTGGACACGGGCGTGTGCCAGGCCGTGTTCGGTCCAGATTGGGCATTTCAGTCCCGAATCAAAGCCGTTCGTTTCCTTATTTTGAGATCCAACGGCTGGGGGTTGTTCCTGAAGGGATATACCCGGGATTGGACTTAGAAACCCTCCCTTTTCATGAGTGGTTAGCTTTCTAAAACCTTAGAGAAAGTAGAGAGCCAAGGAAGGAAGAAGGAGCTATATCCGGCCATTGGAGGAGCTTCGGAGCTCCTAATCGCGAGCCGACTCCGGATCCACGGAGGCAAAGCTAGTGCGGTGCTTTTCATCCGCTTAATTTTCAATGGCGCTAAAGAGGAACGCTAGGGTAACGATCCTCATCTTGAGCATGAGTAGCTCTCTTTCTTTGCATAGGAAGCCCGCTCTTGCGAGTTTGCGGAGAGTTGGAGGCATTCCTTCGGGTAGATATGTGAAGTCCCCGTTGTTTAGAGTCCGTACGCGAGAACGGACATAGGCATGATGTGTGAAGCCTACCCGGACATGTTGGTCTGGATCGGTGATGTTGCATTGCATAATGCCGGAGAAGACTCCGTGCTATTGATTGTTTTTCTGGTTTTCTACGCGGTAGATTGCAGCAGGGAGCCTTGGGGACAAACCCAAAGGTGCACCCGAAAAAATGGGCGGATATGAGATTTTGCCAACTTGGTGGCCTGAGAGCTAACTTGAACATAACCGGGTTATGTGACTTGTGATGGAAATGGGACTCGGTGGAAGTTTGACCCGCGCAAATGACTTAAATTGTCGTTGCGATGTGAGCACGGGTTAGATAGAACCGTACTCGTTCTATGTCATTCGGTTAAAGAGACCTAAAGGCACGTGGCACTTGTCGTTGGCATAGATTAGGGTCTTCGGCGGTCAATGGCTTAAATTGTCATGACCCAGTCCAGGAAGATGAATTGCTCATAGGTTTGGCCGTCAAAGTGGCGGTGGTGAGTCCGGAATGTCTATGGCTTTAATTGACATGACATTGATCGGTTCACCGAGAATGTGCCCTGAGAGCATGGGGCGTGTGGTCGTGCGAGCCAACGTCTGTGATGAAATGACTATATATATATATTGCTCGCTTATGCTAATGAAATGCAGGGAAGGAGCATCGCCGCCCCGAGTTGGGGGCGGGATCGTTATAATTTGGTCAGCATTGCTGACCGTTGCCTTGTTTTGCCACCGTGCGGTGGTGTGTTGCTTGCAGGTGCTGCTGAACCAAGCGCTCAATAGCGGGCTAAAGCCCTTTTTGCGAAGCCGGCCCTCAAAGGCCCAAATGGAAGTGTTTACTATTTTATTCATGTATGACCGGCCTACGTGCCGTGGTTTGTAAATCATGTAACATCAAGTGAAACATTTTGTAAGGCCTTAAGGCTTATGTTGGTATTTTGTATACATTCCTATTTTGGTTAGTGGACATTCATGCTTTAATGCTGGGTTCTCTGTTACAACTTTTATAAACTGGTTCCGCTAGAATGCTCTGTGTAGGACGTTGAGATTGGTTGGATGGTTTCAATAAGTAACCACTCGGTCTGTCTGTGGCATACAGCGTCGGGCCCCGACCGGACCTACTGCTATATGCTATGTGACGGATAGGGGGTGTTACAATTTGGTATCAGACTACTGGTTTTGGTCAGGCTTAAGATGAATTCGTGGACGAATTCTTTTTAAGGGGTGGTGAGCACATCGTGTGCGTCATCGTTATAACGGTAAAAGAACCCATGAATGTCCACTTAGGAATGAAAATACTCGTGTTTGAGGAACCTGCGTGTTCCCATAATTGTTATTTGCAATTTTATTTGGTCGCTTAACGGTGTTTTGTACCACTATAGGTGACCAGAAGTGGCGTTGGGCCGTCAGAATGCCGAGTTTCTGAGGCTAGTAGTACACCGGATATTGCTCCCGCAACACCTCTATCGGCTGAGAACATACGATTGGTGGATGAAGCGGTGTTGGCCATGATAAATGCGCAGCCTGCAAGGCAAACGCAGCAGCCCGCTCCTGCGATGGAGCAGGAACCTCTTCAAGAGGCTGAGCCGAGGAGAGTGGAGCAAGTGGTTGTGGAACCAGTGGTGCCAAGGAGGGCAACTGAGAGGCAGCTTAAGCATGTAATGAGCTTTAACCCTCCGTTATTCTCGGGGTTGGGAACCCCATCTCAGGCTGAAGACTGGCTCTCCAGGGTGAAGAGATTCATGACAGCGACGGAGACGGAGGAGTGGCAAATGACCACCATCGCTACGTTCCTTCTGGACGGTGAAGCGAGAATGTGGTGGGAAGGATTGGAGCTGCACTTATTGAGAGGTAGGCAACTTGGTGATGTCTCGATGGAAGAGTTCTCGAGATTATTCTTGGCCAGATACCTCCCTTCGACGCAGAAGATAGCGTTGGAGAATGAGTTTCTGAAGTTGGTTCAGGGTGAGAAGAGCGTGGATGAATATCTCCATGAGTTCACTCGTTTGAGTCGTTATGCTAGCTCCACCATCGTGGATGAGGAGCGCAAGACTAATCGCTTCTATGAAGGCTTGAGGGATGAGTTGAGACTACTACATTCGGGGCCGATGACGCAGGGTTTCTTAACCTTGGTCAATACTGCCAGGTCCTTGGAGAAGGACATGAAGAATGTACAAGCAAAGAAAAGCTTGGGTGAGAAGAAATCTGGATTCAAAGTGCTGACTACCTCAAAGTCTGGCTATCAGAGGTCTTTCAAGAAGCATAGGACTTCGGGTCCAGCTCCTTCTAGTGCTTCTGGGGAGACTACGAGTCGGACCCCGGGCGCGTGTTTTACATGTGGAAAGACGGGGCATTTCGCCCGTGATTGTTGGAGCAGACGTCCTAAGTCCGAGAGAAGGCCGGGAGCTACTTATGAAGAGAAGGGAAAGGCGGAGGAGTCGACCGCATCCCATTATGCTCCGGCCCAACCAAGGGTCTACAATCTTGGCCAAGAGGAGGCCATCAAACAAGCTGATGTGGTGACAGGTACGGTTTAATCCTACATGAGTATAAACATCCTACATCCACATGAGTATAAACATCCCCAAAGGACAACTCATGATATGTAAGACTCTAAATTTATAATAGTAAGGATAGATTTTACGGTCGCCAAATATAACATGCTAGAGTTTTTTAAATTATGCAGTGCATGAAACAGTAGTAATAGATTTTATAGTTGAAAATACCTAACATGCATTCCTAGCATAAATCATCCCAGAGAGCAAGCAATCCACATCCACATATAGAAAAACTAAGCAGCTAGCAAGAATCAAAAAGTAACAATACTGTGGGCGTCAACAAACTGACATGAACCCACATATAGAAAAGTATGTCTGAACCAGTAACTAAATAAACAACAAACTATCTCGTTGAGACGAGGTAACAACCACAACCAACACTGCTGCCCAGGAACTCCAAAACTAGCTCTGCTATCTGCTTCTACTCTGAACCTGAGGCATTGCAAAGACAGAACACCTCAGCAAGAAATCACAAATGGTGGCAGAAATTAATAATAAGCCAAAATAAACAAAGGTCAAAAGGGGTACCAACCCAAGACCAACAGTACTGAAATAAAGCACAGAAAGAGGAACAAGTCATCATCATGACAGAGAACTCTTATGTGATTCGTCACGTACAACCATAGTACACCAGACGCACGAGGCTATAAGGTGACAACATTAATAATTCGCAAGGAAGAAATAACAAACCTTTATTAGGTACCTGTGGTCGACTCTACCCAAAAACACGGGCGAGGTAGACACTCATGGACACACCACATAAAAACACGGGCCAGGTGGTCACTCTTGGACAGACCACCCAAAAACACGAATATGCAATCCATCTAACTGTGAGGGAGTCTCATACTCTCCACCATACACCGCAGACATCCAAAAGACAGGTAGACTTCCACATGGCACTAATGAAGGAAACAACCACTGCGGAGGTGGAATCGTCCACTAACTCCCGTAATCAAGAAGCCCAAAGAAACCACAACACTAATATCTCGAGATTTGGCTCATCAGATTCTACTTGACATTACTAGATATAAGACATGGCTGATCAACTCTTATGAATGATTTACAAACCTAATTAAACTATAATATGTTCAATAACGAAATCTAAGGCGTTTAAAGCCATCAATAAGACACTTCAAGAACGATCAAACGTATTCGGACAAAATCGAGTTCACCATGACAAAACGTCACAACATCATGTGATCGTTGAGAAGGTTATTCATAACAGTAATTTGGAAGAAGAAGTGTAGAAAATTTTAAAGAACTTGAAAACTTAGCCGTTACCATCAAATCGGACAAGGAGAATCGAGGAGAAACCACCACTTACCTTGTTTTTACCAGAAAAGTCCTCTGAATCACTCCATGTCGTAGATCGGGGCAAAATGATGCGGGTGGAGTTGAAATCTGAACAAGAACGGCCGAAAAGGAGGTTAGGGCCGAAAAACCCTAATGAGAAATCTCAAAAATGGGGAAGAAATTACAACGAGTGTGTAGCCCTCAATGCTTTCCGGATCTATGATTGGATGAAGATTTCGAGCAGCAGAGCACCATCGGCGGCCTCCGAAAAGTTCACGAAATATTTTCTCTCTCATGCTCACGCCGCACTTGTTCGGGAAGAAAAAGAATCAGAGAAGATGATAGAATTCTCTCTGATAGAAATATGTATATATATATACATATATATATATATATATATATATATATATATATATATATATATATATATACACATATATATATATATATATATATATATATACACATATATATATATATATATATACATATAAAGATATATAAATATATATATAAATATATATACTTATAAAATGTTCTGTCTAAAAACAGAATATTTACGCCCGGGTGCGCGGAAGACGAAAATAAAGTTTTAGGATTGCTTTAAATCGAAAAGTAGCCAACATGAAAGTTGTAGATCTCGTCGATACGCACAAATTTCATGTTAACCATTTTTCCATACGATATCGTTTTGATACTCAAAATTTCTTCCGAACATAAACTGTAACGGATTACGCTTGAGCAAGCTTACGTGTACTCGAGAGGTAGAAAAAGGCTACTCGAGTAGGTAGAAACAGACACTCGAGTATAAATAAAAAATTACTCGAGACAGAAATATAGTACTCGAGTAGGAGAAAAATCACTCGTGTAGGTATATAAATTCACTCGAGTAGTTAAGAAATCACTCGTGTAGGTATATAAATTCACTCGAGTAGTTAAGAAATCACTCGCGTAGGTATATAAATTCACTCGAGTAGTTACGAAATCACTCATGTAGGTATATAAATTCACTCGAGTAGTTACGAAATCAGGCACTCGAGAGGCAGGAAATGAAGACTCGAGAAGTACTCGAGTAGTCGAGTAATATAGAGGCACTGAAGCAGAAGAACAAATCTTTGCAGAAAGAACAATTTTTTTGCAAAAAATCCTTTGATCAAACTATACAAATGAATAGTAAATCACATTTTTGAATAGTGCTATAATATTAAAATATTCATATTTATATATTTTTGAATAAGGAAGCTACGAGATCAAAACGGAGACCCTAACGCGTTCTGAATTATATGAAATTCACACCGTACGCGAACACTGACGCTACGAACGTAACGGCTAAGTCAAAACCAAAATCCGAGAAGTCATTCCTGAGATATTAATCTTCAAAGTATGCGGCGAACATAAACAATCCAAAGCTTCAATCGCGCGCTGAGACTCCAAAAATGCTCGGATTGCGACGAAACTTGACGAATAAGTCCATAATTACTCAACTTAAATTCCAACTGCAAAATTTCCCATTACAACAAGAATTCGGCCGACTCGACCGCACAGACGCGAAAATGCCTTAACGGCATTGCGCCATCAACACAACGTTAAAAGTAACGTCACGACGTCATAAATATGACGTTGCCCATTCAAATAAAATCATCGAAAAATTGGGGGCGTTACAGTCACCCCCCCTAAAAAGAAGTTTCGTCCCGAAACTTATCACAACTCCAAAAACAAATCAAAACAATAAAATCAAACATAACTGAAAACATAACGACATAGCCGAAACTAAAAGAAGAGGTGTGGATGAGATTCCCTCATCGCCGATTCCAATTCCCAAGTCGCGCTCTCGACGTCTTGATTTCTCCAAAGAATCTTGACCATAAGGATGGTCTTCCTCCGTAACACACGCTCTTGAGAATCCAAAATACGAACAGGTTCTTCCATATACGTAAGGTTGGGCTGAATCTGGGGCATTGAGTCGGGGACTTGAAGATCACTACGAACACACTTCCGCAACTGGCTCACATGGAACACATCATGGACACCAGGGAAGGTCGCAGGCAATTCCAGCCTATAAGCTGACACTCCGATGTGCTCAAGAACTTGGAAAGGTCCCACGTACCTGGGGTCTAATTTGTGGTTCCTTCCAAACCTTTTAACGCCAGACATCGGAGAAACCTTCAGAAAAACCAAGTCTCCAACGACAAACTCCAGATCGACCCTTCGTTGATTAGCATACTTCTCAAAGCGCACTTGAGCCACATGGAGCTTTTCTCGAATATGAGTCACGGCACAATTCATCTCCTCAAGGGCTTCCGGGCCTAGCAACGGCCTCTCACCAACCTCTGCCCAAAACAAAGGAGTTCTACAACGCCTCCCATATAAGGCCTAAAACGGCATCATATGTAGACTCTCTTGATAACTATTATTATAAGCAAACTCCATGAGTCTGAGACGCTCATCCCAAGCACCACTATGATCCAAAATATAACATCTGATCATGTCTTCTACGATCTGATTTACCCTTTCCGTCTGACCATTCGTTTGAGGATGATAGGCGGTGGAATACCTTAAATCAGTACCCAACCCCTCCTGTATACTCTTCCAAAAGCGAGACGTAAATCTGGAGTCTCGATCTAATACAATGCAAACAGGCACTCCATGCAACCTGATGACCTCTTCAAGATATAGCTCAGCTATCTTCTTCATCGAATACCCAATCTTAAACGGGACAAAGTGAGCACACTTTGTCAATCTGTCAACTATCACACAAACAGAGTCGTGCCCACAGGGAGATTTTGGTAGACCGGTGATAAAATCCATTGAAATACTCTCTCATTTGCAACTTGGAATATAAAGTGGTGTCAATTTACCGCCAGACCTTCTATGATCAGCCTTAACACACTGACACATATAACATTCTGATACAAACTTCGCGATATCATTCTTCATCCCTGACCACCAAACAATTTGCTTTAGATCCTTATATATCTTATTGGAACCAGGGTGGTAGGCTACACTAGAACCATGAGCTTTAGCACAGATCTTAGCCCGAATGCCGCCAAAGGCAGGGACACAAAATCTACCCCGATACTTCAAGGTGTCCAACTCATCCACAGAGAAATCAGGTAACTCTCCCTTCACAGTTCTATTCCGGAGGTGTAACAAATCCAGATCATCCTTCTGATGTGCTCAAGTAAGGGAAATCCAAGAGGGTTCTTCTGCTTATAGACTAGCAGGCACAGAACTACTCCCAACCTCAATATCCATCAACAAAAATTCTTCTACCAAGTACTGTACCGATAGGTTAAAAATTTTAGCGGCTTTCTACTCAAAGCATCGGCTACTACATTGTCCTTTCCTGGATGATAAATTATTTCCACTTCATAATCAGCCACATATTCTAACCACCGACGCTGACGCAAATTTAGTTCCTTCTGAGTGAAGACATACTTCAAACTCTTATGGTTCTTATAGATCTTGCACAACACGTGATACAATAAGTGTCGTCACAGCTTTAGCGCATAAATTACAGCAGCAAACTCCAAATCGTGCGTAGGATAGTTCCTCTCGTGAATCTTTAGTTGCCTTGATCCATACGCGATCACTTTACCATCTTGCATTAAAACACAAACAAGTCTGATATGTGACGCATCAACATACACATCATACTCAACTCCTTCAGTAGGTAACGTTAAAATTGGAGCAATACATAATCTCTTCTTCAGTTCCTGAAAAGCCTCTTCACACTTATCACTCCAAATGAACGCAGTATTCTTCTGAGTAAGTTTAGTTAGAGGAGCAGACAATACTGAAAATCCTTCCACGAATCTTCTATAATAGCCAGCCAGGCCTAAGAAGCTCCTAATCTCCTTAGGTTTAGAAGGTCTCTCCCATTCTATCACAGCAGAAATCTTGGTCGGGTCTACAAAAACACCATCCTTTCTTACAACATAACCTAGAAAGGACACCTGAGGTAGCCAGAACTCACATTTGCTCAACTTCGCATATAGCTTATGCTCCCTCATGGTTGACAAGACCGAACACAAATGCTGCGTATGCTCCTCAACATTGTGGGAATACACCAAGACATCATATATAAACACAATAACGAATCGGTCCAAGAAATCCTTAAACACCCTATTCATCAAATCCATGAAAGCAGAGGGTGCATTGGTTAAACCGAAAGACATCGGCAAAAACGCATAATGTCCATGCATTGAACGGAAAGCGGTTCGGGGAATATCTGCCTCACGAATCCTCAACTGGTGGTAGCCTGAGCGAATATCGATCTTTGAAAATACCGAGCTACCGCCCAACTAAATGAACAGATCTGTTGGAACACCTTATTACTAATTTGGGTCAGGATCACTATGTCTCTAGGAAACCAATCTTTGACCTCCTGTATAGCTCTAAAGGTCAATTAGAATTGAGTCTAAGGATTAGAAGTCTAAGTTTGGAAGCTGCCCTCAAGACCAAGACATTTTCAGTTTGAGACTAAGTCATATCGTCGAGCTCAGCACGACGATTCGTCGAACTGCGATCGACGATCGTCTAGCTCAACTTCGACAGATCGTCGAACTCCATTCGACGATCGCTGAGCTCAACTTCTTCAAATCGTCGAACTCCATTCGACGATCGGTGAGATCAGTTCGACGATCTTGACTCAGCCTTGGATCTCTATCTCTGAGCTCAGTTCGACGATCTTTGAGCTCAGATTGACGATATTTTGTTGCAGTATAAGTTCATATCGCTGAGCTTAGTTTGACGATAGCAGAGCTCAGTTCGACGTTTTCAGATAACTTCAAGGATTTTTCAAGATTCAAATTCAGATCAGTTAAGGAGTTATTCTGCAATTAATTCAGATGATTTTCTAGCCGTTTTCATTTATTTCTGGACCAAGTTTCAAGGGATTTTCAAGGAATATTTCTATGGATTTTCCTCTAGAAGACATTTTGCAATTAAGGATGCAATTAATGCAGGCCAATGGCTATTCTTGACAGAGGATGTTTTTCTATTCAGTACCAAAGAATAAAAGACAAGAATTTTTTGAATCTCTCATACACACACAGACAAGAAGAACAAGCACACAAAATACTCTCTGTCTCAAAGAATTCTGAAGAACATACATCCAAGGAGATCAAACTTTCTGAAATCCTCAGATCTCTCTTGTCTCAAGTGTTCAAGGCCAACATATTTCAAGACTCCAGACACCTAACATTTCAGTTGTTGCTGAAATCATCTTTTGCTGGAGCTCAACTTCTGAAGGTCTATCACCCTACAACAAAGCTTCTTTTCCTGAACATCTCAAGGACTCAGGGGGAGCTTTGACACCATCAAATCCACAGAGTCTTCTCAGCTGATCTGAGAAAGAGAAGACTTCCATCACTCTCTCACCCCCATCTCTGTAAAGGGTTTCTCAAACTCCCTTCAAAAGTTTGAACTTGGTTTTTGAGCACCTTGTCAAAAGCTCATTGGTGGCAAGACACCTGATCAAAAAATTTGATTTGGTTTTTGAGCACCTTATCAAAAGCTCAATGGTGCCCAGGACACCTGATCAACTCATCCTGCAGTGGATTCCTACCTAGGGTGGTAGAAGAGTGGATGTACCCAAGTTTAGGCGAACCACTATATTTCCTTGTGTCTTCTGGCTTGCTTGTCTTTACTTTTGTTTCTGGCTGTGATTGTTCTGTGATTAGCTTATGATTAGTTTAGTTCTGTGATTAGATTTATTCATTACTTCCCTGTTCACTCAGATTACAACAATTGTTGTAAAAAGTTTTCAAGCACCATATACTCTATTCACCCCCACTCTAGAGTATATCAGATCTAGCTGCACTTTCAATTGGTATCAGAGTGAGGTTGGTTAAACATACCACACCTTGGTGGTTGCACAGGCTAACACCTAAACCCAAAGATCCCTAGTTAGATCTGTTTTCTTGTGAGTTTATTATTAGATTTTGTTTTCACAAATCATGGCCCAAAACAAAGATTATACTAGCACCAGACCTCCAGTGTGCAATGTATCCAAGTTTGCACTTTAGAAAGCAAGGATCAGACTATACATGAATTCTATTGACGAGGATATTTTTAACTCTGTTTTGATAGTGTGTCCAAGACCTCCAGAGAACTCAAGTACAATTGCTGTTCCACCTCCATCAGGAACAGATGCTAACATCAAGAAATGGAAGGTAGCTGATGCTAAGGCTATGAACATCTTAGCCCAGACAATGTCTGATGACATATTTCAAAAGGTGGCTGAATGCAATTCAGCAAAGGAAATTTGGGACAAATTCTCTGAAATAGTCTCATGCTCAGCTGATGAGAGAAAGGATAGGAGATCCCACCTCATATCTCAATATGAGAATTTCAAGAAGGGAGAAACAGAATCAGTGGGAGATATGTACAACAGGCTCAGTCTAATTGTCAGTGAACTCAGGACATTGGATAAAGAGATCTCATTAACTGAACTCAATGACAAAATTCTAATGTGCTTCCCTAACACTTGGGATTCAATAATCTGGACAATCAAGGATGCCAGAAGCTTGAATGAGATCACCACAGAAGCTCTATTGGGTAAGCTCAAATCTTATGAGCTACTCATCAAGAATAGAAAAGAAGAACAGAAGGCTGCCTCACCAGCCATAAGAAAAGAGAAAACAATAGCCTTCAAGGCAACTGAAGATCTGCCTGAAGACAAAGTCACAGGCAATGAAGAACCGCTAAGTCTGTTGGCCAAAAGATTTTACAAGATGGCCAGAAAGGACTTTAGAAGGAGATCATACAAGTAGCATGATAAGCCAAGGTATGACAAGTAAATTAATAATAAAGAAATTGTTTGCTTTGGTTGCAGGAAACTAGGGCACATAGTTCCTGACTGTCCAGAAAACAAAAACAAGGACAGAAGGGACAAGAAAGAAAGAAGAAAGGAGAAAGACCCCAAGAGGAATGGCAATGACAAACCCTCATCAAGCAAAAACAAACACACAAGAAAGGGGTTTGTTGCTGAATCCTGGAGTGAGACTGGAGAGGAGTCAGAAGCCTCATCCAGCTCCAGTGATGATGAAGATGATACAGAAGAAAAAGAGTTCTGCATGATGGCAATCAATGCCTCACAACATAACTCAGATGAAGAACAGTCAGAGTCAGACTCAGAGACTCAGCTTGAAGAAGATCAGGTAATTAGTTCATTTGATTTTAACTCAGAGGATTTTAAATCTGAATTTAAAGCATTGTGTTTAGACCTGCTAAAATCTGAGAAAGAAATTATCTCTCTCAGAAATCATTTATCTGAACATAATACTTTAAAGTCAGAAAACCTCAAACTCTCTCAGGAGTTGGAGTGCTGTAGGGAGCAGATAGCTTCACTGAAAAGTGAGCTATCTGAGGCCAAGAAGCTTGAAGAATCCCTTAATGGGAGAAGCATCAAGCTGATGGACATCACAAGCACAGTGAACTCCAGATTTAATAGTACACTAGGCTTGGGTACTTCATCCAGCCAACCCATAGTTCTAACAACTCCAATCAAATTCATTTCTGATAAAGGAAAGGGAGTTGTAGAGGTAGCTAGGAAAAATTCTGATCTGCCCAAGAAATCCAAGTCCCAGCAGAAATCGTCGAACGGAGATCAACGATCGCCGAACGCAGATTGACGATCTCAGGCAAAATCGTCGAACTCAGGTCGAGGATCTCAAGTTCCTGAACTCTGCCATAGTCCACCGTCGAACGGAGCTCGACGATCTGACACAAGATCGTCGAACGCAGATCGACGATCGTCGAACAGAGGTTAGAGCTCTGGAAAGTCCTTCAAGGGCAAATCAAAATCCAATCCTAAGGGTCCTTCATCCCAAATCTTTAACCCTTATACTGAATGGATTATACCTCCAAGGAGATATCATCCTGAAGGATACAAGAGTCAACCTGGGATGTCTTTTATTTTAGAGTTTAAAGGTTATCAACCTAGGCACAAGCTAAACTGGGTCAAAAACAAATGAATTATCTTATGTGCAGGTGAAGACTTATCCAACATCTAACCAGCAATGGTACTTGGATAGTGGGTACTCTAAGCATATGACAGGAAACAAGGACAACCTCACTTCCTTTAGAGCCAAGCTTGGACCCAAAGTTATCTTTGGTGACTCAAACTTTGGACAGACTAAAGGATATGGTGTAGTTCAGATTGGATCAGTAACATTCAAAAAGGTAGCTTATGTGGAAGGACTGAAGCACAACTTAATAAGCATCAGTCGGCTGTGTGATGAAGGATACCAGGTGACCTTCAGCAAAGCTTTATGCAAAATCAAGTTAGAGGACAACACAACTATGTTGACAGGTAAAAGGAAAGGTAACATCTATCTAGTAGATTTTCTTTCAACAGATGTAGATATTTGCCTGTTTAATTCTGTTTGTAGACCAAATATTTTATGGCATAAGAGACTAGGACACCTAAACCTTAGAACTATTGCTAGGCTATCCAAGGACAACCTTGTAGAGGACTACCTTCTAGCCCCTACAAGAAGGAAGGACTCTGCAGGGCTTGTCAATTAGGCAAGCAAACTAAAAACAGCTTTAAGTCACTTAATAAGAGTGATTCACCTAGGATATTGTATCTGTTACACATGAATATTTTTGGACCCATCACAGTACAAAGCCTAGGAGGTAAATCTTACACTTTAGTAGTTGTAGATGACTTCTCTAGATTCACATGAGTGTTCTTTCCAAGGAAGAAGTCTGATAACTTTAAGTGTCTGACAGAGTTTCTCAAATGTATACAGATTGAGTTCAATACTCACATTGCCCTAATTAGAAGTGATCATGGGACAGAGTTTGATTTTCTTCTTATGCAAGAGTTCTGTCAGAGTGAAGGGATCAAGCATACTTTCTCAGCTCCTAGAACTCCTCAACAAAATGGGGTAGCTGAAAGGAAAAATAGAACCCTTATTGAATCTGCCACTACATTGTTGTCAGATGCTCATCTTCCTCTATCCTTTTGGGCAGAGGCTGTGAACACCTCCAACTATGTGCTGAATAGAAGTTTGATACATAAACTAAAGGAAAAGACTCCCTATGAATCACTCAAAGGGAAGAAATCTAAAGTTGATTATTTTAGAGTTTTTGGTTGTATTTGCTACATACATAATAATGACAAGAAATATTTAGCAAAATTTCAAGCTAAAGCTGATGAAGGAGTGTTTCTGGGATACTCCATGATCAGCAAGGCTTATAAAGCTTATAATAAATCATCTCTAAAAATTGAGGAATCTGTTCACAAATCATTTGATGAATCTAACATGTCTTTCAAGGAGAAGATCCCTTCAACCATAGAACCTTTGTAGGAACATTCTCTTGTTGAAGACTTGAATAAGTTACAGGTTACCCAAAGGGATGAAAGCAGTGAAGATGAAGAAAGTGCTCAACATATTGAAGAACAACTGATGTGCCCGCGAACAGACTCTTACTGTGGTTGGTTCGGTGAGTCGATCGCCGCGGGCTTGCTCGGGTAGGTAGAACCGGGCGCGGGTTGCGCCGAAAGTCTTCGGCAGCATCTTGTCGGGCTAGCTGGAAAGGTCACTCCCCAGGTCACGGGCGTGACTCTGGGCGTGTCAGTTGGTGTCGACACTCGACGAATGTCGAGCGGAAAGTGTAGAGTCGAAATCGTCGAGCTGAGAATGAGTCACGCCCTAGTTCACGGGCGTGACGCTGAGCGTGACTGTTGGTGTCGACACTCGACGATCGTCGAGCAGAAAGTG
This sequence comes from Platanthera guangdongensis, assembly GCA_039583875.1. Taxonomy (NCBI): domain Eukaryota; kingdom Viridiplantae; phylum Streptophyta; class Magnoliopsida; order Asparagales; family Orchidaceae; genus Platanthera; species Platanthera guangdongensis. The sequence continues at coordinate 96,534,617 of CM077167.1, forward strand.
TCGAGTGGAGTGGACACGGGCTTGGGTCACGCCCCGTGTCGGGTGACACGGGCGTGTCGCCAGGCGTGTCAAGCTTGCACTTCAGAAATCGTCTGATTTCACGGGAAATGCAATGTCACGGCCCGGTCACGGGCGTGACCAAATTGTCACGGGCGTGTACTGCCCAATTTTGGCAGATTTGGAAATTTTTCTGCAAAATAAAATAAAACAAGTTAGTAATAAATTTACAAGAATAGGAGCATTTTATTGAACAAAAATAAGTAAAAACGACGAAAATAAATGAAAATGACTAAATTAATGTGCACAAAAATACGTATATTTACAATTTATCAAATACCCCCATACTTAGGCTTTTGCTATTCCAGAGCAAAAGTTTGAGGTGAATCTATAAGGAATAAAAAAAACTCTAAGTTTAGCTACCGCTTAATCAATTATAAGAGAGATCGAAATAAATATACGGGGTGTAAGAGTTAAGTCCTAAAATTATGTAGATGATTTAAATAGCGCAAAAGTTTTGGCCAAAAGACTTCTTGATGTAATCAAATAGAAGGCAACATTTGTAATGGTTAGATTAACGAAAATAGTTTGGAATTATAAGAACTCTAGCTTATACGAGTGTTACTGGAAATAATACAATTTACTAATTATGCTCTCAAAAAGATTTTTGAATTAATTCTAGAATCGTGTAATTGGCTAAGGGGGTAGTGGGTTTATGAAGAGGGTTTTGATATTTGAGGTGAGGTAATTTTTTCTCGAACCTCCATTTTTTTTTCTTTTGGATTATTAGGAAAACGAAATCTTATTTTCCTAATATAATTTTTGTTTTTCAACTTCATAAGAATAAAAATAACCCAATGTATATTTCTAGGAGTAATGAATTTTATCCTCTTACTCCATATATATTCTTTTAAAATTATTGGGTGCCTATGTTTGCGGAACGAAATCTTATTCTCATTGACATAGGATCTTTTAAGGATAAAAGTTTTCATGCCAAGTAGGTCATGAAAAGTAAGGGGAGAAAGGAAAACAAGATTTTAATCCTAAAAAGTTTTGAGAGCAACCTTAATAATTTGTACGTTCCAATTTTTTTCAGAAAGCTAAAAGTAAGTATAATTGAATTCTATAGTCCTTATTTCCTAACATAATATACGTGCTCCTATCAATGAAAAATCAGAAGTAGTGCCTAAAACGAGTTCGCTATTTTTAACAAAGCATAAAGAATTCTTTAAAACTTAACCCCGGGTATTTAAATTTTTCAGTCAATAATTAACAAACGGGTAGTGAACAAAGAATTAATCAAATTCGCATATAAATAAACTCAAAACGGAATTTTTGGATAGCAGGAAAGTTAAGGATGAAATATTTGATTTATTTGTTTCAATTTTTTTTTTGATTTTTATAGTTTTTATCATCATTTTTTTTTGTCTTTCATTTATTATCTTTTTTTTGTATTTTTGTTTTTCTCAATTTTTTTGAATTTTTGTTTTGACCTATTATCTTTTTTTGTATTTTTTTAGAGAATTTTCATTATATGTACAAAATCAAGGGAGAAAAAGAGAGGTTTTTACAAGAATGAGGAAGGGGGAGAGAGAAAAGAGTATGTACAAAAAAATGAAAAGTATTTACAAAGTGAAACTAAATATATTTTTTTGTTTTCCATTTTTTTTAATAGTTTTTGAGTTTTTTGGAAAAAAGAAAGAAAGAGAACAAAAATTTTTTTTTGGATTTTTCATTTAAATTTTTTTTCATTTTAAGATGTTTTTTAATAATAATTTGTTTTTTTGTTTTTGTTGTTATATGTATTTTTTGTATTTTTGAAAGGCAGAAAAAATTGAAGTGCAGAAAGTAAAGCACGAAAATACCTCCATACTTAAGTCCAACATTGTCCCCAATATTGTATCGTAAGTATGCAGAACAAAAAAATAAAGACAATATATACAAAGAAAAGAAAGGGAAGGGGGTAGAAGCTTCCCTGAAACGCGTAGGGGGAGGTCCAATCAGAAACCCTACGTTTATTAGAAAAAAAACAGCAAAGATAATAAGGAAAGAGCGAAAAAGATAAGCGAGGGGTGCCTCCGAGGAGCGCTTTGTTTATAGTCGTGTAGCTTGACTATTTTGGCGGGTTTATAATGTGGAGGAAAGTTATGGTTTCGCTAAAACCAATCACTGGGTCGCCTGCTATATAAGACTTTAACCGATGACCGTTTACCTTAAATGAACCTTTGTCCGGGTGGGAGACGAGTACGGTTCCATATGGAAAAACTTCTTCAACTAGGAAGGGACCGGACCATCTAGATTTTAATTTACCTGGAAAAAGCCTAAGACGTGAATTGTAAAGAAGGACAAGATCGCCCAGAGAAAATAATTTTTGGGACTTGATTTTTCGATCGTGATATAACTTAGAGCGCTCCTTATAGAATTTATTGCTCTCGTAAGCGTTCGCACGCCATTCATCGAGCTCGTTTAGTTGCAGTTTTCTATTCTGAGCGGCTAAGTTGGAGTCGAGGTTTAAGAGTTTCAAAGCCCAAAGAGCGCGATGCTCTAATTCTACGGGTAAATGGCACGCTTTGCTGTACACTAACCGGAACGGCGTACAACCAATTACGGTTTTGTATGCTGTCCGATACACCCACAACGCGTCGTCGAGTTTAACGGACAATTCTTTCCTATTTAGTGAAACGGTTTTTTCTAAAATTCGCTTAATCTCTCGATTTACTACCTCGACTTGGCCACTTGTTTGCGGGTGGTAGGGGGTGGCAAGCTTGTGCGTGACTCCGTATTTAGCTAACGTCTTAGCCATAAGAGCGTTAAAGAAATGCGTTCCCCTATCACTAACAATTGCGCGAGGCATGCCGAAGCGAGAAAATAATTTTTTAAGAAATGTAATGACGACTCGCGCATCGTTGGTGGGGAGAGCTTGCGCTTCCGCCCACCTTGATACGTAGTCCACCGCCACTAAAATATACATATTTTTAAAAGATGGAGGTAGGGGGCCAACAAAATCTATGCCCCATAAATCGAAGACTTCGCACTCTAAAAACATATTTTGGGGCATCTCGTCGCGACGAGAGATGTTACCCGACCGCTGGCAGCTATCGCATGCGCGCACAAAATTATGCGCGTCTTTGAAGAGAGTGGGCCAAAAGTAGCCCGCCTCTAGCGCCTTCCGAGCGGTCTGGTTGGCTTGAAAATGCCCACCGGCAGGACCCTCGTGGCAATGCTTAAGAATTTGCAAGCACTCCACACCCGCAACGCATCTTCAGACCGCTTGGTCCGCGTAGATACGAAAAAGAAATGGGTCCTTCCAAAAGAAATTTTTCAAGTCAGAAAAGAATTTCTTCTTTTGATGACTGGAAAACTCTTTTGGAAGGACCCGCGCTACTAAGAAATTTGCAAAATCTGCGAACCAAGGCGAAGATGATGAAGATTTATTAATGGCAAGAAGGCGTTCCTCGGGGAATCTGTCATTTATTTCAGATTCGACGAGCGCTTCTGCACCCGGATTTTCTAAACGGGAGAGGTGGTCTGCCGCTAGATTTTCCGCTCCCCGCTTATCTCGGATCTCCAAATCAAACTCTTATAGGAGGAGAATCCATCGAAGAAGGCGGGGCATCGCGTCATTTTTAGCTAATAAATATTTAAGCGCGGAGTGATCGGTAAAAACGATAACTTTAGATAGCGTTATATACGAGCGAAACTTATCGAAAGCGAAAACGACGGCTAAGAGTTCCTTTTCCGTTGTCGTGTAATTTACTTGTGCGGAAGTGAGCGTCTTGCTAGCATAATAAATAGGATGAAAATGTTTTTCTACGCGTTGGCCAAGAACGGAACCTAAGGTAATATCACTAGCGTCGCACATTATTTCGAACGGAAGGGACCAATTAGGGGCCACTAAAATTGGTGAAGTGATAAGTTTTTGTTTTATTAAATTAAAGGCGGACTCGCATTCGCTACTAAAGATGAAACGTGATTCCTTTTCCAAGAGGTGAGTAAGCGGCTTTGTTATTTTTGAAAAATTTTGAATGAAGCGTCGATAAAAGCCCGCATGGCCTAAGAAACTCCTAATAGATTTTACGTTTGTTGGATGCGGAAGTTTTTCTATAATTTCTATCTTGGCCTTATCCACCTCTATCCCCTTAGACGAAATCATATGGCCGAGGACCAAACCTCCTCGAACCATAAAGTTGCATTTTTCCCAATTTAAAACAAGGCTTGTGTCCTCGCACCGTTGAAGGACACGATCTAAATTGTGAAGGCAATCGGGAAAAGAGCGTCCGAAAATAGAGAAGTCATCCATAAAGACTTCCATAATGTCTTCTACTAGCTCGCCAAAGATCGCTATCATACATCTTTGGAATGTAGCTGGCGCGTTGCAGAGTCCAAATGGCATTCTTCGATATGCGAAGGTGCCAAACGGGCAAGTAAAAGTTGTTTTCTCATGGTCATCGGGGGAAATGGGGATTTGGAAAAACCCCGATAAACCATCAAGAAAACAATAATATGGATGACCGGGTAAACGCTCTAAAATCTGGTCCAAAAATGGCAGAGGGAAATGGTCCTTGCGGGTGGCGTCATTAAGTTTTCTATAATCTATGCACACTCGCCAACCCGTAACAGTACGAGTTGGGACGAGCTCGTTATGCTCATTCGCCACTACGGTAAGACCGCCCTTCTTGGGCACGACATGCACGAGACTAACCCATGCACTGTCCGAAATAGGGTAGATAATCCCCGCATCTAATAAGTTAATAATTTCGGCATTAACAACGTCTTTCAAGTTTGGGTTAAGACGACGTTGCGACTGAATCGTTTTGCGACAATTATCGTTAAGAAAAATCTTATGGGTACAAAAGGAGGGGCTAATCCCCTTTAAGTCAGAGATTTGCCACGCAATTGCATGGCGATGTTTAAATAAAACTTCCAATAAATCGGAAGTCTCCGAATCACTCAAGTCCGAAGAAATGATAACGGGAAGCGTATCGTCTTTTCCCAAAAAAGCGTATTTGAGCGATGCGGGTAAGGGTTTGAGGTCTAGGATGGGCGGTTCTTCTAGGGAGGTTTTAATGCCTATGTCTTTCTTACCAATTGGTTCGAAAGGCAAGTCTAAAGAAGTATCCTCATCGCATTTAAAATTTTCGAGCGCATAAATATCGTCGTTTAAAAATACGGACTCGAAAACGGGAGAAGAACGATCTCCAAAAAAGGTATCTAAAGAGTAGCAGAAATCGTCCCTCGATGACAAATTGTCCATCGAGGGATTAATAGAGAAAGTAACCTGATCATCGCCTACTCGGAGGAGAAGGCTACCATTACTAACATCTATTAGTGCGCGGGAGGTGGTGAGAAAAGGGCGACCGAGTATTATTGGTACCTCGGCGTCCTCCTCGATATCTAAGATGACGAAGTCTACCGGGAAGGTAAACTTGTCGACTCGGACAAGGACGTCCTCCACTACCCCGATAGGGAACTTAACCGAGCGATCTGCTAATTGGATGCGCATATTCATAGGACTAGGAGTACCCAAACCTAAACGTGAAAAGAGCGAGAACGGCATCAGATTAATGCTAGCCCCTAAATCAGCTAAGGCATACTTTACTAATATATCGCCAAAAAGGCACGGGATGGAAAACTGTCCCGAGTCGTTTTGTTTTGTGGGCAATTTATTAGTAAGGGCCGCCGAGCAGACGACGTTGAGAGATACATGCGAGTTATCCTCTAATTGCGTTTATTAGAAAGTAGTTCTTTTAAAAATTTCGCATATTTGGGCATTTGCGAGATTGCCTCGCAAAAAGGAACATTAATGTGAATCTGTTTTAATAATAAAATAAATTTTGCATATTGCGCGTCCTGACGCTCGTTTTCTAACTTATGCGGATATGGAAGAGCCTTGTTTAAAATAATTTTTTCTTTTATAATTGGTAAAGGCGGCGTAAGCGAAGAAAGGGGAAGAGGGGTCGGAGGTGAAATATGTACCTGAGGGTCGGTCCGTTTTGGATCGACCACCTCCTTTCCGCTACGGAGGGTTATAGCGTTGGCGTTCTCCCGCGGATTGGGCTCCGTGTTTCCCGGCAGTTCCCCGAGCGCACGCTCGGACATCATCCTCGCCAGCTGTCCAACCTGTTGTTCGAGTATTTTTAGCGATCCGGTGATGTTCCGGATATTTGACTCGTTGGACGCAATATACTTCGAAAAATTTTCCTCCATCGGGGAGGGTTTCGGAAGAGGAGGAGGAGGAGGAAGAAATCCGGGCGCATAAGAAATAGGGGGACGCTGAGCATTATTCGGGTTGCTCCACGAGAAGTTGGGGTGATTCCTCCAACCCGGATTATAGTTATTACTATAAGGGTTGTTGTTGGGGTTGAAGGGAGGACGACCCGAATGTCCCATGAAGTCCACGAACTCTTCAGCTACGCAGACATTAGGGGGAATAAAATAAGGCGGAGTGGAGGAGGCAGCAGACATCTCCGCCACCTGCTTTGTTAACCTTTCAACTTGAAGGGTCAAGAGAGAAGTGGCATCCACTTCAAAAAGACCAGCCGCCGGCTTTGGGCGTCCCTGCGGGATGTTCCATTGATAGGCGTTCATAGCCATCTCTTCGAATAAAGCCTGGGCGGCCTCGGGGGTTTTGTTGTTAAGCATTCCCCCGGTAGCCGCGTCAATCATTTGACGCGTCTGAAAATTCAGCCCATTATAAAAAATTTGAACTTGCAACCACGTTGGCAGCGCGTGGTGCGGGCAACGGCGGAGGAATTCCTTAAACTGTTCCCAAGTCTTGTATAGAGACTCAGGATCGTTTTGCACAAACGAAGAGATGTCCTCCCGCAACTTTGCAGTTTTGGCGGGCGGAAAGTACTTCGTTAGGAACCGTTCCGTCAACTCAGCCCACGTGGTGATACATCCTCGCGGGAGGGCATTCAACCACGCCTTGGCTTTGGACTTAAGGGAAAACGGAAATAAGCGCAAATGAATGGCGTCATCAGTGACGCCATTAATCTTGAAGGTGTCGCATATCTCCAAGAAATTGGACAAGTGGACATTCGGGTCCTCATCCGGCAGTCCATCGAACTGCACGGTGTTTTGGACCATTTGAATGACACTTGACTTTATTTCAAAATTATTATTCGCCACCGCAGGGCGAACAATACTCGACCCAGAATCATCCAGGTTAGGTCGGGCGTAATAGGACATAGTACGCTCGGCCGCCGGGGGAAGGTTAGGCGCGACCATAACTACAACAGTGGGTTCTCCGATAGATTCCTCGGGATCTAAAGAAGGATTTCGGCGTTGAGATCGGATACGCGCAAGAGAGCGTTCGATCTCAGGGTCGAAGTCAAAATCTTCAGACTCGGAGGGTTGTCCACGGGTCATACACCCAAACAAAAATAAAACAAAATAAACTCTTTTTTTGTTTTTAAAATAAAGTTTTTAGTTTTTTTTATAGAAAATAAGTAAAAGTAATAGACTCCGGAATTCAAAATAGCAACTCGAAAAGAGACTCCCCGGCAACGGCGCCAAAAACTTGATGTGCCCGCGAACAGACTCTTACTGTGGTTTGTTCGATGAGTCGATCGCCGCGGGCTTGCTCGGGTAGGTAGAACCGGGTGCGGGTTGCGCCGAAAGTCTTCGGCAGCATCTTGTCGGGCTAGCTGGAAAGGTCACGCCCCAGGTCACGGGCGTGACTTTGGGCGTGTCAGTTGGTGTCGACACTCGACAAATGTCGGGCGAAAAGTGTCGAGTCGAAATCGTCGAGCTGAGAATGAGTCACGCCCTAGGTCACGGGCGTGACGCTGGGCGTGACTGTTGGTGTCGACACTCGACGATCGTCGAGCAGAAAGTGTCGAGTGGAGTGGACACGGGCTTGGGTCACGCCCCGTGTCGGGTGACACAGGCGTGTCGCCAGGCGTGTCAAGCTTGTACTTCAGAAATCGTCCGATTTCACGGGAAATGCAATGTCACGGCCCGGTCACGGGCGTGACCAAATTGTCACGGGCGTGTACGGCCCCATTTTGGCAGATTTGGAAATTTTTCTGCAAAATAAAATAAAACAAGTTAGTAATAAATTTACAAGAATAGGAGAATTTTATTGAACAAAAATAAGTAAAAACGACGAAAATAAATGAAAATGACTAAATTAATGTGCACAAAAATACGTATATTTACAATTCATCAACAACTTGAAGAGCCAGTTGTTGTACCACAAGAGGAAACAACAACACAGGTTGGTGAACAATCAACACCCCCTGTTGATTTAGTAACATCAAGAGATCATCCAATTTACCCAATAATTGGAGACATCTCAGCTGGTGTGCAAACCAGAAATCAGGTCAACCAAAACCTGTTGCACACCTGCTTCCTGTCTCAAATTGAACCTCAGTCCATTCAAGATGCAGAGCAAGATCCACACTGGATCATTGCAATGCAAGAGGAGTTGCATCAATTTGAAAGGAACAAAGTGTGGGAACTAGTGCCAAGGCCTAAGGATCACTCCATTGTTGGAATAAAGTGGGTGTTCAGAAACAAACTAGATGATCAAGGAGTAATTGTAAGGAACAAGGCAAGGCTAGTTGCTCAGGGATATTCTCAAGAAGAAGGAATAGACTATGACGAGACTTTTACACCAGTTGCAAGATTGGAAGCCATCAGAATCTTTTTATCTTATGCAGCACATAAAGGTTTCAAGGTATATCAGATGGATGTCAAAAGTGCATTTCTAAATGGAGACATCAAAGAGGAAGTATATGTCAGACAACCTCCAGGTTTTATCTCTCCAACTTATCCTGATTATGTTTTTAGATTGAAGAAAGCATTATATGGTCTCAAGCAAGCTCCTAGAGCATGGTATGAGACTCTAGCATGCTTTCTTTTGGAAAATGGATTTATAAGGGGTAGAGTAGACCAAACTCTTTTCATTAGAACCCATAAGTCCAATACCCTACTAGTGCAGATTTATGTAGATGATATTATTTTTGGTTCTACTGACTTAAAATTGTGCAGAAGGTTCTCCAACCTAAAGCATTCTAAATTTGAAATGAGTAGCATGGGTGAGCTATCCTTCTTCCTAGGATTGCAAGTCAAGCAACATGCTGAAAGCATCTTTATTTCTCAAACCAAGTATGCAAATGAATTGGTTAAGAAATTTGGCATGTCTGAAGCATCTTGTATGAAAATACCTATTCCTACTAATGCTGTATTGGATGCTGATGAACATGGGAAACCTGTTGATCAGACAACATATAAAGCAATGATTGGCTCTTTACTGTACCTTACAGCTAGTAGATCATATATAATATTTGCTACATGTATATGTGCTAGGTTCCAAGTAAGCCCTAGAGAGTCACACCTAACATTAGTAAAGAGGATTCTCAGGTATGTTAAAAGTTGTCCAAATCTAGGTCTCTGGTATCCAAAAGATTCAGCATTTGATTTAACTAGATTTTCTGATGCTGATTATGCTGGATGCAGAATTGACAGGAAAAGCACCAGTGGAACTTGTTAGTTCCTTGGTGACAGACTTGTCTCCTGGTTTTGTAAGAAACAAACTTCTGTGTCAACTTCAACTGCTGAAGCTGAATATATGGCTGCAGGCAGCTGTTGTTCACAAATCTTGTGGATTCAAAACCAACTCCTAGACTATGGCTACAACTTAGAGAAGTCTAAAATCTTTTGTGATAACACAAGTGTTATTTCTATAGCTCAAAATCCAGTCCTCCATAGTCGGACAAAACACATAGAGATTAGGCATCATTTCTTAAGGGATAATGTTGAAAAGAATAAAATTGAACTACAATATATCCCAACTGATTTACAAAGGGGAGATATTTTCACCAAGCCCTTGCATGAAAAGAAACACACCTTCTTCCTAAATCAGTTAGGAATGTTAGATGGAGGAAGTCTTAAATAATATCCAAGATTTTGAAAGCTTAAAAATTGACCAAGACTAGGCAAACATCTTGATTTTTCTTAGTGTCTAGAGTTTTTCTGATTTCTGAACTGCGCTCGACGATTTTCTCCCAGATCGTCGAACGGAGATCGACGATTTCTGAAATCGTCGACCTGAGTTCAGCGTTTCTCATATAGTATGAACTATCTCTTCCGGTCAACGATCGTCGAACGGCCCTCGACGATTTTGCTCTCTGAACGATCGTCGAACAGAGCTCGACGCTCTCCAATATCGTCGAACGAAGATCGACGATGTTGAAGACTCTTCAGATTCCTTTAGAAGCCTCGATCGTCGAACTGAGTTCAACGATCTTTCCATTTCTGCGTCGAACCCTAATATAAAATTCATTTTTCGCCTTCGTTCTCCTTTGCGCTTTTGTTTTCTCTGCAAAAACTTTCCTTCCCTCCAAACATTTCTGCACTTGGTCGTTTTGTTTGTTGAATCTTTGCAGGTAACTATGGCTGTGTCTGTTGCTGTTCTCGCCGCCATGAAATTTGATGCTGACTTCGACATCGACATGGAATCCTTCAGCACAACAGACCAGGCTTTTCAGGATATCTTAGAGTTATTCAAAGAGCAGAAACTGGAAGCAATCATGACTACAAGGATTAAGCTTGCTTCTGATGAGATTAAGGAATGGGTCTACACTGCCCACAATCAGGACCACACCACCATTGTTGGATCAATCTCTAGCACACAGGTACCTTTGACCCCAGCAATTTTAACAGAGGTTTTTGAGTTAAGTACTGGTGGAGATTTTGCTGATTTATCTGGAGAAGACTATGATGACTTGCTTGCCAGAATGGGTCACTCTGAGGCTAACCCTAACAAGCTATTAAAAAAGAATCTTTCTGTGGAATACAGATTCCTGGCTGATGTAGTTGGGAAAGTCTTACTGGCTAAGCACTCTGCTCATGATACAATTTCTAGGTATCAGCTCTGCCTAATGGGAGCCCTAGTAGACAGGAAGAATCTGAATTGGGGAGAGGTCTTCTTTGACCTCATTAAGAAGAAAATCAACAAAAGTTTTGTAAACTTTGGAAGAATTCTAGGGGTGTTTCTGCAGAATAGGTGCCCTGCATTGCTGGTCTCCTCTGGAATCCACATTAATGCATCCAAGAGACTGTCTTGTGCCCTTTTTGGTAAATGGGACAGACAGATCATCAAGCCCAACAGGCCCTCTTCCAGCACTCCTTCAGGCACCAGGACTATCAGAGTCTCTTCCCCACAGGTCTCTGCCCCTGCAGATGACCTGCCTGCTGATGCCTCTCCTCCTCCTCCTCCAATTCCATCTCTTCCCATTCCATCTACCATTCAAACTCCATCCACCATCATCATCTCCAGCCCCTCTCCAACATCCACACCATCTCCAATCCCTACTCTTCCAACCACAGAAGACCAATTCCATCCATTACTCACCTACCCTCTAATAGACATTATCACTTCATCACCCTCCAATCCATCCTTCAACCTCATTGATGATTCCTTTATGGATGACTAACCATCCTCTCCTCCTGAGCTACCCTCATCCTCAACATCTTATCAAGATCTTCTGCAAGAGATCATTGACCAACCCACCTTCACACCCTCCATCTCCATCCCACTGTCCTCCATATCCACCTTACCCACACCTCAACCATCTCTTCCCCCATTCACCAGCTCTCCACTACCATCACCTACAGCTACACCTCCATCCTCTACCTCTGCTCCAGTCACTACTGAGCAAGTAGATATTCCAGCCCTTGCTGACAGGATTTATGAACTGCTAGCCCCCAGGCTATCTCTTCTCTTAGAGACCTCCTTGGCTCCATTACTCCTGTCAGTGGCAGCCCTTTCTGCCATACTATCCTCTCTATTCCCTCAGGCAGCCCCTTCAGCAGTGTGCCTTGATCCAGCCATGTCTGAATCTAGGCAGGGGGAGATGCCTTATGAAGTGAGTCTGCCTGCTGCTGCTGCTGTTGTTGCTGTTTCAGTGAGCCTGCCTACTGCTGTTTCCTCAGTTCTTGCTACTGCTACTGCTGCTGCTGTGTCTCAAGATCCAGTTCCTCCTGCTGCAGTCTTTGCAATAAACCTCAGGTCTTTGCTTTCAGCATTTGATTATATATATTTCAGATGTCTGCCAGAGGAAGCTTGTCTTCCAGAGACAATTGCTATCCAGCCCCCAGAGGATCTGTCCAAGGCCCTTGTGCCTTTCTCTTGCTGTGACCCCAGCATCATCACTTCATTTGTTAACTCAGTTTATGCTGCTGCTACTTCTGCTGAAAGCAGTGTGGTTGTTTCTGATGTTGCTGCCCCACCTGCTGAAAGTCTTGATGATACTTCTGTTATTGCTAATGAGCCAATTTCTAAGGAGATCCTTATGACAGAGGCACATGAGTTTGAGCCTTCTGTATTCTCTGATGATGTTTCTGCTGCTGATAATGTTGTTTCTGTCAATGAATCTGCTGCTGTCCCAACTGCTGTTGTTACTGCTTCTGCCTCAATTGCAACTGCCACACCTTCTGTATCTGCTGTTGTCACTACTGCTACTGCCTCAACTTCTGCTACTATAACTCCTGCTACCAGTTCTGTATCTGTTTCAATCCAGCTCAAGCAAGATTTGATGAAGAAGATTGATGCCCTGTATGATGATCAGAGTTCTGAAAGTGATGAGTTCAGAATAGATTCTGATGATTCTTCTGCTACCATTGCCAGGAAGAGAAAGGCAAGGAGCAAAGCCATGGAGAGAGTACCTCCTGCCAAGGTCAAGGATAACAATGATATACCATACTATATTCTTCATGATTGCCCCATCACTGAGCACTGGATGCAGTACTCAAAGAATCAACTCAAAGCAATGAAAAAGAAAAGGAAATATGAAAAGGGCTCTTCTCAATTCCAACATTCTCATCCTCCTCCACCACCTCCTCCTGATGCAGGTGCAGGTGGAAGTTCTGCTGCTCAACCCCCTGCTAGAAGTCAAACCCCCTATCAGCCACATGCTAGATCCTATCATAGGGGAAGCCAGTCCAGGGGTTCTCATTCCAGGAGAGGAGGATACAGAGGCAATCAAAGAGAAGTCCAGGTTTACTCTAAAGGATACTCAAGGCAACATCCATACTCCAGGGAAGGACAAATTTCATCTGACACCACCTCTGGTCCTTTTCCCTATAAGTTGAAGGAAACTTTTTCATCCAGGCCTCCTCAGGACAATCCTTCTAATAGATATGAGCCACCAGTACCTTTTGAAGACCCTGAGAACAATCCAGCTGCTTGGACTGCAAGGATGAAAGAACTTGCTGCACTAGATCAAATTAAGAAAGCTAAAGAGCAAGGAAGAGATTCCTCTAACATCTCTACAATGTCTGAACAGAGAAAGAAAGAGTTGGAAAAATATGGGTCAAGCAAATTTTTTGATTCTGACAGGTACATGGAACTACATCCTGAAGCTGTAGTTCCCAGGCCCAAATAGCGAACCACTTTAGGTGCAGCAGATGATACTAGATCAAAGAAGGAAGCCCTCAACCCTAACAGAGAAATCAAACTCATTAAAGGTAAGGAAAAGAAATGATTATGTAAGGTGATAATCATCTTAACTTCTGATTATTATCTAGGATGATATATATATCTCTGTGGTTCTGCAATGTCCAGCTTTTTGTTTTTCTGTATTGCTGCTTGTATGTTATTTATTTTTTTCCAAACTCTGTAAATAGTAATCCTAACCCAAATAGGGGAGATTGTGGAACAACGCTATTACTAATTTGGGTCAGGATCACTATGTCTCTAGGAAACCAATCTTTGACCTCCTGTATAGCTCTAAAGGTCAATTAGAATTGAGTCTAAGGATTAGAAGTCTAAGTTTGGAAGCTGCCCTCAAGACCATGATTTTTTCAGTTTGAGACTAAGTCATATCGTCGAGCTCAGCACGACGATTCGTCGAACTCCGATCGACGATCGTCTAGCTCAACTTCGACAGATCGTCGAACTCCATTCGACGATCGCTGAGCTCAACTTCTTCAAATCGTCGAACTCCATTCGACGATCGGTGAGCTCAGTTCGACGATCTTGACTCAGCTTTGGATCTCTATCTCTGAGCTCAGTTCGACGATCTTTGAGCTCAGATCGACGATATTTTGTTGCAGTATAAGTTCATATTGCTGAGCTCAGTTCGACGATAGCAGAGCTCAATTCGACGTTTTCAGATAACTTCAAGGATTTTTCAAGATTCAAATTCCGATCAGTTAAGTAGTTATTCTGCAATTAATTCAGAAGATTTTCTAGCCGTTTTCATTTATTTCTAGACCAAGTTTCAAGGGATTTTCAAGGAATATTTCTATGGACTTTCCTCCAGAAGACATTTTGCAATTAAGGATGCAATTAATGCAGGCCAACGACTATTCTTGACAGAGGATGTTTTTCTATTCAGTACCAGAGAATAAAAGACAAGAATTTTTTGAATATCTCATACACACACAGACAAGAAGAACAAGCACACAAAATACTCTCTGTCTCAAAGAATTCTGAAGAACACACATCCAAGGAGATCAAACTTTCTGAAATCCTCAGATCTCTCTTGTCTCAAGTGTTCAAGGCCAACATATTTCAAGACTCCAGACACCTAACATTTCAGCTGTTGCTGAAATCATCTTTTGCTGGAGCTCAACTTCTGAAGGCCTATCACCCTACATCAAAGCTTCTTTTCCTGAACATCTCAAGGACTCAGGGGGAGCTTTGACACCATCAAATCCACATAGTCTTCTCAGCTGATCTGAGAAAGAGAAGACTTCCATCACTCTCTCACCCCCATCTCTGTAAAGGGTTTCTAAAACTCCCTTCAAAAGTTTGAACTTGATTTTTAAGTACCTTATCAAAAGCTCATTAGTGGCAAGACACCTGATCAAAAAATCTGATTTGGTTTTTGAGCACCTTATCAAAAGCTCATTGGTGCCCAGGACACCTGATCAACTCATCCTGCAGTAGATTCCTACCTAGGGTTTTAGAAGAGTGGATGTACCCAAGTTTAGGGGAACCACTATATTTCCTTGTGTCTTCTGGCTTGCTTGTCTTTACTTTTATTTCTGGCTGTGATTGTTCTGTGATTAGCTTATGATTAGTTTAGTTCTGTGATTAGATCTATTCATTGCTTCCCTGTTCACTCAGATTACAACAATTGTTGTAAAAAGTTTTCAAGCACCATATACTCTATTCACCCCCCCCCCTCTAGAGTATATCAGATCTAGGTGCACTTTCAAGATCATCAATCCTTGGCAGGGGATATCTATTCTTAATGGTTACCTTGTTCAGTTCCCTATAATCCATGTAAAGCCGCATCGATCCATCCTTCTTATTTACGAACAAAACCAGAGCACCCCACAGAGAAGAACTTGGTGTAATAAAACCACACCTCAGCAACTCATCGAGCTGAGTACGCAACTCATCCAACTCACGCAGAGCCATACGGTACGGTGCTTTGGCAATAGGACGAGTACTTGGCTCAACGTCTATCATAAACTCTATCTCCCGTTCAGGAGGAAGTCCTGGAAGACTATCAGAAAAGACATCTGAAAACTCTCGCACCACCGAGACATCATCAAGACATGGTGTAACAAAAGCTATTTCCAGAGTAGAAATATAAACCAAAAACGTCTCGTAACCAGACTCTATAGCACGACATGCACGTACCGCAGAAATGACAGGGGAAATACTGTCCTGAAATCCATAGACGCTCATAGGTTGTCCGTCGTCCATCCTGGAATCCAGTCGCTTAGTCTTGCACTGGATGACCGCATCATACTGGGACAACCAGATCTAAAATCATCAGATCCGCAAAGGCCAGAAAATTGCCAAGATAAATGGGGCATCTCAGAACTCCTTGATTAGATATCACTGAATCACTAGAAGGAAGCTTGACATTGAAGGAGTCTCTGAATTGATCTACATTCATGTGATTTTTATCAACAAATCTTCGGGCCATAATGGAATAGGTGGCACCCAAATCGAAAAGAACGTGCACCAACCTATTCCGCACCTTAAACTCCCCTAAACCGTAACATACATAGCTAAACGAACGATAACTAGGGCAATAACGATAAATTAAACTAAGGCTAACCTATTATCACTTGCGTAGAGCTTTGGGCTTCCTCGCTGGTCATCACGTTCAGCTTTCCTTTTCCTTTATCCAGGTTCGGTGGCGGCGGCAGAGCTCGAAGTAGGGCAGGCTGCAGTGGGGGCTGAGCCTGGGGGCACGAAGACTTCTGGTGTCCTTTCTGCCCGCACTGGAAGAAAATCCTTTCTTTCATCCAGCACCGACTCACATCATGACCTTTCCTTGCATAGAACGAGCACACTAGCTCTCCCTTGGGTGCACCTTGGATGGCGTGCACCTGCTGCTACTTCATGGTGGCAATCCTCTTGAAACACCTTTCGTAGGGATGGCCAGGACGACCACAGAAGCTACACACTTCCTTACTTTTCTTCTTTTGAGAAGGGCCAGATGCCCTGGAGCTACCATCCTCAACGCCTTTTCTTTTCTCTTTCCTTGTCGCAACACTGCGGTTCTTGGCATTTTCAACCACCTCAACCTTCAGTGCGACATCCATCGCCTCAGCAAAGTTCTGTGCTCTATAAGCGCATGCCAACTACTGGA
The DNA here is from genome assembly GCA_039583875.1 of Platanthera guangdongensis. Classification (NCBI taxonomy): domain Eukaryota; kingdom Viridiplantae; phylum Streptophyta; class Magnoliopsida; order Asparagales; family Orchidaceae; genus Platanthera; species Platanthera guangdongensis. The sequence continues at coordinate 96,551,182 of CM077167.1, forward strand.
CATCGCTCCTTAGTCCTCCAAGGAAATGCTTCACTCTACCCTCCTCCGAAGATTCCAAATCGGGGGAAAATCTACTCAACTTGCTAAACTCAATCTCGTACTCGCTCACAGTGAGCTGTCTCTGCTTCAGATGCAGGAAGTTATTCATCAAGAGGTCCTACTCGACCGAGGGTAAAAACCTCTTTAGCAACATCTTCTTAAAAGATTCCTAAGAACAACCTTCTTTCAGACTTTCTCTTTCTCGAATCCACCAACTCTTTGCCAGGTCTTTTAACTGATAGGCTGCAATCATCACCTTCTGGGCTTCTAGAATTCCAGAATACGAAAACATCTCCTCGATGGAGATGATCCAATCATCTAAAATAAAAAAAGTCGGCACTCCCATCGTAGGTGGGAGGTCCCAACCGCTGGAAGTGTGATATGAAATTCATTTCTGGTGGTATCGTCATCGGGGGAACCAGAGGAGCAGGGGTATCAGGCACGACTTGGCCTAAGGCAGGCTCTTGGAATAAAGGTTGCTGCGCGGGAGCGGCAGACAACAGAGACTCAATTTGTGATTGCATCGCAATCATTTGTCTCGACAGATCCTCATTACTCTAACGTAGACCCTCGATAATCGCATCACTTTGCGTAGCTGATGACTCACCCTCCGACTGGGTAGTCGACCTCGTCGCAGGACGCTTTGGCGGCATTTCTAAAAAAAACAAACGAACAACTCATCAAAATCCTAGCTTACAACAAGGCAACACGACTAGTTCAGACCATGCTTAAAAGATGCTTGCTTACGCTGCAACTTGCTCTGGGATTTTATAATGATGCTATGTCCTACTTAGGATGATATCCTCTCATCCTTTTGACTCTTGTTCCTATGACATGAATGCATATATTCTTTATTCTTATTTAAAATCATGTGTGTACATGTGTCATCATGTAAACCTTAACTTAGCACGCGTGCTTATGCGATGATATGCAATGTATGTAGTGCTATGCATTCTATAAAGGCCCTAATACATGTTATGAGCGACATACACATGAAATATTATGCATCCCATGCTACATAACATCGCAAGCAACAAGAAAAGAAAACGTGCTAATGGGCACCCATGTGATGGTGGTTATGCATCCCATACTACATAACTGTCACATGTTATCACCTATGGTTGATCCATATACAAATATATATTATGCATCCCATACTACATAATATGCCATGTATACTTATTATCATGCTATGAGTGTAGTGACTATGTTTCGGCTAAGACGTACTGATGACAGATCGGTGTGTGTATGAAATGTCACTAAACAACTAACACTAACAAGGGAAGGTTGCCCGATCAATTGTCAAGCAGACTCCCTCTGATACCAACTGTCACAACCCGCATTTTCACCGCATATAATAACTTATCAGAGTAAGGAAAAATGCGCGTCATGTTGTCACGTCAGCAGGGGATAACTGTGGACGCTCAGGCAGACACCTACTTAAACATGAAGAAAAATTCTTTCAGTTATTTTAAGGAAAATCAGCTACGTGTAATAGTTAGCCGTATCCCTCGGCTTAATGGCTCACTTAGTCCACGAATCAAAATATAGTTATACGCTGCGAAAAAATACTTGTTTAGATTGACTCAAACATCCTACATGAGTATAAACGTCCCAAAGGACAACTCATGCTATGCAAGACTCTAAAATTATATTAGTAGTAAGGATAGCTTTTACGGTTGCCAAATATAACAAGCTAGAGTTTTTTAAATTATGCAGTGCATGAAGCAGTAGTAATAGATTTTATGGTTGAAAATACCTAACATGCATTCCTAGCATAAATCATCCCAGAGAGCATGCAATCCACATCCACATATAGAAAAAATAAGCAGCTAGCAAGTATCAAAAAGTAACAATACTGTGTGCGTCAACAAACTGACACGAACCCACATAAAGAAAAGTATGTCTGAACCAGTAACTAAATAAACAAAAAACTACCTCGTTGAGATGAGGTAACAACCACGGCCAACACTGCCTCCCAGGAACTCCAAAACTAGCTCTGATATCTACTACTGCTCTGAACATGAGGCATTCCAAAGACAGAACACCTCAGCAAGAAATCACAAATGGTGACAGAAATTAATAATAAGCCAAAATAAACAAAGGTCAAAAGGGGTACCAATCCAAGACTAACAGTACTGAAATAAAGTACAAAAAGAGGAAAAAGTCATCATCATGAAAGAGAACTCTTACATGATTCGTCACGTACAACCATAGTACACCAGACGCACGAGGCTATAAGGTGACAACATGAATAATTCGCAAGGAAGAAATACCAAACCTTTATTAGATACCTATGGTCGACTCTACCCAAAAACACGGACGAGGTGGACACTCGTGGACACACCACCCAAAAACACGGGCGAGGTGGTCACTCTTGGACACACCACCGAAAAACACGAATATACAATCCGTCTAACTTTGAGGGAGTCTCATACTCTCCACCATACACCACAAACATCCAAAAGCCGGGTAGACTTTCACAAGTCACTAATGAAGAAAACAACCACTGCGGAGGTGGAATCGTCCTCTAAATCCCGCAATCAAGAAACCCAAAGAAAGCACAACACAAATATCTCGAGATTTGGCTCGTCAGATTCTACTTGACATTACTAGATACAATACTTGGCTGATCAACTCTTAAGAACGATTTACAAACATAATTAAACTATAATACGTTCAATAATGAAATCTAAGGCGTTTAAAGCCATCAATAAGACACATCAAGAACGATCAAACGTATCCGGACAAAATCGAGTTCACCATGACAAAACGTCACAACATCATGTGATCGTTGAAAAGGTTATTCATAACAGTAATTTGGAAGAATAAGTGTAGAAAATTTTAAAGAACTTGAAAACTTAGCCGTTTCCATCAAATCGGACAAGAAGAAACGAGGAGAAACCACCACTTGCCTTGGTCTTACCGGAAAAGTCCTCCGAATCACTCCATGTCGTAGATCGGGGAAATATGATGCGGGAGGAGTTGAAATCTGAACAAGAACGACCGAAAAAGAGGTTAGGGCCGAAAAACACTAACGACAAATCTCAAGAAACGGGGAAGAAATTACCACGAGTGCGTAGCTCTCGGCGAGAGCTTTCCGGATCTATGATCGGATGAAGATTTCGAGCAACGGAGCACCGTCGGCGGCCTCCGGAAGGTTCACGAAATATTTTCTCTGTCACGCTCACGCCGCACTGGTTCGGGAAGAAAAAGAATCAGAGAAGATGATGAAATTCTCTCTGATAGAAATATGCATATATATACATATATATACATATAAAGATATATAAATATATATGTTTATAAAATGTTCTGTCTAAAAACGGAATATTTACGACCGGGTGCGCGGAAGACGAAAATAAAGATTTAGGATGACTTCAAATCAAAAGGTAGCCAACTTGAAAGTTGTAGATCTCATCGAGACGCCCAAATTTAATGTTAACCATTTTTCCATACGACATCGTTTTGATTCTCAAAAATTCTCCCGAACATAAACTGCAACGGATTACGCGAGAACAAGCTTATGGGTACTCGAGAGGTAGAAAATGGCTACTCGAGTAGGTAGAAACAGACACTCGAGTATAAATAAAAAATTACTCGAGACAGAAATATAGTACTCGAGTAGCAGAAAAATCACTCGTGTAGGTATATAAATTCACTCGAGTAGTTAAGAAATCACTCGTGTACTTATATAAATTCACTCGAGTAGTTAAGAAATCACTCGTATCGGTATATAAATTCACTCGAGTAGTTAAGAAATCAGGCACTCGAGAGGCAGGAAATGAAGTCTCGAGAAGTACTGGAGTAGTCGAGTAATATACTCGAGTGGCACTCGAGCAAAAGAACAAACCTTTGCAGAATGAACAATTTTTTTGCAAAAAAAATCTTTTGATCAAACTATACAAATGTATAGTAAATCATATTTTTGAATAGTGCTATAATATTAAAATATTCATATTTATATATTTTTGAATAAGGAAACTACAAGATCAAAACGGAGGCCCAAACGCGTGCCGAATTAAATGAAATTCGCAATGTAGGCGAACACTGACGCTACGAACGTAACGGCGAAGTCAAAAGCAAAATCCGACGAGTCATTCACGAGATATTAATCTTCAAAGTATGCGGCGAACATAAACAATCCAAAACTTCAATCGCGCGCCGAGACTCCAAAAATGCTCGGATTGCGACGAAACTTGACATGCAAGTCCAAAATTACTCAACTTAAATTTTAACTACAAAATTTCCCATTACAACAAGAATTCGTCTGACTCGACCGCACAGACGTGAAAATGCCTTAACGACATTGCGTCGTCAACTCGACGTTAAAAGTAACGCCACAACATCATAAATATGACGTTGCCCATTCAAATAAAATCATCGAAAAATCGGGGGCGTTACAACGGCCATCTCGAAAAGATCCTGATAAACTTTGTCTCCCTGTATGTGGGCCTTGACGGCCTAAGCAGACGATAATAATATGTGGGGGGGGGGGGGGGGGGCTGGTATAATACCTTCGATAACAATGAAGGAGTCTACGTGCCTCACGGTGATCCTCTTCGCCAAGCGTCAATCTGGGCATGTTTCCAGTGCAACCATGTCATGCCCAGTGTTGGAACACCCTATTACTAATTTGGGTCAGGATCACTATGTCTCTAGGAAACCAGTTTTTGACCTTCTGTATAGATCTAAAGGTCAACTAGAATTGAGTCTAAGGGTTAGAAGCCTAGTTTTGAAAGCTGCCCTCAAGATCAAGAATTTTTCAGTTTGAGACTAAGTCATATCGTCGAGCTCAGCACGACGATTCGTCGAACTCCAATCGACGATCGTCTAGCTCAACTTCGACAGATCGTCGAACTCCATTCGACGATCGCTGAGCTTAACTTCCACAAATCGTCGAACTCCATTCGACGATCTGCGAGCTCAGTTCGACGATCTTGACTCAGTATTGGAAATCTATCTCTGAGCCCAGTTCGACGATCTTTGAGCTCAGATCGACGATATTTTTGTTGCTGTATAAGTCCATATCGCTGAGCTCAGTTCGACGATAGCAGAGCTCAGTTCGACGTTTTCTGATGAGTGAAAGGATTTTTCAAGATTCAAATTCAGATCAGTTAAGGAGTTATTCAGCAATTAATTCAGAAGATTTTCTAGCCGTTTTCATTTATTCTGGACCAAGTTTCAAGGGATTATCAAGGAATGTTTCTTTGGACTTTCCTCCAGAAGACATTTACAATTAAGGATGCAATTAATGCAGGCCAACGGCTATTCTTGACAGAGGATGTTTTTCTATTCAGTACCAGAGAATAAAAGACAAGATTTTTTGAATCTCTCAATCACTGAGCACTCAGAACACAAACAAGAAGATGAAAAACAAAATATTCTCTGTCTCAAAGAATTCTCTCAAGAACACACATCCAAGGAGATCAAACTTTCTGAAATCTTCTGATCTCTCTTGTCTCAAGTGTTTGAAAGATATTGTCCCTAAGCACCTAGAGGGGGGGGGGGGTGAATAGGTGACTTGAATCTTTTTAACTTTTTAGGCTGCAATCAGTCAATATCACAGAATTATATCTAATTTATCACAGCACACATTCAGTAATCACAGCAATCCACAAACACACAGTAGACACAGAGTTTTATAGTGGTTCCCCAGGCTTTGGGTACATCCACTTTCCCCCTTCGCCTATCTAGTAGTGTACTAGATTCGGCCAAACTTCTCCACTAACTCAGAACCCAAACAGCTTCTACAGCTCAGGCCCAAGGTCCTACAACTCAGCTTTTCCACAAAGCCTACACTCAGCCAAAAAGGCCTACACTCAGCCACAAAGGCCTACACTCAGCCACCAAGGCCTACACTCAGCCACCAAGGCCTACACTCAGAGATTTAACTCTCCTACCCTCAGCCTTTATAATTGTAGGCTTACAATCTCAGATCCCTAAGGATCCTACAAGTTATAATGAATACAAAATGTATAAACTCAACAACTTAGATGAAAGAGAGATAAGTTGTGAGATTCTTGATGAGCTCTTGGAAGAACTCAGCTGAAATCAATCTGACTTAGCTTTCTTCAAAGCTTCTTGAAAGTAGAACTCAATAAGATTGACTCCTTCTGCAGTTGATCCTTGATCTCTACTACTTAAGATTCAGAATAAATCTGAACCCTTCTTCTCAGTCTGGTTCCAGCAACTGATTTCTTGGATGGAGCTCTCTCTCTCCAACTTCTTAGATCTTCACTTGAAAGCTAGATCTTCTTGTGTGTTTGTCTTGTGAATGATCACTTGAACCACTTCATCAATCTCAACCACAGTTTCTGTAGACTGTATAACCCTATTTATAGGCCTTCTTCATAGTAACCTGCTGGTCCGGTTCATAACTGTCTTCTGACAACTCTGACAGGTGCAGTAGACCGGCTGGAATGGAAGCTATCAAGTCATCCAGTCAGTTCTTGAAAATTCTGTAACTGTCTGCAAGTGTCGAGACTTTATGTCTTTAAGTGTCGACACTTATAGACCAAGTGTCGACACATGTTGTCTAAGTGTCGACACTAGCCTACAAGGTGTCGACACAACTCCTTGTGTTGTAGTTTTTATATCTCGACACTACTTCTTCTTCATGTGTCGATACTGAAATTGAGTGTCGACACATGTACTTGTACTTCAGTATTTTGCTGAATTCTTCTAAGTGTCGACACAACACCTTTGTGTCGACACACCTTCATGTGTTGAATCTGTTAAGTGTCGACACTGCTTCTTGGTGTCGACACATGTCTTCAGTGTTGATACTTGTTGAGTGTCGACACATTGCTCTGGGTGTCGACACTTTCTTCTTCAGTCGAGACTCTGGTTGTGTGTCGACACATTCCTTTAGTGTCGACACTTGTACTTAGAATATTTTATTGATCTTTGCTGATCTTTGCTAAGTGTCGACACAGCTCCTTGTGTCGACACTTTCTTCAAGTGTTGAGTCTTCAGCATAGTGTCGACACATTGTTCTGGGTGTCGACACTTACTTCAAGTGTTGACTCTTCTGCTGAGTGTCGACACATTGTTCTGGGTGTCGACACTTGTACTTAGTTTCTGCAGACTTTTGCTGAGTGTCGACACAGCCTCCAAGTGTCGACACTTTCTGATGTAGACACAGCTTCACTGGGTGTCGACAGAACTGTTAAGTGTCGACACTGCTTCACTGCACTCTTCTTCATTGAGTGTCGACACATCTCCTTGTGTCGACACTTTCTGTCTGGTGTCGACTCAACATCCCTGGTGTCGACACAATGACTCCAAGTGTCGACACTGCTTGCCTGGTTGTCGACACAAGTCTTCTTAAGTGTCGACACTTTCCCTCTGGGTGTCGACACATGGACTTAGAAACTTTTCTTCTTTCCTGTAAATACTTAGCCTGCACAAGTAAACTCAAAACACATCAAATACATCTTGATGTATATCATGGAGTTGGGTGAGGCTTCTTCAAATCAGGTACATTTAGACCAATGTACCCAACAATCTCCCCCTATTTGGAGAAGTCATAACCCTTAGTCAATGATATACACCATTCATAATTAAATTACAAAATGATGTAAAGCAGGATTATATATAGCAGGGTAAACATAAACATGTATCAATCACACATGTATACATAGACATCATCACATAACAATTATGAAACAAATTTATTACACAACAAATTTATCACACAAAACATTGTTCCAATACTTTGTCATATACAAAATTCTAAAGTTTACATAATGTTTTATATCAAAAGAATACATAGTAAACTTAAGAAATTTTCTAAGCTATTTCTGTTCAGCCTCCTTAATGACTATTCCTTTTCCAGCTTGAACTCTGGCTTGAACAGGAGCTTCAGCAACTTCAGCATCAGCATGCTTCTTGCCTTTCAAGTCCTTCTTCTTAAGTTCCTCAGCCTTAATCTTTTGCCTTTCAGAATAATGATAAGGCTTGGGAAAGTACTTGCTAGGCTCTTGAGCAGTAGGAGGTAGCTTTCCCATCTTGACCTTCCTTCTGTACTGGACTATAGCCTCCTGCCTAGACTCATGTTTTCTCCATTCAGTTTCAGAAAACCACTTATTCCTGTCTTGAATGTTATCTTTGGCAGCTTTCCAGGAAGTCAAAATAATATTCCTTGAGGTGGGGCTCCACTGCTCAAAGTCTGGTCTTTGTTCAGCTTGCTCCCTGAACCTCTTCTTTGATAATCTGGTTTCTTCTTCAGCTTGCTCGTTCAAGATGGCTTCCTGTAAAGCTTCAGAGACAGGCTGAACAACTTTCTCTATTATGACATTGTCCTTACCCCCAGGTGGGCTATACATGGACTGTATGTCAGCATGGATCATGTCAAAATCTGGTGGAGGATAGATCACTTGAGCTACTTCTGGTTGATCACCTCCAAGATAGGCATGGTTAATTCCAGATTCTGCTACATTATCATCATCACAAAGGGGAGGATAACCAAGAGTGGCTCTGATGGAATTAGAAACCCATTTTGTATGGTCAGAGCCAGCTTTGACTAAGACCCTCTCCCCCTTTATGACTTCTCTTTCTATGTGATCCCTTAAGTCATCTTTTTGAAATCTGATTTGAGCATTGAGATAATTAACTCCATCCCTGTAGAAAGGTCTTAACCTTTGGAGTTTTTCAGAGATTAGCTTCTAAGAGTCTTGAATAGCAGTTGTAATATCAGTTAAGCTCTCTTGCAGTGCTTTATCAAAAGCTGTCATAGCAGTAGCAGTAGAAGTTGTTAGGCCAGCAGCAATGTTCTTCATTTCTGTGACAATAGCATTGTGGGATTCTATCAAATTGTCATTCATTCTTATTTGATTCTCTAGAACATACCCATGTTTTTGTGCTATGTCATCTACTTGAGCCTTAATCTTTTCTTGGTGTGTAGCTAAGTACAACACTGTATTCCCCCCTTTGTGGAAGCAGTCTGTCATCTCCTTCTTGTTAAGATTCATCTCAAATCTTATGGATTTGATATCCTGGGCCAAATCAAATTGTAATGATTTCTGCCCTTCATCCACATACTTTTCAATGGCCTTCCTGTGCTCATCCAGTTTAATCTGCATAGCAACCATCAATGCACTATAATCAACAGATGGTGCTGGCAGTGATATAGGCTGTGGTGCAATAGATTGTAAGGCCTTCTTATAACTCTGACTCCTTCTCTTGAATACATAAATCTTCTTTTTCTTAGCTCTTGCTGTCTCCTCATCTTCAGAAGCCGAGGAGCTAGCAATTTCTACCCTCTCCTTAACAGTTTGGGGCCTTGCAGTCTCTTGCCTAGCAGGCTCTTCAACATATACTACTTGCTCCCCCTCAAGTGGAGCATTCTCTTTTTCAGCAGCAGCAGTGTCCTTGTCAAAGTCTTGTTGATCCAGATTTAGGAATAAATCTTCCATTGTAAATTCTCGGGGTGAAGGAGCTGGAGAAATTCTGGGCTCATCTACCACTGGATCAGATACAAACTGAGCTGGAACAGAAGTGTCTTCCATGACAACTCCTGGAACTTGACTATCAGTCTGTGGTTGCTGATAAACATCATACAAATCAGTATCTTCTAAAGGAAAATCTAAAGCATTAAGCTCAGTGATTACCTCTAGGATAATGTTGGTTGTTTGCTCACTCTCAAGAGGAGTGGGCTCTTCCATAACTAGTGGCTCCCCCTGGATGTGATCCTTGTGTATGGGGCTAGCATGAGGTAGCTCCCCCTGGATTTCAGCATCTACTTGTTGTGCTGGAGACTTCACAGTAGTTCCTGTGTCTTCTTCATCAGGTGTGAAGACCACTGGTTCCTCACTATCAGAGCTGCTTGATGGAACTTGAGCCACTGGGGCAATTTTCCTCTTCTTCTTTGGTGGAATTACTTTTTCAGAAATTATCTTCTCAGGGGTTGGCATCTCCTTAGTCAACACCCTGTCCCATCTAGAGTATATTCTCAGAACCATTTTCCTCATATGATTCATTTTGCTTCCAGCAGCCTGACCCATAACTTCAGGTATAACACCAGTAGGTAAAGACTTAAAATTCTGCCCAGGTTGGGCTTCTTCAGGCTTTTCTTGATTTTCTCAAACACTATAACAGACCAGTCAGTGTTCAGAGTGAAGATAATCCTGGTCATAATGCTGAACATAGAGGCAGATACCCTATCATGCCCTTCTAGCTTACTGAGGATTACTTTGCCAACTATCTCAAAAAGAAATTTCCCTTGGCTATTCATGCCCTTTCTATTAAAAACAGAGCCAATTTTCATCTTAGAATCTAGACCACACCATGTTAGAGCTTCCCTGGTCTTTGAAGCAGTAACCTCATCTTCTTCTTTTGTTCTTGGTAACTGTAATACTTTCCTCAGACTTTTCGGTGAAACCTTCACCTTCTCACCATGAACCCTGGATTTGATCTTGAATCCAGTTTCGTCTATCTTAGCTCCATTTAGGAATTCCAAGACTTCCTTTTTCCAGATCTTTGTAGGCTCAGAAACCAGAAATTCTAATCCCGAGTCTGCAACTAGGGTTACTACTGTCTTGATCTCTTGGTCTGCATCAACAAATGCATCGCACACCAGTTCATACCCTTCGTTGACGTTCTCCTCAAGCTTTGGCGCCATTAGGGTTTGATGAATTTGAACTGGACAGAAGAGAGGTGTCGACACACAAGTTTTGGTCTCGAAACTTTTGAAAGTGTGTCGACAGACTAAGGCAAAACCCTATTTATACCTTTCTAATTTTGAAGATGAAAAGGCGGGCAGCCAACTAAGATTGTGTCGACACTGGCAATAAGTGTCGACACTAACTTATAATGTCTCGACACCTATGTGTCGACACAAATTTTAGTCAACAGATATATGTGTCGACACTTGTTTATGTGTCGACACCACTTAACTCGACACATAGTCGAGACTTTACTTAGAGAATTCTGAGTAAAAACTAAGTGTCGACACCACCTTGGTTGTGTCGACACCTACTTGTCATGTGTCGACACTAATATTCTGAAGTGTCGACAACAACTTCCTAGATGTGTCGACACCTTTTCCCTGAAGTGTCGACACCAATTTTCTGTGTCGACACAGATATATCTGTGTGTCGACACCTTTTTACTTAGCCAATTCCAATTCTATAAACTTACTCTAAGTTTATCATTTCTAGTTCAATTTTAAACCTATTGAACTTAGCTTCTTCTAGGGGCTTAGTATACATATCAGCTAATTGATTATCCATTCTAACATATTCAAGTAAAATATCTTCTCTTTCTACATGCTCCCTAAGAAAATGATATTTAATTTCAATATGTTTTGTTCTACTATGGGATACAGGATTATTGGCTATTGAAATAGCACAAGTAGAATCACAGAAGAGTGGAGTTCTACTTACCTGAAATCCATAGTCCTCAAGCTGATGTTGTATCCACAGAAGTTGAGCACAACAACTTCCTGCACCCACATATTCTGATTCTGCAGTGGAGATAGTCATACTTGTTTGCTTTTTGCTACTCCAAGAAATCAGTCTTCCACCTAGGAATTGACAGGTTCCAGTAGTGCTTTTTCTGTCTTCTTTGCATCCTACAAAGTCTGCATCTGAATAACCTGTTAGATCAAAATCCCCATTCCTAGGGTACCAGAGGCCTAGATAAGGAGTGCCCTTTAGATATCTCAATATCCTTTTGACTGCAGTCAAATGAGACTCTTTAGGGCAGGCTTGATACCTTGCACAAACACATGTAGCATACATGATATCTGGTCTACTTGCAGTCAAGTATAATAGGGAGCCAACTATCCCTCTATACAAGGTTTCATCTACAGGTTTCCCTGCATCATCCTTGCTAAGAGACATACTTGACCCCATAGGAGTCTTCAGGGTACTGGATGAATCCATACCATACTTCCTTATGAGTTCTTGGGTGAACTTGGACTGGCATATGGATAAACCACTCTCAGTCTATCTTACTTGGAGACCCAAGAAGAACTTTAGCTCTCCCATAATACTCATCTCAAATTGACTTTGCATTAGTTTTGCAAACTTTTTGCAAAGACTACTTTCAGTAGACCCAAATATAATGTCATCTACATATATTTGGACTAGTATTACTTTGCCTCTAGATTCCCTAAGGAATAGAGTCTTATCTATTTTCCCCCTTGAGAACTTGTTCTTAATGAGGAAACTAGATAGGGTTTCATACCAAGCCCTAGGGGCTTGCTTTAACCCATATAAAGCTTTCCTAAGTCTATAGACATGATTAGGTAGAGTTGAATCAACAAAACCTTAGGGCTGTTCCACATAGACTTCCTCTTTAAGATTACCATTTAGAAATGCTGACTTGACATCCATTTGGTAAACTTTGAATCCTTGATAGGTTGCATAGGCCAGGAACATTCTTATGGCTTCCAGTCTGGCTACTGGAGCAAAGGTTTGATCAAAATTAATACCTTCTTCCTGCCTATATCCTTTAGCAATCAATCTTGCTTTATTTTTAATGATGACTCCTTGTTCATCCATCTTATTCCTGTAGATCCACTTGATTCCTATTATATTGTGGTCTTTAGGTTTAGGAACAAGTTCCCAGACCTTGCACCTCTTGAACTGATTCAGCTCTTCTTGCATTGCTTCAGTCCATTGTGGATCTAGAATGGCTTCTTCAAACTTCTTTGGTTCAACTTGAGATAGAAAACTGGAGTAGATTGCTGCATTCAGATTTCTGCTCCTTATTTGTACCCCTTGTCTTGGATCACCAATGATCTGCTCTACTGGATGATCTCTAAGATGCCTATTGGCTGGAGGCATCCTGACTTCTGGTTGAACCTCTTCAGTTTCATCATCTTGCTGTACTCCTTGTACTTCTTCTGCATTTGGTACATGTAGTACTCCCCCTGGACAACAACCACTATCTTCTACTTGCTGTCTTGCAGTAGATTCTTCTTCTAGAGTGAGCTTGTCCATCTTCTTTGTTAAACCTGTGGGGCTGCATACACTACTAGACAACTCATTGTTAATAAGCCTAGTTTCATCAAATACTACATGTACAGTCTCTTCTACAACTTGAGTAGACAAGTTGTAGACTCTATAAGCCTTACTATTGTTATTGTACCCAACAAAAATTCCCTCTTGGGACTTGGCAGCAAACTTAGTCAAGTAAGACTTTCCATTGTTAAGTATGAAGCACTTACAACCAAAGATCCTGAAGTAGGATAGGTTTGGTTTCCTGCCTTTCACAACCTCATAGGGGGTCTTATTGAGACCTTTAGTAATGGTAGCCCTATTAATAACATGACATGCAGTATTAACTGCTTCAGCCCAGAAGTATTCTGGTAATGATGTATCACTTAATAGGGTCCTACCAGCCTCAATCAAGGTTCTATTCTTCCTCTCAGCAATGCCATTTTGCTGAGGTGTTCTTGGTGAAGAAAACTCTTGAAATATCCCAAAGTCTTCACATAGTTTTGCCATACTCTCAGACTGAAACTCTGTACCATGGTCACTTCTTATTTTGACCACTGTACTATTTAGTTCATTCTGAATTTGTCTAACAAAGCTATAGAAGACATTGGGTGTTTCAGATTTCTGTCTTAGAAAGAACACCCAGGAGAACCTTGAGTAGTCATCTACAACTACAAAGGTATAGACCTTCCTACCTAGGCTGTGAACTGGCATTGGACCAAAGAGATCCATATGCAAGAGGTATAAGCACCTCACAACATCTTTGTTTTCTATGCTTCTAAAGGTGGATCTAGTCTGCTTGCCCTTATGACAAGCTGAGCAAATACCATCTTTAATACACTTAACTTGAGGAGCATTCCTCACTAACTCTTTACTAAAGAGTTTGCCAATTATCTTGTAGTTTAGATGGGCTAGCCTCTTGTGCCATGTGACATAATGAGAGACTTTCTCATAAGCAACAAGACACACTTGAGAACCATTGGTCTCACACATAATGTCTAGGCAGTAGACATTCCTCTTTCTATAACATGTCAAAATGATCTCTTGATCAGTTGACCTCTTGATATGACAACCATTCTTAACAAATGAGATGTCATACCCTACATCACTTAATTTACTTATACTTATTAGGTTGTGTTTCAACCCTTTAACATAAGCCACTTGAGTAATGGTAACTAAGTTACTAGAAATGTTACCAAATTCTTTGATGATTCCTTTTTCAGAACCACCAAAGGTGACTTTTGGACCATCTTTGATTGGAATGTAGTCCCTTAGTAGTCCCCTAGTTCCAGTCATATGTCTGGAACATCCACTGTCCAAGTACCATATTGGGGCATGACAACTTGGACTCACCTGCAAAACAGATTAGTGAACCTTAGAACCCAAAAAATTTTGGGTCCTTGGTACTTGTTAGTTTGCATCCTGACAAAGCTACCTGCTGGTTTTCCAACAGGCAGTTTGCTACTCACTTTGGCACTAGCATTGTGCCAACAGTCCATTGCAAAGTGGCCTATCTTGCCACAACACCAACACTCAAACTTATTGTACCTTTGCTTAGGTACTTTCTTTGCTGTCTTATCTACAGCTGACTTGTTGAGTGTTGGGGCTTTGCCCTTGGACTTGGATTGGACAGTCCTTGCAGGTTTAATAAAACCCAGTCCAGCCTTGCCTTTGTGATGAACAAATTCATCAATTAAAGGTAGAACTGACTTAGGTTTAGAAAACCTAGCAACTAGATCTTTCTCCTTCTGAAGATTAATCTCCAGACTCTTGATTTGATCATTCTTATATGTGATAGTCCCCATCTGAATCATAGTTATGTGCTTCAGTCTGGCTATCTCGTTTAGCTTTTGATCAAACATTTTCTCAGAATCAGTTGCCATAGCTTTGAGATTAGCAATTTCCTTTGCCTGACTTTTGGCTAGGGGCTTGCTCTTCTTATAAGCTTGCAACAGAACTTTATATTCATCTATCAACTGATGAATATCTTCTTCAGACTCAGATACACTCTCATCACTTGATGAAGATGAATCTGATTCTGTACTGGCACAAGAAACTGAACTGGAAGAACAATGTTGTACCTTACTAGGTCCTGACTGCTCCAGGATTTTGTCACTTTCAGTCAATGCCATCAGACCTTGGCACTTTCAGTCTTCTTGTTCATATATAGAATTCATAATCTGCATGAACTCTTCTTCTTCTTCCTCAGCAAACAGCCCTATATATGCCTCAGCATCTGACTCAGTTTCTGAAGAAGAGATATCTGACAGGGTCTTCTCCTTTTTGGCAACAAAAGACTTCTCCTTCTTGCCCTTGTATTGAGTCCTTTTCTTGTCACTAGACTCCTTTCTCTTCTCAGGACAATCTGCAACAACATGGCCTTGTCTATTACAGCAATAGCACACTATTTTTGAAAGTGATGCCTTGCTAGACTTAGTATTTTTCCTGTCCTTCTTTGAAGCCTTCTTATTCTGATAAAAGTCATCTTTTCCCTGTGAAGTAGAAGGCCTTATCTGTAACACCCCCATCCGTCGCATGACATATAACAGAAGGTCCAGCTAGAACCCGACGCCATATACCACAGACAGTCGGAAGGGTTACTAAATGAATAATCAAACCAACCAATTAAGACTACTCGTCCTAATCACAGAGCATTCTAGCGGAAGATTTTTAAAGTTGAAAGAACCCAAAAATAAATCCATCAAAATGAATGTCCACTGCTACAACAACAGGAATGAAACCCCAAATACACAGAAACAGGTACATGGCCTTATGGTCTTACAAATGTTCACTTCATAAATAGTGTTTTACATACATCGGCTCGCAGGCCGGCCACACATGAAATATATAAATAAAACTATTCTACGGCCTTCTAGGGCCAGCACAGCAACATGGGCTCCAGCCCGCTATTTGGCGCTCGGCTCCGCAGCACCTGCAAGCACATACCACCGCACGGTGGCAAATAAAGCAACGGTCAGCTAAAAGCCGACCAAATTATAACGACCCCGCCCCTTACTCTGGACGGCGGTGCTCTTTCCCTGCATAACATTAGCCCAACAATATATATATAGCGCAATTATAATTCGCCACAGGTGTAGGCTCGCACGGCCAAACACCCCGTGCATTCAGGGCACATTCATGGTGAACCCTGACCCATCAGTGCATTCACCACCACCCCCAGGATGGCAACAACATGTGAGCATTTAGCCTTTCTGACCACCGTCTAAGACTCCGACTATGCCAATGGCCAGTCCCCGTCTTCGGGTCTCTCGCACCGAACCACATAGCCTAGGTCCAATTCCACTTGCCCGTTGCTCACGCCGCATGTCCAATTTAAAGAACTTTGCGCGGGCCAAGCTTCTCTCGGATCCCAAATTTTCCAAAACAATCTCATAACCCAGTTATGATCAAGGCCGGTTCCCAGACCGCCAAGTTAGCAGAACACGTTTTCGCTCAATTTTCTGGGTGCGCCTTGAAGCTAACCTTCAAGGATCCCTGCTGCAATCTACCGCGTGGAAACCCGAAAAATCCAAAGCACGGAGTCTTCTCCGGCAAAACCACCTCAAATGCAACATCACCGATCCAGACAAAACACGTCCGGGTAGGCTTCACACACAATGCCTATGCCCGTACTTATGATTCCGGGCTCTACATGCAACACAAGGGGGACTATTCCCGTCAACCCCAAGGATCACCACGCACTCACCGCATACTCGCGGGAGCGGGATTCCCTATGCAGAAAGAAAGAGCTTCAAGCGCTCGAGTTGAGAATCGTTACCCTTGTAGTCCGTTTTGGCGCCATGGAAAAACTACGCAGTTAGAACTCTTCGCAATGACCTTCCCTCCACGGATCCGCTCTCCAATTTCGAAACGGTACTCCGATGCTCCGCCGGCGGCCGGAAACCTCCTTCTTCTTCCTCTCCTCTCTCACTTTGGAAGGGGAGAACTTTGGAGAGAAAAAATGAGGGAATAACTCTCTATTCCCGGCCTTAACAGAGTAGGGTTAAATCTGGGCCATCGGATCCTAATTAAAGAAAATGAATGGCTCGGATCTTCACAAAATTCCCCAGACCTGGGCCGCACACGGCTTGGCACACGGCCGTGTCCATGGCTGTGTGCCTCGATCCAGGCACGATCGTCGAACTGAGAAACGCACACGGGCCAAGACACGCCCGTGTCTGACCTGACACGCCCGTGTCGGGTTCCTCGACACGCCCGTGTTCATGGGGGTGTCACGCATAACTGCCACGGCAACGGACACGACCCATCAGGACACGGGTAGGGACACGGGTTGACACACGCCTGTGTCGGATGACACGCCCGTGTCATCTGGCCGTGTTCCTGGTCGTGTCCTTCTCGGGTTGAAAACGACCAAAAAATCACCAGCCAGACACGGCCTTGGACACGCCCGTGTCCTAGGCCGTGTACCCATACAGGCACCAAAAACTCTTTTTTCCGCGACCAACTCGCACACAAAATTCGGGGCGTTACAAATCTCCCCCACTTAAGGAATTTCGTCCCGAAATTAAGCAAAGGTACACAAAAGCTAAATGATACCAGAGTGGAATAACTTGGGGTATTCCTCCAACATAGCTTGCTCTCGCTCCCAAGAAAGCTCCTCACGTCCGCAATTATCCCAACGGACTTTGACCATTCGGACCTCCTTGTTGCGGAGTCGTTTGACTGCAACATCTTCAATTCGCACTGGCTTGACCCTTGTTGTTAACTCATAGTCAACCGGTACCTGATTGTCTGCAACGATCTGCGAAGGCTCTTGCACTGCCTTACGCAACACCGATACGTGGAATACGTCATGCAGCCCACTCAACTCCGTCGACAGCTTTAATCTATACGCCGCCTCGCCAACATGCTCCAGGATTTCAAATGGTCCAAGGTATCTCGGACTCAGCTTCTTCAAGCGTCGAACCCGCGATACACCCTTGAACGGCTTGATCTTCAAATATACCATGTCGCCAACGTTGAATTCTACATTTGTATGTTTGGCATTGTAATACTTTGACTGTCTATCCTGAGCAATCTTCAGCCTTTCCTGAATAGTCTGTATCATTGAAGTGGCATCTTCCACCGCTTGACGTTTATACAACTTTGATTCGCCTGCCTCCAACCAAGACAACGGCGTACGACACTTCCTTCCGTACAAGGCTTCGAAAGGCGCCATTCCAATGCTTGCCTGAAAGCTGTTGTTGTAAGCAAACTCCACCATGTACAGGTGATCCTCCCAACGCTTCCCGAAATCTAGGACGCACATGCGAAGCATGTCCTCCATAGTCCTGTTGACTCTCTTGGTTTGGCCATCTGTCTGCGGGTGAAATGCTGTGCTGAACTTTAGCTTAGTACCCAACAGACCATGCAACAACCTCCAGTCATTTGACGTGAAGCGTCCATCTCGATCACTAACAATACTTCTAGGCACACCATGCAATCGTACAATATTATCCACGTAGAGTTTGGCTAACTTTTCCACTGGATCCTCCTTTCTCACTGGGATAAAGTGCGACACTTTTGTCAATCTATCTACGACCACCCAAATGACATCATTTCCTTTCTACGACTTCGGCAAACCGTGCACAAAATCCATAGATATATTGTCGAACTTCCATTCTGGGATAGGAAGGGATTTTAAGAAACCTCCGGGCTTCTGGCATTCCGCCTTCACCAATGCACAAGTACGGCACTTGGCCACATAAAGTGCCACATCCTTCTTCAAACCCGGCCACCAGAATAATTTCTTCATGTCTCTATACATCTTAGTGCTTCCCGGGTGGATTGAGTACTAGGTATGATGAGCCTCATACATCAACTCCTCCCGAATATTATCCGCACTAGGAACGCATAGACGACTGTCCTTCCTTAGCAACCCATCTTCAACCACAAACTGGGAATTTGACTCATCCAAAGCTTCATCCAAGATTTGCTTCATGCTGCTATCCTGAACCAAAGCCCTCCGAACTCTATCCGCTAGGTCACATTGCACCTCTGTCCAAAACAGTTTTGCCTCGTCACTTGACTGCTTATCGACGCAAGATATTTCCAATGCCTCCAACTCTTGGACCAATCTCTCATCATGTACTGATAACCAATTGGCTTGTGCGGGAATCTTACGACTCAACGCATCCGCCACTGCATTTCCCTTCCCAGGCACATAGTGTATCTTGAAGGTGTAGTCCCCTAAGAACTCCATCCACCTCCTCTGCCTCATGTTCAAATCCTTTTGGTCCAATAGGTACTTCAAACTCTTATGATCGGTGTAAATATCGACCTTCACACCGTACAGATAGTGCCTCCAAAGCTTAAGAGCAAATATCACGGCCGCTAACTCTAAGTCGTGGACCGGATAATTCCTCTCATGAACCTTCAGTTGTCGTGAACCATAAGCTATCACTCTCCCATGCTGTAGCAGAACACAACCCAAACCACTGCCCGAAGCATCACTATAGATCTCGAACCCTTCGGTTCCACTTGGCGAACATAAAATGGGCGCCGTAGTCAACCGCCTCTTCAATTCTTCAAAAGCCTGTTCGCACTCCGGAGACCACACAAACTTCTGATCCTTTCTTGTCAACGTCGTGAGTGGTAGTGCTATCCGCGAGAAGTTCTCTACGAAGCGCCTGTAGTAGCCAGCAAGCCCCAGAAAACTCCGGACCTCTGCCACCGTAGTCAAAGTAGGCCACTCCCGTATCGCCACTATCTTCGCCGGATCCACAGCTATTCCTTCTCCACTGACAACATCACCAAGGAACGCTATCGAGGATAACCAGAACTCACACTTGGAGAACTTTGTATATAACTGACTTTTCCTCAATGTCTCCAACACCATGTGTAAATGCTTGTAATGATCCTCCTCGCACCGCGAATACACCAGGATATCATCGATAAATACTATCACAAACTGATTCAGGTATTCTCTGAACGTCCTATTCATCAGATCCATAAATACGGATGGCGCATTCGTCAACCCAAACGGCATAACCGTGAACTCGTAATGCCCAAACCGCGTACTAAATGCTGTCTTTGGGATGTCGCTCTCCCTTATCCTCAACTGATAGTAACCGGACTTCAAATCTAACTTCGAATATACAGTTGATCCAACCAGCTGATCAAATAGATCGTCAATCCTCGGGATTGGATATTTGTTCTTCTCCGTAAGTTTGTTCAATTCCCGATAATCGATACAAAGCCGCAAGCTCCCATCTTTCTTCTTAATAAAGAGAACTGGTGCGCTCCAAGGCGACGAACTTGGACGCACATAACCTTGCTCTAGCAACTCTTGCAGTTGCACCTTCAACTCTGCCATTTCTCTTGGGGCTATCCTATAGGGGGAGCGTGACACCGGTTTGGCACCCGGTACCAGCTCTATAGTAAAGTCTATCTCCCGCTGAGGAGGGGCTCCTGGGAGATCATCTGGAAACACATCAGGATACTCGGACACAACTGGGATGTTGCCCAAACTAGGTTTAGGCGTCGCAGTCTGCACTAGAGTGACATACAGTTCTGCCCCAGACCGAACTTCCTTGAACACCTGAAGGGCCGATATCAGAACTTTCCCTGACCCCTTCATGCCCGCAAAAGTAGTCTCCCGTTCAGTTTCCAGACCCAACTTGACTTCTTTACGGTTGCAATCAATACATGCACTTTGCTCCGAGAGCCAATCCATACCGAAAATTACGTCAAACTCCACTAATGGTAGAACCAACGCCCGCAAATCAAACTCCCGGTCTCCAATCCGAATCTTCACAACACAAATCCTATCCGCACGCATTGAGCACCCATTAGGCAACAACACATCCAACTTGTTTTCTGCCATCGAGAACGGAACTCCGATGTGCGATATAAACTTTTCAGACAAGAAGGAATGTGATGCCCCGTATCAAAAAGGGCTCTCGCCGGAAACCCAAAGATCAACACAAAGCCTAGCACTAACAAACGTAAGCTAACAAATACGAAGGTAACAACTATAAAAGTTAAACCACTGTAATTTAACTCATACCTGTCACCACGTCTGCTTGCTTAATGGCCTCCTGTAGGCCAAGGTTGTAGACTCTAGGCTGGGCTGGAGCATGATGGGATGCGGTTGACTCCACCGCCTTCCCCTTCTCCTCATAAGTCGCTCCAGGTCTCCTCTCGGACTTTGGACGTCCGCTCCAACACTCTCGAGCAAAATGCCCTGTCTTCCCGCAGTTGTAGCAAGCCCCGGGGACTCGACTTGTAGTTACCCCCGATGCATCAGCCGAAGGGGCTGAGTTTGAAGTCCTCCGCTTCTTGTTCCATCTGCGGAAACCTGTCTTGTTACTTGGCACCTTGAACTCGGTCTTCCTTTCTCCTGGGTCCCTCTTCTCTTGAACCTTCTTCGCAACCTTTTCCAACGATCGGGCTGAATTGACCAAGGCTAGGAAGCCCTGCGCCTTAGGCCCAGCAAGGAGTAACTGTAAATCGCCGCGAAGACCCTCATAGAATCGGTTGGTCTTCCTCTCTTCTTCTGAAAATATAGCACCAGCATAACGACCCAACCGTGTGAACTCATGCAGATATTCGTCCACGCTTCTGGATCCCTGAGTCAACCCAAGAAATTGGTTCTCCATATCCAACCTCTGAGCAGAAGGTACAAATCTGGCTAGGAACAATCTTGAAAATTCCTCCATCGGCACATCCGCAAGCTGCCTTTCCACTAGAAGATGAAACTCCAACTCGTCCCACCACATCCTCGCTTCTCCTTCCAAAAGAAAAGTCGCTATGGTGGTCTTCTGCCACTCCTCAGTCATTGTGGCCGTCAACACCCTCTTTATGGAAGAGAGCCAGTCCTCAGCTTGAGTTGATGTTCCAACCCCATTAAACCTCGGAGGATTAAAGCCCATCACGTGCTTTAGCTGCCTCTCCATAGTTCTCCTCGGCTCTACTAACTCAACTGCCGCGCGTTCCACCACTCTCGGCTCTGCCGCCCTAACCAGTTCTTGCTCATTTGCAGGAGGTGCGCGATGCATTTTCCCTGCAGGTTGGGCATTTATCATTGTGAACACGGCTTCAGCCACCATCCTGATGGTTTCCGCTGAAGGAGGTGTAGCAGGCACGTCCCTTGGTGCACTACTTTCCGCTGATTGCGGACGCTCTGACTGACCAGCACCGCTCCCAGCTGCCTAAATTAGCAAAGACACACGATTAGACAACAAACAAATTGCTAAAAGCAATAATTGGAACACTCAGGTTCCACCAAACAAGTGTATTTTTCATTCCTAAGTGGACATTCATGAGTTCTTTTTGATGTTATAACGATGACGCACACATGTGCTCACCACCCCTTAAAAGAATTCGCCCACGAATTCATTTAAGTTGGACCGTAACCAGAAGTCTGATACCAAATTGTAACACCCCCATCCGTCGCATGACATATAACAGAAGGTCCAGCTGGAACCTGACGCCATATACCACAGACAGTCGGAAGGGTTACTAAATGAATAATCAAACCAACCAATTAAGACTACTCGTCCTAATCACAGAGCATTCTAGCGGAAGATTTTTAAAGTTGAAAGAACCCAAAAATAAATCCATCAAAATGAATGTCCACAGCTACAACAACAGGAATGAAACCCCAAATACACAGAAACAGGTACATGGCCTTATGGCCTTACAAATGTTCACTTCATAAATAGTGTTTTACATACATCGGCTCGCAGGCCGGCCACACATGAAATATATAAATAAAACTATTCTACGGCCTTCTAGGGCCAGCACAGCAACATGGGCTCCAGCCCGCTATTTGGCGCTCGGCTCCGCAGCACCTGCAAGCACATACCACCGCACGGTGGCAAATAAAGCAACGGTCAGCTAAAAGCCGACCAAATTATAACGACCCCGCCCCTTACTCGGGACGGCGGTGCTCTTTCCCTGCATAACATTAGCCCAACAATATATATATAGCGCAATTATAATTCGCCACAGGTGTAGGCTCGCACGGCCAAACACCCCGTGCACTCAGGGCACATTCATGGTGAACCCTGACCCATCAGTGCATTCACCACCACCCCCAGGATGGCAACAACATGTGAGCATTTAGCCTTTCTGACCACCGTCTAAGGCTCCGACTATGCCAACGGCCAGTCCCCGTCTTCGGGTCTCTCGCACCGAACCACATAGCCTAGGTCCAATTCCACTTGCCCGTTGCTCACGCCGCATGTCCAATTTAAGGAACTTTGCGCGGCCAAGCTTCTCTCGGATCCCAAATTTTCCAAAACAATCTCATAACCCAGTTATGATCAAGGCCGGTTCCCAGACCGCCAAGTTAGCAGAACACGTTTCCGCTCAATTTTCCGGGTGCGCCTTGAAGCTAACCTTCAAGGATCCCTGCTGCAATCTACCGCGTGGAAACCCGAAAAATCCAAAGCACGGAGTCTTCTCCGGCAAAACCACCTCAAATGCAACATCACCGATCCAGACAAAACACGTCCGGGTAGGCTTCACACACAATGCCTATGCCCGTACTTACGATTCCGGGCTCTACATGCAACACAAGGGGACTATTCCCGTCAACCCCAAGGAACACCACGCACTCACCGCATACTCGCGGGAGCGGGATTCCCTATGCAGAAAGAAAGAGCTTCAAGCGCTCGAGTTGAGAATCGTTACCCTTGTAGTCCGTTTTGGCGCCATTGAAAAACTACGCGGTTAGAACTCTTCGCAATGACCTTCCCTCCACGGATCCGCTCTCCGATTTCGAAACGGTACTCCGATGCTCCGCCGGCGGCCGGAAACCTCCTTCTTCTTCCTCTCCTCTCTCACTTTGGAAGGGGAGAACTTTGGAGAGAAAAAATGAGGGAATAACTCTCTATTCCCGGCCTTAACAGAGCAGGGTTAAATCTGGGCCATCGGATCCTAATTAAAGAAAATGAATGGCTCGGATCTGCACAAAATTCCCCAGACTGGGCCGCACACGTCTTGGCACACGGCCGTGTCCATGGCCATGTGCCTTGATCCAGGCACGATCGTCGAACTGAGAAACACACACGGGCCAAGACACGCCCGTGTCTGACCTGACACGCCCGTGTCGGGTTCCTCGACACGCCCGTGTTCGTGGGCGTGTCACGCACAACCGCCACGGCAACGGACACGACCCATCAGGACACGGGTAGGGACACGGGTTGACACACGCCCGTGTCGGATGACACGCCCGTGTCATCTGGCCGTGTTCCTGGCCGTGTCCTTCTCGGGTTGAAAACGACCAAAAAATCACCAGCCAGACACGGCCTTGGACACGCCCGTGTCCTAGGACGTGTACCCCTACAGGCACCAAAAACTCTTTTTTCCGCGACCAACTCGCACACAAAATTCGGGGCGTTACATTGTCCTCCATTGTTTCTTCTTCAAGAACTTCTGAAAATGTCTAGTGAAGGCAGCAAAGTCCTCATCACTTTTACTGCTTTCAGACTTTGTACTTGCTGACTCATCTGACTCAGGCTTCATTTGTTTCGGCGGTGGCGGGTGGATCCGGCGGGTGGAAACAGAGTGTTCGAAATGGAGGGGGAGGTAGCTGCTCCAAACGGAGCTTTTTGGGGTGTTTCTCTAGGCGGTCGGGTGGAAACGGAGCAAACGTCGCCGGAGGTTCATTTGTTTACCCGCCTTCCGACAGCGTTTGCCCAAAACGGAGCACCGAAACGCTCAAACAAATAAAGCCTCAGTTTCAGCAACCTTTGGAGGTGGAGTTGGTGACTTACCTCTGTACCTTCTGGGGGCTTCTGTTTTGAAAGCCACTATTCTTTCCTTGTGTTCATTTCTTGTGGATTTCTCCTCTTCTTTCCTCACTGTCAACTGCATTTCATAATACAGCAGTTTGCCAAACAGTGTAGGTGGAGGAATTTCTGCCAACTTAGTCATTTCTCTAATGGCACAGATCTTGGTGTCCCAATCTTTTGTTAGGGACCTTAGAAACTTGTCATTGAGTTCATAATTACTGAACTCTCTGCCATAGGACATGAGTTCATTCACTATCCTGTAGAACTTCTTGTAGCACTCAGTTATTCTATCACCCTTTCCTTGTCTAAAACTTTCATACTCTTGATTTAGCAAGGATTTTCTGTCTTGCCTTACTTCTTCAGAACCTTCCATATACACAATAAGAGTATCCCACATCTCTTTGGCTGTCTTACAGTGTATCAGATTCTGAAAAGTTGCATCATCTATGGCACTAACTATGATGTTATGAGCCCTCTTATCCATAGTGGCTAGAACAATTTCATCCTTTGTCATTTCTGAGAAATCCTTTGGTGTTCTTTGATTTGCATCCAAGACTGACACCTTCATGGGCACATATGGCCCTTCTTTTACTGTGATGTAAATCCTAGGGTCTGAGGCTTCCATAGACAGCCTCACCCTTTCCTTCCATATCTCAAAAATCTCTTTCCTGCATATGGGTAACTTCATGGAACCCAATTCCTTGTGATTCTCAGTGGAACCCATAATTCTTGATTTTCTTAAATCTGTAATTTGACTTAGACTGAATCTGCCAACAGGATCTCCTCAGACTGTTAGTCCTTTTTGAGGAACCTCGCTTTGATACCACTTGAAAGATATTGTCCCTAAGCACCTAGAGGGGGGGGGGGGTGAATAGGTGACTTGAATCTTTTTAACTTTTTAGGCAGCAATCAGTCAATATCACAGAATTATATCTAATTTATCACAGCACACATTCAGCAATCATAGCAATCTACAAACACGCAGTAGACATAGAGTTTTATAGTGGTTCCCCAAGATTTGGGTACATCCACTTTCCCCCTTCTCCTATCTAGCAGTGTACTAGATTCTGCCAAACTTCTCCACTAACTCAGAACCCAAAATAGGCTCCTACACCTCAGGCCCAAGGCCCAACAACTCAGCTTTTCCACAAAGCCTACACTCAGCCACAAAGGCCTACACTCAGCCACAAAGGCCTACACTCAGCCACCAAGGCCTACACTCAGCCACCAAGGCCTACACTCAGAGATTTAACTCTCCTACCCTCAGCTTTTATAATTGCAGGCTTACAATCTCAGATCCCTAAGGATCCTACAAGTTATAATGAATACAAAATGTATAAACTCAACAACTTAGATGAAAGAGAGATAAGTTGTGAGATTCTTGATGAGTTCTTGGAAGAACTCAGCTGAAATCAATCTGACTTAGCTTTCTTCAAAGCTTCTTGAAAGTAGAACTCAATAAGATTGACTCCTTCTGCAGTTGATCCTTGATCTCTGCTACTTAAGATTCAGAATAAATCTGAACCCTTCTTCTCAGTCTGGTTCCAACAACTGATTTCTTGGATGGAGCTCTCTCTCTCCAACATCTTAGATCTTCACTTGAAAGCTAGATCTTCTTGTGTGTTTCTCTTGTGAATGATCACTTGAACCACTTCATCAATCTCAACCACAGTTTCTGTAGACTGTATAAGCCTATTTATAGGCCTTCTTCATAGTAACCGGCTGGTCCGATTCATAACTGTCTTCTGACAACTCTGACAGGTGCAGTAGACCAGCTGGAATGGCAGCTGTCAAGTCATCCAGTCAGTTCTTGAAAATTCTGTAACTGTCTGCAAGTGTCGAGACTTTCTGTCTTTAAGTGTCGACACTTATAGACCAAGTGTCGACACATGTTGTCCAAGTGTCGACACTAGCCTACAAGGTGTCGACACAACTCTTTGTGTTGTAGTTTTTATATCTCGACACTGTTTCTTCTTCATGTGTCGACACTGAAATTGTGTGTCGACACAAGTACTTGTACTTCAGTATTTTGCTGAATTCTTCTAAGTGTCGACACAACACCTTTGTGTCGACACACCTTCATGTGTTGAATATGTTAAGTGTCGACACTGCTTCTTGGTGTCGACACATGTCTTCAGTGTTGATACTTGTTGAGTGTCGACACATTGCTCTGGGTGTCGACACTTTCTTCTTCAGTCGAGACTCTGGCTGTGTGTCGACACATTCCTTTAGTGTCGACACTTGTACTTAGAATATTTTGTTGATCTTTGCTGATCTTTGCTAAGTGTCGACACAGCTCCTTGTGTCGACACTTTCTTCAAGTGTTGAGTATTCAGCTGAGTGTCGACGCATTGTTCTGGGTGTTGACACTTACTTCAAGTGTTGACTCTTCTGCTGAGTGTCGACACATTGTTCTGGGTGTCGACACTTGTACTTACTTTCTGTAGACTTTTGCTGAGTGTCGACACAGCCTCCAAGTGTCGACAATTTCTGATGTAGACACAGCTTCACTGGGTGTCGACACAACTGTTAAGTGTCGACACTGCTTCACTACACTCTTCTTCATTGAGTGTCGACACAGCTCCTTGTGTCGACACTTTCTGTCTGGTGTCGACTCAGCATCCCTGGTGTCGACACAATGACTCCAAGTGTCGACACTGCTTGCCTGGGTGTCGACACAAGTCTTCTTAAGTGTCGACACTTTCCCTCCGGGTGTCGACACATGGACTTAGAAACTTTTCTTCTTTCCTGTAAATACTTAGCCTGCACAAGTAAACTCAAAACACATCAAATACATCTTGATGTATATCATTGAGTTGGGTGAGGCTTCTTCAAATCAGGTACATTTAGACCAATGTACCCAACAATGTTCAAGGCCAATATCTTTCAAGACTCCAGACACCTAACATTTCAGCTGTTGCTGAAATCATCATTTGCTGGAGATCAACTTCTGAAGGCCTATCACCCTACAACAAAGCTTCTTTTCCTGAACATCTCAGGGACTCAGGGGGAGCTTTGAAACCATCAAATCCACATAGTCTTCTCAGCTGCTTTGAGAAAGAGAAGACTTCCATAAATCTCTGATCCCCATCTCTGTAAAGGGTTTCTCAAACTCCCTTCAAAAGTTTGAGTTTGGCTTTTGAGCACCTTGTCAAAAGCTCATTGGTGGCAAGACACCTGATCAAAAAATCTGATTTGGTTTTTGAGCACCTTATCAAAAGCTCATTGGTGCCCAGGACACCTGATCAACTCATCCTGTAGTGGATTCCTACCTAGGGTGGTAGAAGAGTGGATGTACCCAAGTTTAGGGGAACCACTATAGCTTCTTGTGTCATCTGGATTGCTTCTCTTTATCTCTTATTTCTGGCTGTCATTGTTTTGTGATTAGTTTAGATTTGTGATTAATTTATGTTGTAGGTTATTCTGTGATTAGATTTAATAATTGCTTCCCTATTCACTCAGATTACAACAATTATTATAAAAAGTTTTCAAGCACCATATACTCTATTCACCCCCCTCTATAGTATATCAGATCTAGCTGCACTTTCAATTAGTATCAGAGGCAGGTTGGTTAAACATACCACACCTTGGTGGTTGCACAGGCTAACACCTGAACCCAAAGATTCCTAGTTAGATCTGTTTTATTTTGAGTTTATTATTAGATTTTGTTTTCATAAATCATGGCCCAAAACAAAGATTATGCTAGCACCAGACCTCCGGTGTGCAATCTATCCAAGTTTGCACTTTGGAAAGCAAGGATCATATTATACATGAATTCTATTGACGAGGATATTTTTAACTCTGTTTTGACAGTTTGTCCAAGACCTCCAGAGAACTCAAGTACAAATGTTGTTCCACCTCCATCAGGAACAGATGCTGACGTCAAGAAATGGAAGGTAGCTGATGCCAAGACTATGAACATCTTAGCCCAGACCATGTCTGATGATATCTTTCAAAAGGTGGCTGAATGCAATTCAGCAAAGGAAATCTGGGATAAACTCTCTGAAATAGTCTCAGGCTCAGCTGATGAGAGAAAGTACAGGAGATCCCACCTCATATCTCAATATGAGAATTTCAAGAAGGGAGAAGCTGAATAAGTTGGAGACATGTACAATAGACTTAGTCTGATAGTCAGTGAACTCAGGACCTTGGATAGAGAGATCTCACTAACTGAACTCAATGACAAAATTCTAATGTGCTTCCCTAGCACTTGGGATTCAAGAATCTGGCCAATCAAGGATGCCAGAAGTTTGAATGAGATCACCACAGAAGCTCTATTGGGTAAGCTCAAATCTTATGAGCTACTCATTAAGAATAGAGAAGAAGAACAGAAGGCTGCCTCTCCAGCCACAAGAAAAGAGAAGACAATAGCCTTCAAGGCAACTGAAGATCAGCCTGAAGACAAAGTCACAGGCAATGATGAACTGCTCAGTCTGTTGGCCAAAAGATTTTACAAGATGGCCAGAAAGGATTTCAGAAGGAGATCATACAAGGAGCATGATAAACCAAGGTATGATAAGTCAATTAATAATAAGGAAATTTGTCTGCTTTGGTTGTAGGAAACCAGGGCACATTGTTCCTGACTGTCCAGAAAACAAAAACAAGTACAAAAGGGACAAGAAAGAAATAAGAAAGGAGAAAGTCTCCAAGAGGAATGGAAATGGAAAACCCTCCTCAAGCAAAAACAAACACACAAGAAAGGGGTTTGTTGCTGAATCCTGGAGTGAGACTGAAGAGGAGTCAGAAGCCTCATCTAGCTCCAGTGATGATGAAGATGATGCATAAGAGAAAGAGTTCTGCATGATGACAATCAATGCCTCTCAACATAATTCAGATGAAGAAGAGTCAGAGTCAGATTCAGAGACTCAACCTAAAGAAGATCAGGTAATTAGTTGTTTTGATTTTAATTCAGAGGACTTTAAATCTGAGTTTAAAGCATTATGTTTAGACCTGCTAAAATCTGAGAAAGAAATTATCTCTCTCAGAAATCATTTATCTGAACATAATGCCTTAAAGTCAGAAAACCTCAAATTCTCTCAGGAGTTGGAGTGCTGTAGGGAGCAGATAGCTTCACTGAAAGGTGAGCTATCTCAGGCCAAGAAGCTTGAAGAATCCCTTAATGGGAGAAGTATCAAGCTGATGGACATCACAAGCACAGTGAACTCCAGATTTAAGAGTACACTGGGCTTGGGTGCTTCATCCAGCCAACCCATAGTTCTAACAACTCCAATCAAGTTCATTTCTGATAAAAGAAAGGGAGTTGTAGAGGTAGCTAGGAAAAATTCTGATCTGCCCAAGAAAACTAAGTCCCAGCAAAAATCGTCGAACGGAGATCGGCGATCGCCGAACGCAGATCGACGATCTCATGCAAAATCGTCGAACTCAGGTCGACGATCTCAAGTTCCTGAACTCTGCCATAGTCGACCGTCGAACGGAGCTCGACGATCTGACCCAAGATCGTTGAACGCAGCTCCACGATCGTCGAATAGAGATCAGAGCTCTGCAAACACTTTTAAGGGCAAATCAAAATCCAATCATAGGGGTCCTTCATCCCAAATCTTTAACCCTTATACTGAATGGATTATACCTCCAAGGAGATATCATCCTGAAGGTTATAAGAGTCAACCTGGGATGTCTTTTATTTCAGAGTTTAAAGGTTATCAACCTAGGCCCAAGGTAAACTGGTTCAAAAACAAATGAATTATCTTATGTGCAGGTGAAGACCTATCTAACATCTAACCAGCAATTGTACTTGGATAGTGGGTGCTCTAAGTAGATGACAGGAAACAATGACAACCTCACATCCTTTAGAGCCAAGCTTGGGCCCAAAGTTATCTTTGGTGATTCAAACTTTGGACAAACTAAATGATATGGTGCAGTCCAGATTGGATCAGTAACATTCAAGAAGGTAGCTTATGTGGAAGGACTGAAGCACAACTTAATAAGCATCAGTCAACTGTGTGATGAAGGCTACCAGGTGACCTTCAGCAAAGCATTATGCAAAATAAAGTCAGAGGACAACACAACTGTGTTGACAGGTAAAAGGAAAGGTAACATCTATCTAGTAAATTTTCTTTCAACAGATGTAGATATTTGCCTGTTCAATTCTGTTTGTAGACCAAATATTTTATGACATAAGAGACTAGGACACCTAAACCTTAGAACTATTGCTAGGCTATACAAGGACAACCTTGTTAGAGGACTACCTTCTAGCCCCTACAAGAAGGAAGGACTCTGCAGGGCTTGTCAATTAGGCAAGCAAAATAAAAATAGTTTTATGTCACTTAATAAGAGTGATTCACCTAGGATATTGTATCTGTTACACATGGATCTTTTTGGACCCATCACAGTACAAAGCCTAGGAGGGAAATCTTACACTTTAGTAGTTATAGATGACTTCTCTAGATTCACTTGGGTGTTCTTTCTAAAGAAGAAGTCTGATAACTTTAAGTGTCTGACAGAGTTTCTCAAATGTATATAGATTTAGTTCAATACTCACATTACCCTGATCCGAAGTGATCATGGGACAGAGTTTGATTCTCTTCTTATGCAAGAGTTTTGTTAGAGTGAAGGGATCAGGCATACTTTCTCAGCTCCTAGAACTCCTCAACAAAATGGGGTAGCTGAAAGGAAAAATAGAACCCTTATTGAATCTGCCACTACATTGTTGTCAGATGCTCACCTTCCTCTATCCTTTTGGGCAGAGGCAGTGAACACCTCCAACTATGTGCTGAATAGAAGTTTGATACATAAACTAAAGGGAACGACTCCCTATGAATTACTCAAAGGGAAGAAACCTAAAGTTGATTATTTTAGAGTTTTTGGTTGTATTTGCTACATACATAATAATGACAAGAAATATTTAGCAAAATTTCAAGATAAAGCTGATGAAGGAGTGTTTCTGGGATACTCCATGATCAGCAAGGCTTATAGGGTTTATAATAAATCATCTCTAAAAATTGAGGAATCTGTTCATATATCATTTGATGAATCTAACATGTCTTTCAAGGAGAAGATCTCTTCTACCATAGAACCTTTGCAGGAACATTCTCTTGTTGAAGAATTGAACAAGTTACAGGTTACTCAAAAGGATGAAAGCAGTGAAGATGAAGAAAGTATTCAACATATTGAAGAACAACCTGAAGAGCCAGTTGTTGTACCATAAGAGGAAACAACAACACAGGTTGGTGAACAATCAACACCCCCTGTTGATTTAGTAACATCAAGAGATCATCCAATTTCCCAAATAATTGGAGACATCTCAGCTGGTGTGCAAACCAGAAATCAGGTCAACCAAAACCTATTGCACACCTGCTTCCTATCTCAAATTGAACCTCAGTCCATTCAAGATGCAGAGCAAGATACACACTGGATCATTGCAATGCAAGAAGAGTTGCATCAATTTGAAAGGAACAAAGTGTGGGAACTAGTGCCAAAGCCTAAGGATCACTCCATTGTTGGAACAAAGTGGGTGTTCAGAAACAAACTGGATGATCAAGGAGTAATTGTAAGGAACAAGGCAAGGCTAGTTGCTCAAGGATATTCTCAAGAAGAAGGAATAGACTATGACCAGACTTTTGCACCAATTGCAAGATTGGAAGCCATGAAAATCTTTTTAGCTTATGCAACACATAAAGGATTCAAGGTATATCAGATGGATGTCAAAAGTGCATTTCTAAATGGAGACATCAAAGAAGAAGTATATGTCAGATAACCTCCAGGTTTTATCTCTCCAACTTATCCTGATTATGTTTTTAAATTGAACAAAGCATTATATGGTCTCAAGCAAGCTCCTAGAGCATGGTATGAGACCCTAGCATGCTTCCTTTTGGAAAATAGATTTATAAGGGGTAGAGAAGACCAAACTCTTTTCATTAGAACCCATAAGTCCCATACCCTACTAGTACAGATCTATGTAGATGATATTATTTTTGGTTCTACTGATTCAAAATTGTGCAGAAGGTTTTCCAACCTAATGCATTCTAAATTTGAAATGAGTAGCATGGGTGAGCTATCCTTCTTTCTAGGATTGCAAGTCAAACAACATGCTGAAGGCATCTTTATTTCTCAAACCAAGTATGCAAATGAATTGGTTAAGAAATTTGGCATGTCTGAAGCATCTTGTATGAAAACACCTATGCCTACCAATGCTGTATTGGATGCTGATGAACATGGGAAACTGTTGATCAGACAACATATAGAGCAATGATTGGCTCTTTACTATACCTTACAGCTAGTAGACCAGACATAATGTTTGCTACATGTATATGTGCTAGGTTCCAAGTAAGCCCTAGAGAGTCACACCTAACATTAGTAAAGAGGATTCTCAGGTATGTTAAAAGTTGTCCAAATCTAGGTTTCTGGTATCCAAAAGATTCAGCATTTGATTTAACAGGATTTTCTGATGCTGATTATGCTGGATGCAGAATTGACAGGAAAAGCACCAGTGGAACTTGTCAATTCCTTGGTGACAGACTTGTCTCTTGGTTTTGTAAGAAATAAACTTCTATGTCAACTTCAACTGCTGAAGCTGAATATATGGCTGCAGGCAGTTGTTGTTCACAAATCTTGTGGATTCAAAACCAACTCCTAGACTATGGCTACAACTTAGAGAAGTCTAAAATCTTTTGTGATAACACCAGTGCTATTTCTATAGCTCAAAATCCAGTCCTCCATAGTAGGACAAAACACATAGAGATTAGGCATCACTTCTTAAGGGATAATGTTGAAAAGAATAAAATTGAACTGCAATATATCCCAACTGACTTACAAAGGGGAGATATTTTCACCAAGCCCTTGGATGAAAAGAAACACACCTTCTTCCTAAATCAATTAGGAATGTTAGATGGAGGAAGTCTTAAATAATATCCAAGTTTTTAAAAGTTTAAAAATTGACCAAGACTAGGCAAACATCTTGATTTTTCTTAGTGTCTAGAGCTTTTCTGGTCTCTGAACTGCGCTCGACGATTTTCCCCCAGATCGTCGAACGGAGATCGACGATTTCTGAAATCGTCGACCTGAGTTCAGCGTTTCTTAGATAGTATGAACTATCTCTTCCGGTCAGCGATCGTCGAATGGCGCTCGACGATTTTGTTCTCTGAATGATCGTCGAACAGAGCTCGACGCTCTCCAATATCGTCGAACGGAGATCGACGATATTGCAGACTCTTTAGATTCCTTTAGAAGCCCCAATCGTCGAACTGAGTTCAACGATCTTTCCATTTCTGCGTCGAACCCTAATATAAAATTCATTTTTTGCCGTCATTCTCCTTTTGCGCTTTCGATTTCTCTGCAAACACTTTCTTTCCCTCCAAACATTTCTGCACTTGGTCGTTTTGTTTGTTGATTCTTTGCAGGTAACTATGGCAGTTTCTGTTGCTGTTCTCGCCACCATGAAATTTGATGCCGGCTTTGACATTGACATGGAGTCCTTCAGCACGACAGATAAGGTTTTCCAGGACATCTTGGAGTTGTTCAAAGAGCAGAAACTTACTACAATCATGACCACCAGGATTAAACTTGCTGCTGATGAAATTAAAGAGTGGGTCTACACTGCCCACAATCAGGATCAAAACACAATCGTTGGATCAATTTCTGGCACACAGGTACCCTTGACCCCAGCAATTCTGACAGAAGTTTTTGGGTTAAGTACTAGTGGAGACTCTGCTGATTTATCTGGAGAAGAATATGCTGATTTGCTTGCAAGAATGAGTCATTCTGAGGCTAACCCTAGCATGCTGCTGAAGAAGAATCTGTCTGTGGAATATAGATTCCTGGCTGATGTAGTTGGGAAGGTCCTATTGGCTAAGCACTCTGCCCATGATACCATTTCTAGGTATCAGCTCTGCTTAATGGGAGCCATAGTGGACAGGAAGAATTTGAACTGGGGAGAGGTCTTCTTTGACCTAATTAAAAAGAAAATTAACAAGAGTTTTGTGAATTTTGGGAGAAATTTAGGCCTTTTTCTGCAGAACAGATGCCCTGCATTGCTAGTATCTTCTGGGATACACATAAATGCTTCCAAGAGACTGTCCTGTGCCCTGTTTGGTAAATGGGACATGCAGATCATCAAGCCCAGCAGGCCCTCTTCCAGCACACCTTCAGGCACCAGGACTGCCATAGTCACTTCCCCTCATGTCTCTGCCCATGCAGATGACCTGCCTGCTGCTGCCTCTCCTCCTCCTCCTCCAATTCCATCTCTTCTAATTCCATCCACCATTCAAACTCCATCCACTATCATCATCTCCAGCCCTTCTCCAACATCTATACCATCTCCAATCCCTACTCTACCAACAACAGAAGAACCATTCCATCCATTATACTCCTACTCTTAACCAGACTCTGCCTCATCACCCTCCATTCCCTCATTCAATCTCATTGATGATTCCTTCATGGATGACTCACCCTCCTCACCTCCTGAGATACCCTCATCATCAACCTCTTACCAAGACCTTCTGTAAGAGATCATTGATCAATCCACCTTCACACCATCTATCTCCGTCCCACTGTCCTCCGTCACCACTTTACCCACACCTCAACCATCTCTTCCCCAATACACTAGCTCTCCTCTATCATCACCAATAGCTCCACCTCCATCCTCTACCTCTGCTCCAGTCACTGTTGAGCAAGTAGATCTTCCAGCCCTTGCTGACAGGATATATGAATTGCTAGCCCCCAGGCTATCTCTTCTTTTGGAGACCTCCTTGGATCCATTACTCCAGTTAGTGACAGCTCTTTCTGCCAGGCTCTCCTCCTTATTCCCTCAGGCAGCCCCTTCAATAGTGTGCCTTGATCCATCTTTGTATGAATCTAGGCAGGGGAGATGCCCTATGAAGTGAGCTTGCCTGCTGTGTATGCTATTTCTTCAGCTTTTGTTACTGCTGCTGCTGCTGTTCTTCCTCAAGCTCCAGTTCCCCTTCTAGTTGCAGTCTTTCCAGTGGACATCAGGTCCTTGCCCTCTGAGTTTGATTCAATGTATTTCAGTTGTCTGTCAGAGAAAGCTTGTTTTCTAGAGAGAGTTGCTATCCAGCCCCCAGAGGATCTCTCCAAGGCCCTTGTGCCCTTCTCATGCTGTGATACCAGCATTATAACTTCCTTTATTAATTCAGTATATGCTGCTGCTACTCCTGCTGAAAGCATGGTTGCTGTTTCTGATGCTGCTGTCCCTCCTGCTGAAGATAGTGTTGATGTATCTGTTGCTATTAGTGTTGTCAGT
Organism: Platanthera guangdongensis; assembly: GCA_039583875.1. Taxonomy (NCBI): domain Eukaryota; kingdom Viridiplantae; phylum Streptophyta; class Magnoliopsida; order Asparagales; family Orchidaceae; genus Platanthera; species Platanthera guangdongensis. The sequence continues at coordinate 96,587,124 of CM077167.1, forward strand.
GCTGCGGCTACTGTTGTTCCAGTTTCTGTTGATATCCTTATGACAGAGGCACATGATTTTGAGCCTTCTGTGTTTTCTGATGATATTCCTACTGCTGATATTGTTGTTTCTGAAAGTGAAACTGTTGCTGCACCAACTGCTGTTATTACTACTGCCACAACTTCAGTATCTGCTGCTGATACTGCTGCTTCAACCTTTGCTTCTGCTTCAAATACAATTGCTACAAGTGTTGTATCTGCTGCTGCTCCAACCTCTGCTGCCTCATCTGTTTCAACACAGCTCAAGAAAGATTTGATGAAAAGGATTGATGCTCTTTATGATGATCAAAGTTTTGAAAGTGATGAGTTTAAGACTGATTCTGATGACTCATCTGCCACCATTGCCAGGAAGAGAAAGGCAAGGAGCAAAGCCATGAAGAGAGTACCTCCAGCCAAGGTCAAGGTCAATAATGACATTCCATATTATATTCTTCATGACTGCCCCATAACTGAGCACTGGATGCAGTACTCAAAGAATCAACTTAAAGCTATGAAGAAAAAGAGGAAATATGAAAAAGAATCTTCTCAATTTCAACATCCTCATCCTCCTCCACCACCTCCTCCTGATGCAGGTGCATGTGGAAGTTCAGCTGCTCAAACCTATGCTAGAAGTCAAACCCCCTATCAGCCTCATGCGAGATCCTATCATAGGGGAAGCCAGTCCAGGGGCTCTCAATCTAGAAGAGGAAACTATAGAGGCAATCAAAGAGAATTCCAGGTTTATTCTAAAGGATATTCAAGGCAACATCCCTACTTCAGGGAAGGACAAATCTCATCTGACAGAACCTCTGGTCCTTTTCCCTATAAACTGAAGGAAGTAGTTTCATCTAGGCCTCCTCAGGATAATCCATCAAATAGATATGAGCCACCAGTGCCATTTGAAGATCCTGAAAACAATCCAACTGCTTGGACTGCAAGGATGAAAGAGCTTGCTGCACTGGACCAGATTAAGAAAGCTAGAGAGCAAGGCAAAGACTCCTCCAACATCACTACATTATCTGAACAGAGAAAGAAACAGTTGGAAAGATATGGTTCAAGCAAATTCTTTGATTCTGATAGATACATGGAGCTGCATCCTGAAGCTGTAGTTCGCAGGCCCAAACAGCAAACCTCTTTAGGTGCAGCAGATGATACAAGATCAAAGAAGGAAGCTCTCAACCCCAATAGAGAAATCAAACTCATTAAGAGCAAGGAGAAGAAATGACTATGTAAGGTGACAATCATCTTGACTTCTGATTATTATCTGGGATGATATATATCTGTGGTTCTGCAATGTCCAGCTTATTGCTTTTCTGTTTTGTTGCTGTGTATGTTGTTATTTAATTTTTCCAAATTCTGTAAATAGTAATCCTAACCCAAATAGGGGGAGATTGTTGGAACACCCTATTACTAATTTGGGTCAGGATCACTATGTCTTTAGGAAACCAGTTTTTGACCTCCTGTATAGATCTAAAGGTCAACTAGAATTGAGTCTAAGGGTTAGAAGCCTAGGTTTGAAAGCTGCCCTCAAGACCAAGAATTTTTCAGTTTGAGACTAAGTCATATCGTCGAGCTCAGTACGACGATTCGTCGAACTCCAATCAACGATCGTCTAGCTCAACTTCGACAGATCATCGAACTCCATTCGACGATCGCTGAGCTCAACTTACACAAATCGTCGAAATCCATTCGACGATCTGCGAGCTCAGTTCGACGATCTTGACTCAGTATTGGATCTCTATCTCTGAGCTCAGTTCGACGATCTTTGAGGTTAGATCGACGATATTTTTTTTTGGTGTATAAGTCCATATCGCTGAGCTCAGTTCGACGATAGAAGAGCTCAGTTCGACGTTTTCTGATGAGTTAAAGGATTTTTCAAGATTCAAATTCAGATCAGTTAAGGAGTTATTCAGTAATTAATTCAGAAGATTTTCTAGCTGTTTTCATTTATTCTGGACCAAGTTTCAAGGGATTATCGAGGAATGTTTCTTTGGACTTTCCTCCAGAAGACATTTGCAATTAAGGATGCAATTAATGCAGGCCAACGGCTATTCTTGACAGAGGATGTTTTTCTATTCAGTACCAGAGAATAAAAGACAAGATTCTTTGAATCTCTCAATCACTGAGCACTCAGAACACAGACAAGAAGAAGAAAAACAAAATATTCTCTGTCTCAAAGAATTCTCTCAAGAACACACATCCAAGGAGATCAAACTTTTTGAAATCTTCTGATATCTCTTGTCTCAAGTGTTCAAGGCCAACATCTTTCAAGACTCCAGACACCTAACATTTCAGCTGTTGCTGAAATCATCATTTGCTGGAGATCAACTTCTGAAGGCCTATCACCCTACAGCAAAGCTTCTTTTCCTGAACATCTCAGGGACTCAGGGGGAGCTTTGACACCATCAAATCCACATAGTCTTCTCAGCTGCTTTGACAAAGAGAAGACTTCCATAAATCTCTCATCCCCATCTCTGTAAAGGGTTTCTCAAACTCCCTTCAAAAGTTTGAGTTTGGTTTTTGAGCACCTTGTCAAAACCTCATTGGTGGCAAGACACCTGATCAAAAAATCTGATTTGGTTTTTGAGCACCTTATCAAAAGCTCATTGGTGCCCAGGACACCTGATCAACTCATCCTGCAGTGGATTCATACCTAGGGTGGTAGAAGAGTGGATCTACCCAAGTTTAGGGGAACCACTATAGCTCCTTGTGCCATCTGGATTGATTCTCTTTATCTCTTGTTTCTGGCTGTGATTGTTTTGTGATTAGTTTAGATTTGTGATTAATTTATGTTGTAGGTTATTCTGTGATTAGATTTAATAATTGCTTCCCTGTTCACTCAGATTACAACAATTGTTGTAAAAAGTTTTCAAGCACTATATACTCTATTCACCCCCTCTAGAGGATCTAGCTGCACTTTCACCCAGGATCAGATCATAGTCTGCATACTCAGGATCGTCGCTGGTGCCTCAAACACCTTCCGGCCGATCTCCGCGTCCATTTTGCAAAGAGAAGAGGTCATTAGCTCTTATATCGCGTAGACACAACCTCATCATCCTTCCTATGAATTGCTTGCCAGTCCTTTGACGAAATCTTCTGAAACAACGAGTGTGAAGCACTGGTGTCGAAGAGTGTGTGAGTGGGCTTACCGCTGATGAAAACCACGCCCGAGGTAATAAGTGTCATAGTGTTCTAGCTATAGTTTTTCTTTCTTGAACTATTCTATGTCTATGAAAACTAGTTCTTAGGAAGGAAGGAATTTAAAAGTACTGGCATACCTTCTATAACCTGCTCCGGGTTCTGGGGTTGTGCCAAATCTAGAGATCCCTCTCTGGTCTGTGGCCTCTGCCTAGATATCCCCGTCATTGGTCATGTCCTCGTCCACCAAACTGCCGAGGTGGTGGGGCACCCTGAAGTGCTGGTGGGGGTGCTCGCCTCATGGGACAGTTCCTCTTAAATGTCCAGGCTGATTGTACTGGAAGCATACCGGTGCCTGCTCTGTTATCCTCGGTATCTCCAGCATCTGCAAGGGCTGGGAGCCAATACCCCTTAGTTCCTCTACTCCTATCCAATCTCCTGACGGGGTTGATCCCCAATGACCTGGCCTCGAGGACGGTCTCTACGACCTCCAATTACTGTATCGTCAGAGTCTCTTTCTTGACTGTAAGCTGATATGTTGGCTATTTCCAGAATCCTGGCCAAGCTTCCCTCGGAGATGAAGAGGAGGGCCTGTCTCATGTCGTCGTGCAGCCCTTGTAGAACTCGTAGCGTAGCCAGCGTCGTCCAACTGATAAGAGTCCGCATAGTTGGCTAGGTGAGTAAACTCCTGGTAATACTCCAGCACTGTCCTATTGCCCTGTCTCAACCGCAGGAACCTATTCTCCAACTCGTCCCTTGCCGACTGAGGTACGAAATGTCCCAGAAGTGCTGCTCTGAAGAGATATCTGCGCATTCCATATCCGCAAAAGTGGTTTCCAGCTGTGACTTCCACCACCTCTTTCCATGTGACTCTAGGCAGGAGACTGCCAAAGCAACTGCCTCCTCAATGGGGTATCGAATCCCCGCAAGCATCTCATAGATGGTATCTAACCATTCCTCCGTGCGAACTGTCGAATCTGTCCCAAGGTAGGATGGAGGGGAAAGTGCCCGGAAGGCACTCATCTAGTTGGCCCCGGGATTTAGCTGTGGATTTGGGGCTTGCTGAGCTCTGAAGGCCTCCAAAATGGCTGTCAGTGTTTGCCCCATCTCCGTCTGCTGAAACGGAACTAGAGCCAGCGGAGGTGGAACTATATTCGGAGCCTAAGGTGTCCCCTACCGTGGAGTGGGGTTCGTCGCAGGCTACAAGGAAAATTCTAATTATTAGATAGCGTACGAATGGAATAAAAGGAGAAAAAAATGGACTTCTACGTGTGATTTCCCTTATGGGCACACCACTGGTTTCGCTGCAAGTTTGTCCGCAAACTAAGCTCACGCGGGGGTGGCCTAAGTTTTTGTGGACTACTCCTCTTTCGATCGAGGTTTGCTTTGATACCACATGTAAGACCCCATTTTTTTCTTTTTCAAACCCGGGGGTCTTATGCCCAGAATCATCGTTTTGTAGTGGCCCCGACACATGGGAAGGCTGCCACTACAAAACACTGATTCTGCCTGCTTTTTCGATCATCAATGAGAGAGAAGAAATCATAAACTGAAATATGATTGAGTCCACAAACAACATATAAATTGAGAAACCACAACAAGTCCATATATATAGAAAAGAGAGAGTATTGCAAGTACGGTACAAATGAAATACAAACGGGCTATAGCCCGGTACATCAGATCCTCACTATAATCTCTCACGGAAGATATAAGAAAGAATAATCACTCACAGAGCAGGTCACTGGTGCTCCGGTACTTTACTGACCCACCTCCATGCGCACCGTACTCTGTTGGTGCTGGACCCTGAGCTGCTGGTCCCTGTCTCCCATCCGGAGCCACTGTAGTGTTGTGGTCCGAAAAACATTAATAATAAAGACTAAGTTCTATCATCCATTACCCCTCACCCATGGCTCCTAGGCACCGAGCACGGAGGAGGAAAGGAAACTACAAAGGTGGAGAGTAAGCAAAGCAGGTGATAGTGGAACTAGCCTAGCAATTATTTATATAGTAAGCAATAATGTAAGCAAGTAGAATAAGCAGCATTTGTAGGGAAGGCAAGGTAAGAAGTAAGTAACCTTAACTTATATGAATTTCCATACAAACTTATAAGTTTAGGGGTCTTCTGCAAGTCTCCCATCGTATAAAAAGTCTCATACCAGTTTATATGTTGGGGTGTCGGTTGTATGCAAGTATGAGTGTAGTGATATGCTATGCCATGATTCATGCGAGTGCAACTCACGCACACGACTCTATGTGCACAGAACTTTAGTTTCCCATATTTGGGTAGCTAGCTTCACTCCCAAGAACCTCCGTAGTGGCAAACTGAGACAGTGGGTCAGGCCCCCCACTCCGCGGGTATCCACACTACCAGGCCTAGCCTCAACGTACACCTCTAGAAGAACACAACCTAGAGTCTCCGCGTACTAATGCTGGACATATCCACCAGACTTTCTTTTGCTAAGTGTCCCACACCGCTGAGTCAATGTATCGACGTCGGTGTGAACGACCATCCAATACCGAAGACCCACCACCTTATTTGTATCCAAATCATTTTGAGCCATCGACTCCCCGAACTATTCTGTTTGTTACATCTATCTTCCGAACCTACCGTCCGGATGGCTAATCAAACTAACCTAACCAACCTCCCGAGCTACCGAGGTGTGTGAATGTGAAACCATAGTTATACTAGTTGCTCTTGAAGTTTATTATTCATACTGTTTAGGTTAGCATGGGACTGCCCAAGGTATTCCCCGTGAAGGGCTCTCGAGGGCACTAGGAACTACGATGTGCTGAAGCCCAAAGATCCCTTTCACAAGGCACTTACTATTATTTTTTGTTACCCAACTCCCGGTCCCTTTAAAGTTGTACTGGATCTTAACCATAATGTATTTGACTCTTTCTCTCTCCACGGGGTAGACGATGTTTCGTCGACCCCGAGCACCTCTTAACACTAGTCAAACCTCCCACTCCATATCATGACTCTCGATGATAATATCGTTTCACTTAACATATCAATATACTAATATCCCAACTCCCTAGGTTCATTTTTCACCATATTATGATATCTGCAGTTTTTACTAAATGCAGAACATCCTAAGCTATATGATGTATACAGTGGGAGGTACTCCAAATTATCATCCAAAATCCATATAATTTTAATTGGAGGGCTATCATGGTATGATTAGCATAAATCCAGAAGTTTATAATTTTCCTAATTTACTTGTAATTTATTTAATTTTCCAAGGAGATCCAAAGTCCTTAGTTTGAGCATGAAGTACTATTTTCAGGCATGCAAAATGTTCCACAAAATTATGACAAATATAAGGCAACTATTTATCAGTAAATGCAGGGTCTCCAAATTTTTCAGTAAGATTTAAATCTCTAAACATAATTTTTGAAAATAACCTACATTAACCAGATTAAAGAGACAAGTACTATCAATATACTTCTAAAATTTTTAAGAAAATTCAAGGATGAGTATAAGGACAAATAGACACTCTAGGTCAAATTTCATAATTTAGCAGTGAATAATGATCGCTATAATTGATTTTATCATAATAATCCAAGTTAATAGGTTAATGAATTAAGTACAACAATTATTCTTGTAAAAATTGTAATAAAATTTCCATATGAGCATATTGACCTAGAATCACGACTGATCAAGTTTCATAATTGTCCAATAAAAAGGGAGCTCTAAATCTATTATTGATCATATTCCCGTATTTATACATTTCTGAAGAATGTACTGGAATTTTACATCTGAAAATTACAACAAAACTTCATGTGAGCTCATAAGGGTCTAAAACTCACTCTGCCACAATTTCATAATCATCAAATGGATATTAAGATCAAAATAAAAATATAATTAATTAGGGCTAATACTTGTGTTACAATGGTGATACTAATACTATTAATCTGAAATTCCCAACAAAATTTCTAAGGCTTATAATGACATTATGAATACACTACCCAATTTTCACAAGTTTCCATAGAGTTCTAATTAAAGGATTGTGACCTAAACTAGGGTTAAGGTTTTGGGGGGTTGAACCATCTCCAAATCCTCTAATATTTTTACCAGAGTACTATGGCTACCCTAGAGTCCTCTCTACCAAATGTCAAGTCCATACAAGGGCATTTGACCACATGCCCTTCACAAACCCCCAAAGTCCAAACATAGGGTTTGAACTTGGGTCCTAGGGCAATCCTACCCCATACCACCCCATAACCTATATGAGGGTGTAAAACGCCATGGTAAACCAGTTGGCAAAGTCTCAGCCTCTGCTGAGGTGATCTGACAACTTAAACCTCAAAGTGCACTTTTGACCTAAATACCCCTTATTAGGGCAAGGCTAGGGTTTGCCCAATTCCGAACCAAATCAACTCAAAATGAGTTGAAACTTTATACAGAACCTCCTGATGCCCTAAGGACCACTCACCAAAGTTTGGGAGGGTTTGGAGGTCTTTACGTCCCTAAATTAATTTACACTTGGATATTTAAATGATTTCAAAAACTATAGAAATATGGTTCCCAAAAATTCTCATTTTTGTGCAGGATCTAGATACAGATTATGGTGACTCCCTGTCCAAATTTAAGGTCATTTGGACAAAGTATGAAGTGGGGGCACACATTTTAGTTTCTATCTAACGCTAGGTGTAGACCCCACCAAAATGAGAGCCTTGGTCAAACCAGACACCCAAATTGGTTCAAAGTAATTTTAAAATAAATTACATGCCTAGGGTTACAATTTTGGTATTCATCACGTTTCCAGATTTTGACTCTAGGTATTTTTAATAATTAGAAACATTAAATGTATTAAGTGTGATAGAAAAATACAAATGCTATAGTTTGATTTAATTAAATCTCGCACGAATCTTGGCGCAGGATCGGACGGCGCTTGGTCATCTCCTACATCCAGCCGGCGGCCCCAATTGCATCTTCCTGGACCAACTTCCAAGCATTGTCGTCGGCAACCCAGCCACCTCACCGGCCGGCCATCGCCACCACCACCTCCGTCGAGGTGATGGCTATCGCCAAGCGGCGGCACGGCCGCCAGAGGGGTGGATTCTGGTGATGCCAAGAGTTTGATTTTTCATGAAAAATCAAGAAAACTCCTTTCTCGATCGGGCTCAATTGAGCCTGATTTGTATCCCTAGTGATTGCTACGATCTACCCATAGAAAGAGGAGGAGAGGACCTTGCTTGCGGCCTGGAGACGCGTCGATCGCCGGGATGCCGTTGGTGGTTGTGGTGCCGCTCGGGTTTCTACAACTATACAGTGGAAGGGCTCGAACTCTTCAGGAAAACGGTGGGGAAAACTCCTCTTTGGCCATGAATGGTGTTCAAAGCCTCAGTTAGGGAAGAGAGAGGCCAAGTCATCAATGGCCATTAATGGCCATTGAATGCTTGGCTCGGCCATGGTCGTTCTCCTCCCCTAGCCTCTGCCATGGACGAGAAAACCCTTGGACTCCTCTTAACTGACCAGGGGAGATGATTACAGCAAGAGGAGAGGGCTCTTGGCCTCCCTAGCCATGAATGACCCCCTCCCTTCATTTTTTCTCTCCTCCATTAAAGGGAGAAAATTAAATTTACTCTCTCCTAGTCATCAAGGCTAAATTGGTAAACCCCTTTAGGCTATTTGTAGCCCACTAATTCATATCATCATATGATTAAGAGTTGGTTAGCCCAAATGAAAGGGGGCTTGAGCTTGGGTTAGCCCATTTGGGTTGAGTTGACTTGACCATAGCTTAGGGTTAACTTTGGTCAAATTGACCTTTTGTGTATCCATCAATGTGTCCTTGGTGACCCATTGGACTCCCCTAAGATCTAGGTATGGATGGGTAGGGTTGACTTGGCACCTTGGAGGTCACATGAACCTTAGTAAGGGCACTTTGACCACTTTGGGACTAGAGTTGACTTGGGTCAACTTAGCCACTAGGGTTGACCCCAATGGGTCCTTAGTGACTCATTGACCTCACTTTAGGGTTAGGATGGCTTGGTTGGGGTCCACTTGGCTAAGGAAAGGTCAATTGATCCTAAGTAGGCTAGTTTGACACATTTAGGGTTAGGGTTGACTTAGGTCAACTTAACCTCTTTGACTGCCCATAGTGGGTCCATAGTGGCCCTATGGACTACCCAAGGTGTTAGGTGTGTTGTGGTAGGCTCATGGGATCAAGTTGTAGCCCTGAGGTCATACTGAACTAGTGTTTAGAATTCTACTATTTACAGACCATATTGGCCTTCACCTTCCTACCTAGGTTCACCTAGTCTACTTGGACTTCCTAGGTTTTGTCATGACCTAGTCATGACAAAACCACTCTTAGGGGTCTAATTATTTGAGGGATGTTACACCAGGTTACCAGATAATTTGTGAGGCAAGCCAAAGAGTAACAACAAGGAGAAGAAGTCAGAATACTGACATGTATTCAAGCTATATATCCCAACTAGAGCCCAAGAAGTTTGAATAAGCCAACATAGACCAACATTGGATTGGAGCTATGCAGGAGGAATTGAACTAGTTCAAGAGGTACAATGTCTAGAAGCTGGTTCCCAGACCACAAGGACATCATGTCATTGGAGTCAAGTGGATCTACAAAAACAACTTGGTGTAAATGGCATTATAATAAAGAACAAAGGCAGACTAGTGGTTAAGGGGTACATGCAAGAAGAAGGCATTGACTTTGATCAAACCTTTGCCCCGATAGCAAGATTGGAGGTCATATGGTTGTTCCTTGCATTTACTGCACATAAGTGATTCAAGGTCTACCAGAACGATGTGAAGTCAGTCTTCCTGAATAGTGATTTAAAAGAGGAATTCTATGTTGAGCAGCCTCCAAGTTTTGTAGTTCCTAACTCACTATATTATGTTTATAGACTTAGGAATGCTCTATATGGGCTGAAGCAAGCCCCTAGAGCATGTTATGAGACTTTGTCTAGTTTCCTCATTGAGAGAAAATTCTCAAGGGGTAAAATAGACAAGAACCTATCCCTAAAAGAATCTAAGGGTGAGGTCATCCTACTTCAGATCTATGTAGATGACATCATCTTTGGATCTTCTGATGACAAAGATGAAGCAGGGAAACCTGTTGATGAAACTTTGTATATAAGGATAATTGGCTCCCTTCTATATCTTACTGCATGTAGACCAAACACCATGTATGCTACATGTGTTTGTGCAGGTATTAGGCTTGCCCTAAAGAATCTCACTACTATATAGTTAAGAGAATCTTGAGTTATCTTAAGGGAACTCCAGATCTTGGCTTATGGTACCCAAGGAATGGGGAGTTTGAATTAATAGGCTATTTAGAAGCAAATTTTGCAGGTTGAAAAGAGGACAGGAAGAGCACATCTGCCACTTGTAAGGTTTTGGGAGGGAGAATGGTATCTATGAGCTATAAGAAACAAACTAGTGTTGCAATATTAACTGCAGAGTTAGAGTACATCTTAATAGGTAGCTGTTATGCTCAGTTGTTCTGGATCCAGCACCAACTTCAAGACTACAACCTCCAGATAAGTACAACCCCTCTATTCTGTGATTCTACTATTGTAATCTCAATTGCTAGGAATCCTCTCTCTCATTGCAGGACTAAGCACATAGAGATTAGATACCATTTCATTAGAGAGCATGTGGATTGTGAAGACATCACCCTTGAGTTTGTTCCAATAGACAAGCAACTGGCTGACATATTCACTAAGCCACTTGTTAAAGTTGGTGACCGGGCGGTCTGGTGGTCTGTCTTGGCAGGTTGAAGACCGCACAGTCTGGCGGTTTGTCTCAGCCGGCTTGGAGACCGGGCGGTCTAGCGGTCTACACTGGCAATCTCTCTTTCTCTCTGGTGGTAGCCGTGTGGTTAGCCCTTCTGTCTAACCGCGCGGCTTGTGCGGTTTGTTTTGTATAGTTCGCTTAGTCCTGTAAATTTTTAGTCCCACATCTCTTATTTGTATTCTCTCATCTCTCCTCCATTCTATATAAGGGAGGGCATACCTTTGTAATAGATATCTTTTTGGAAAATAAAACTTTCAATTATTCAAAACTCCGGCTTGTTTTTGGTCATTTGTTCGCTACTTTAACATGGTATCAGAGCACTCGATTTTCTCCTCCTGATTCTGTGCGCCCTCTCTGACCTCGCGACCTGTCTGCGTGGCTTGCTTCTTCTTCTCGCGGCCTGTCCCCGCGACTTGTTTCTTCCACCTGCTTGCGCCCTGTTCGCGCGGCTTCTTCTCTCCTTGTCGTTGCCCTTTATGTGCGCGACCTCTTTGTTTCTTCTTCTTCTTGCTGTGACCTGTTTGCCTCCCAACAGACTTTTCTCTGTTCGCGTGGCATCTCTTTCTTCTGTTCGCGTGGGCTGATTTCTAGCCGCTCGACTTCTTTCCCTCTGCTTGCTTCTGCGGCTTGGTCATGATTTTTCTGGCCGCTGGTATCTATCATCATGACCGTTGCAGATCTTTTTCTCTAATTGCTGCGTTTTCTCTCTGTTCGCGCGGGTTCTTCCTTGTTTCGGCGGCCTCTCTGCCTTTCTTGCTTTAGCCGCCCCTGCCTGTTAGTCGCTGCGACCTCCTGTTAAGTCGCGCGGCTTGTGCTTCCCTCTTCTTACCCTTTGCCTTACTATGCACCTTAGTCGTGGCCCTTCTTGCCGCTGGTGTGCTGTCACCGAGACCGCTGTAGTTTTTATTCCTCCCTTCATGGCTTTCAAATACTCCTCCAAGCTGTTCGCCTCGGTTGTCACGTCTTCTGGCAGTGCCCACATTGTTACTCAAGGAAAATGGCTGATCGACACCGGTGCTACAAATCATATGACCGGCAATCTCCAGTGTTTTCTCTCCTAGAAACACATGATCGATTGCCCCCGGTTATTCTCGCTGACGACTCTTCATCATCAGTCCATGGGACGGGGATAGTTCATGTCACTCCGTCTCTTCACTTGGCGGATACTCTATATGTGCCCCAGTTCCCGTGCAACTTATTATCTGTTACCTCTCTATGCAAGCAATTATAGTGTTCCGTCACATTTACTTCTACTTCTTGCTCTTTTCAGGATCCGGACTCCCAACGGACGATTGCTACTGGGACTGAGAGTGGCGACCTATACTTCCTGGACAACATTTCTACTTTTTCCACCTTCTCCACCACCTCCACAGATATTCTCCAATAGCATCTCCGCCTTGGTCATGCTCCTCCACGTCTTCTTCGTCAACTTCTGCCCCACCTTCCTCCACAAAGTCCTCCTCTCAACTGTGAGGCATGTCAGCTTGGCAAGCATCACCGCTCCTCCTTCCCTCCAAAGAACGCTCGTGGCTCCACCCGTCCGTTTGATCTCATCCACTCCGATATTTGGGGTCCTTCTCCTACTATTACCATTGATCGGGGTAGTTCATATTTTGTCACGTTCATTGATGATTTCTCTCACTGTACGTGGGTGTATCTCTTAAAATAATGCTCCTAATTATTCTCTGTATGGACGTCCTTCTATCTCATGATCCAAACTCAGTTTAATGTTTCTATCAAAGTTTTTCGATCTGATAATGCCAAAGAATATATCAGCCATGACTTTTCTACATTTTGCATGCAAAATGGGATTATTCATCAAACTAGTTGTGTCTATACTTCACAACAAAATGGTGTGGCCAAACGCAAAAATCATCACCTCCTCGATGTTGCTCGCACCTTGATGACCCCGATGCATGTTCCTCGCTCCTATTGGGGCTATGCTGTTCTCCTTGCCTGCTACCTTGTCAATCGCATTCCCTCCACGGTTCTCCACGGAAAAACCCCATTCTCCATTCTGTATCCGGGCAAGGAGCCGTTTCCTCTACCTCTCCAAATCTTTGGATGCACTGCCTTTGTTCATACCCCTTCTGCCACCAGTGATAAGCTCTCCCCTCGCTCCACCAAATGTGTCTTTCTGGGGTACTCCACCACTCAGAAAGGCTATTGTTGCTTTGATCCTGTCCTTCGTAAGCAGTTCGTCTCTGCTGACGTCACCTTCTTCGAGAATACCTCCTACTTCTAGGATGACTCCTCTCCTCTTCTCCCAGCTTCTGATTCTCCTGTCGTTCCCTTCGTTCCCTTGCCTCCTACTACGATCTCCACGCCTACACCATCTCCATCCACTTCTCTCCCTCCACCTCTCTCTCTCTCCCTCCTCCGCCACCCTCTCCCTCATCTCCGTCGTCGTCGCTCTCTACTCCCGGGCCAGCTTTCTCTACCACGGATGCTCCGGATGCCGCGGGACCCGCTGACCTGGATCTTCCTATAGCTCTTCGCAAAGGGGTGCGGACGTGTACCCTACACTCCCTTACTGCTGTTGTTTCCTATGATCGTCTTACCCCTTCTCGCAGGACATTTGCACTGGCTATCTCTACCACTTCCACACCCCGCTCCTACCAGGAAGCCCTTACTATTTCTCATTGGAAGATGGCCATGGATGAGGAAATGGCGACCCTAACTGAGCAGGGTACCTGGACTCTTGTTCCTCCTCCCTTCGGCACTGATGTTGTTGGCTGTCGCTGGGTCTTTGTGGTCAAATTTGGCCACGACGGCACTGTGGATCGTTATAAGGCTCGCCTTGTTGCTAAGGGCTTTACTCAGACCTATGAGGTTGATTACTTTGACACCTTCTCCCCCGTGGCTCGTCTCAGCACTATTCGGGTCCTTCTCTCTGTGGCGGTAAATAGGGATTGGCCGATTTCCCAGCTGGATGTCAAGAATGCCTTCCTTTATGGTGATCTTCACGAGGTCGTTTACATGGAGCAACCTCCTGGGTATGTTGCTCAGGGGGAGACACGAGTATGCCGGTTGAAGAAGGGAATTTATGGCCTCAAGCAGAGCCCTCGAGCATGGTTTGACAAGTTCAGCGGCATCGTGGCGGCCGTTGGTTTTGCGCAAAGCTCTGCCGATCACTCTCTATTTATTCGCAAAACTCCTTCGGGGCTGGTTGTTCTTGCTGTGTACGTCGATGATATTCTTCTCACTGGCGATGACCAGGAAGGGGTAGCCCTGACAAAGCGACATCTTCGCCAACATCTGATCACGAAAGATATGGGCTCTCCAAATTACTTTCTAGGGATCGAAATCTCTCGAAAGCCCGACTCCTTAGTTCAATCTCAGCGTAAGTATGCCCTTGATATTTTAGAAGAGGCAGGATTGACTAGAGCAAAACCTGCCCGATGCCCTATGACAACTGGAGAAGACAAAACCTGGACAGATGATTTGCCTCCTCTTTCAGATAGTTCGCGGTACAGGCGTCTGGTTGGTAAGCTCATATATCTCACAGTGACCAGGCCTGACATCTCCTATGCTGTGGGCAAGGTGAGTCAATTCATGCAAGCACCTAGGGAGTGCCATCTACAGTCCGCCTTGGAGATCTTGGAGTATGTCAAAGCAGCGCCTGGGAAAGGATTACTTTTTCAGAAGAATGGTCATCTGAGGATTGAAGCATACTCAGATGCAAGTTATGCTGATGACAAAGGGGATCACAAGTCAACCTCAGGTTTTTGCACCTTTGTTGGGGGAATATGGTGAGCTGGAAGAGCAAGATGCAGTCTGTTCTCTCCAGGTCCAGTGCAGAAGCTGAGTATCGCAGTATGGCGTCGACCACTTGTGAGTTAAAATGGCTGCGGGCTCTCATGCTAGATTTAGGAGAGGTCTACAACCATCCTCTACCTATGTTCTGTGATAACAAGGCCGCCATATACATCTTCAAAAATCCGGTCTTCCATGAAAGAACAAAGCACAATGAGGTCGACTGTCATTTCATTCCTGAAGAGATCTTAAAGGAACAAATTTGCACTCCCTTTGTCACTTCTAATAAAGAGCTGGCTGACATCTTCATCAAGCCAGTTTCCGCCTCGTTTCTTCATGTTTCTGACAATCTGGGCATGATCGATATATATGCTCCAGCTTGAGGGGGAGTGTTGAAGTTGGTGACCGGGCGGTCTGGCGGTCTGTCTTGGCAGGTTGAAGACCGCGCGGTCTGGCGGTTTGTCTCAGTCGGCCTGGAGACCGGGCGGTCTAGCGGTCTACAATGGCATCTCTCTTTCTCTCTAGTGGTAGCCGTGCGGTTAGCCCTTCTGTCTAACCGCGCGGCTTATGCGGTTTGTTTTGTATAGTCCGCTTAGTCCTATAAATTTTTAGTCCAACATCTCTTATTTGTATTCTCTCATCTCTCCTCCATTCTATATAAGGGAGGGCATACCTTTGTAATAGATATCTTTTTGGAAAATAAAACTTTCAATTATTCAAAACTCCGGCTTGTTTTTGGTCGTTTGTTCGCTACTTTAACACCACTAGATGAAGCTAAGTTTAACACCTTCAAATTTGATTTGGCTATATTAAACTTAGTATTGTTTCAGTTGCTTCTCATCTATGTGCAAGCTATTTAGTATTCTGTAGATGGAGTTGTCGTTTAAAGAGATGAAGGTTCTCCAACTAAGGGGGAGCAGGTCCAACACAACTCCAACAATTCTCTGATGTCTAATTGAGGGGGATCAGATGATAAGATGATAAGATGATCAGATCAATCCTAATAGCTATTTGCAGAAGTCAAAAAGCGGGTGGAACAGAAGATCAGATGATTAGATTAATGCTAGCAGCAATTCAGGGGAAGCAGGTGCAGTAATGTTGCACTCCACAGGCTGGGAAGTGGGGTAACTATAGTTCACTTCTCAATTTCATAATTTTTATGTTTATTGTTGCATTGTTCTGTGTATGTCATTGACTCACTTACTTAAGAGTTATGACTTCCTCAAATAGGGGGAGATTGTTGGGTCCATTCTCACAATGTCCTAGATTTGGGGAAGTCAATCTTGTCAATAATACACACAAATTAGTAGATGACTATGCTGGGACAGGTAGCCTAAGTGGCTAAGTCAGTTGATTTGAGAAATTTGGCTATGTCCAAATTCGTCGAACAAAGCTCAGAGTTCGTCGAGCTGAGCCAATCGTTCGTAGAACTAATCTCAGAGTTTGTGAAATTTGGCCAAGTATAAATTAGTCGAACTGAGTTCAAAATTCGTTGAGCTGAGCCCACTGCTTGTCGAACTAAGTTCAGCATTCGTCGAACATAGTTTAGAGTTGAGTGAGGCTGGCTGAGAGAGTCAATGCCTAAGGTTTAAGTGGCAGAAAAGTGGCTAAGTCTAGAGGCGTTGAGAGAAGATCATTCACTCTACGCCATAGCCTCTTAAATGTTGAGTAACACTCAGTCAGTCAAAGCCTGTATTTTTAAAGAATACAAAATTTTGGCTAAGGCAGAAAGGTTGAGTGAGGCGTGGTAACTCAATGCTCTCAACACCATAACGCAAAATTTGTTAAAGCAAAAAGCATTGAGGCATGCTAACTCAATGTTGTCAACACGTAAGATGTTGAAGAAGAAGAAATGGCTAAGGACGAAAACGTTGAGTGAGGCATGATCACTCAACGCACTCAACGCATTACATGTAGAATAGGCTGTAGAAAGTGTTAAGGCAATAAACGTTGAGTGATGAAGAAACACTCAACGCTCTCAACGCCTAGTAAAGACATAATTTTTTCTAAGGTGTTTGGCATTGAGTGATGCTCACTCACTCAACGCCAAGCAGCAGAAAGCTGAGAAAACAAGTTGGCGTTGAGTGAAGCTGAATCTCTCAACGCCTAGAAGAATATTTATAATCTAAGTAATTTTGCATTGAGAGAAGGAAACTCTCTCAACGACAAGAGAGGGTAAATCTGTCTAAGTGATTTGGCATTGAGTGAAGCTCAATGACTCAACACATATACTACTAATGCTTGAATTTTGACAAAGTCTTCAGGTGCTGATGTCAGCATGACAAAAAGTCAACCATATTCAAATTATTAGCGGCAAAGCCACAGTACACGACAAAAGGCGTCACAAGCCTACTATGTAACACCCCCTATCCGTCGCATGGCATATAGAAGTAGGTCCTGTCAGGGCCCGATGATAGTACTTTTTGCAGTTAAATTTATTAGTGTATTTTCGGGATTTTAAATCACAAATCGTGTCTTGCAAGTGCTTATATTGACCCCCTTTTGTAAATATAATTGTCACTAATGTGTTTTCTGCTTTTTGCAGGTTTGCACGGCTTTCAGCAAAATTTTGCTGTGACATGCCCCATGGTCACGCCCTACCAGGGCGTGTACCTAGGGCATGAGCCCACGGGAATGAAGCAACAGGTCCGAAAATGCATTTCTTGGAAACTCAGTGAACACGTCCTCTGTTATGCCCTTATCACGCCCGATACAGGCGTGTTCAAGAGGCGTGGCCCCAGATCCTGAGAAATCGCACCATCAACCTCTTTTTCCCGCTCCACCATCGTACCGAAATAGTCACGCCCCCCCCTGACACGCCCTTGGCGGCCGTGACATATGGGCGTGTACTCCAATTTCAACACCCGTCACCTCTAGCATTCAATTTCAGCCCAAAAAGTCGCACCGAAATGGTCATGCCCCACAGACACGCCCTGAGCGGGCGTGACATATGGGCGTGTAACCCAACTACGATGCCCGTCACCTCCAGCATTCAATTTCAGACCAAAAAGTTGCACCGAATATGTCACGCCCCAGGTACACGCCCTGCCCGGGCGTGTAGGGGGCGTGACCCGACCCGAAAAAATCTATAAATAGAGCCATCTCCAAGGGTTTAGGCATCTTTTGGCAGAGAGGGGAGGTGCTGCCCCTTTGTTTCTTGTTCTTTTTCATGCTTTTTCTCTCTCTTTCTCATGTAGTTTTAGTTTAGTTCAATTCTAATTTAGTTTTAGCTTTTGTAATAGCCTCTGTAAATGCTTTAGTTGCTAATGATAGGGACATAATAGGATTTCCAATTCCATGCACTTGTAATCTTTTTATTTCCATGTTGTAAGGTCTATTTAATATAAATATAGTGTTGTTTTCTCTTCCTTTATCACTTTGTGTTCTTTATGCTTTACTACTCATCCCCCCGCTTCCACCTCACCATGATTACCTAATCCTCCTTGTACTCGATCTTGATGATCCGAGGTTCGAGTGATTAAGTTATGATGCTTTGAGTTCACCTTTTCTTTTTAGGGTTTAGGCCTTGAATTACTCTTGATTTATCACGGGTTGGATATATATCATCGATATATACTCTCCACCTTTGCTTTCATTCCTGGCTAGCTGAGAGGCCGATGGTTTGAAGTGAGCACTCAAGAGTAAAGGGAGTTGTACGCACCCCTCGAGAGAGGCAGATGTCCAAATCTCCCGGATTGGAGTAAAATCGAATAGTGGGGTTCACCGCGTAAAGCGAGTTTTAGGCCTCCGATTTAGGCAAAAGTCGGTCGGACCTTCCTAAATTCATGTAGGCATATCTTCGAGAGAAGTGTGTTCATGTTTATGAACCTCCACGGTCAAGGACCTTACCCTATTAAGCTTAGGTTTATTTATCGTGTTTTTAATCGACTCTTGCCGAGGTGATTCTCGATCGAGTGCTTCTCTTTTTCATCGTCTTAACCCATTGTTTTAATCGCCTTTACTCACTCTCTTTTAACCGCAAGCATTTATTTTTCTATTCTAATATTTCTTTTCCTAATAGAGCTTAGCTTTCTTTTAAACCCTAAGATTTCCGTCGATAGAATAATAGCCTTCGTGTGAGTAGATTTACTCAACAGTTCTCGAATTTAAATACGACACTTGTGTCCCCTTACTACAGTTCGATACGTATACTTGCCTAGTAGGATTGCTAGTTCGGCTGCTCGCTTTTCGTAATTGTTGGTCGGGCCATCAAGTTTTTGGCACCATTGCTGGGGAGCAACGCTCGTTGATAAATTGAAAACACGAATCTATTAGTTTTATCATTTATCTTCCTCGCCCTCCTTCTTTAAAAATTTTAAAATCAAAAAAACAATTTATTTAGCACTTATAATAGAAACCCACTCCACAATTTTTCTACGCCACCTAAATCTCTTGAAAAGGGCAAAGCGGTTTTAAGTGCCGCTATCTTGTCTAGTACCTTGCGAACCCTTCAACGGGTAGCCCTTGAGAAGTTCAGGAGTTAAACTTTAAAAAAAAATTTATTTCAAAAAAAAATTAGTAACTCTTTTTTTTCTAGTTTATTTTATTTTCTTCTCCTCTTCTCTCTTCTTTTAGTGCATGACCCGCGGGAGTCCGTCGGTTATTTGGACCTGGATCACGAAATTGAGTGTACACTTCAGAGAAGATCGTGATTTCAAGGTCCTACTATCCAAGTGCCGGTTGAGGATTCCGAGTCATTTTCTACTTTAAGAATGGAAGAACACAAAGTGGAGGAAGCCGTGCAAAGGCCTATGTCTTATTATGCACGACCGAATCTCGAGGGTACTGAATCTAGCATAGTTCGCCCTGCGATAGTAAATAATGACTTCGAACTGAAGCCAAGAATAATTCAAATGGTGCAGCAGTATGTGCAATTTGACGGACTTCAAGATCAAGATCTGAACGCACATATTGCAAGCTTTCTTGAGATTTGTGACAAGTTTAAGATTAATGGTGTCACAAATGATGGTATTAGGATAAGATTATTTCTCTTCTATCTTAGAACTAAGGCTAAGCAGTGGCTGAACACTCTAACTAAAAATAGCATCACAACTTGGACGCAATTAACTGAAAAAGTTTTGGCAATGTATTTTCCGCCTGCTAAAACTGCAAAACTTATGAACGATATTTCTGCTTTTGGACAAATCGACTCTGAAACCTTATATGAAACTTGGGAAATATTTAAAGAATTATTAAGACAATGCCCACATCACGCTCTGCCTGTATGGTTGCAGGTGCAGACGTTTTATAACGTGCTAAATCAAAGTACGAATCAAATGATAGACGCAGCTTCTGGCGGTACTTTAAACCATAAGACCCCGGAAGCAGCTCTTGAGCTTTTTGAGGACATGGCCATGAGCACTTACCAGTGGAATGTGCCTAGGCCCCGCCCCAACAAACCTACAGGTATCTTTGAAGTGGACAATGTCTCCCAGCTCGCTTTGCAAGTTGAAATATTAAGCAAAAAAATTACGGAGATGACTGCTGCCTCCGCCCCTCAAGTATGGGAATCTGCAACTCCTGCTCCAGAACATTTGGATTATGTCAATAATTTGCCTTAAAATGCTTTTAATAATTTTTCTGCTGCAAATTTTCATCCGCATGGTTTTAATTTTGCGAATAGTTATAATCCTGCTTTAAGAAATCACCCTATTTTTTCGTGGAGTAATCCATCGAACGCAGTGCATCCTCCACCACAAGTTGATTATTCTGCACCACCACCACCTCCTCAAAGTTTTCCAAAATCTCCAAGTTTGGAGGAAATGTTTTCAAAATACATGAATCTTAATGACGCTACGATAAGAACGTTAACTGGAAGCGTTAAAAATATAGAAAATCAAGTAGGACAGCTCGCTAAAATAATTTCTGAGCGACCTGCAGGGTCTCTTCCTTCCAATACCGAGCCCAACCCGAGAGAGCAAGTGAAAGCTATAACTCTTCGGAGTGGGAATCAAGTTCCTGGTATGGTAAGTGAAGAGCCGGAGGCAAGCTCCTCTCCCGCTTTAAAAAATCAAACCTCTGCTCCCGTTTTAAAAATTCCACCCTCTGCTGAAGAAGTTATCACCCATGTTTTAGAAAAAGAACTCATTCCACCCCCACCTTTAAAAATAATTATCCCCTCCATACCCTTCCGAATTTAACAAACAACGTCAGGACGATCAGTACACCCGTTTCTTAGAAATGTTTAAACAAATCCACATAAATCTGCCTTTCCATGAAGCCATATCCCAGATGCCGAAGTACGCTAAGTACCTTAGGGACCTCCTGACCAACAAGAAGAAGTTAGAGAACCTTTCGCATGTCACGTTAAATGTCGAGTGCTCGGCGGTCTTGACAAACGGTTTACCAAAGAAAATCAGTGACCCGGGTAGTCTCACTATCCCGTGTGTCTTTGGTGATCTTTTTGTCAAGCACGCATTAGCCGACCTAGGTGCAAGAATTAATCTGATGCCCCTCTCGTTGTTTAAAAAGTTAGAAATTGGTAGTCTCAACCACACATGCATGAGTATCCAGCTCGCCGACAAATCAGTCAAATACCCGTTAGGTATAGTGGAGGTCGTCCTAGTCAAAGTCGACAAGTTCATCTTCCTGCTGGACTTTATCATTTTGGACATCGAAGAAGACGTCGAGGTTCCCCTGATCCTTGGCCGACCCTTCCTTGCCACTCCCGAGCTATCATTGACGTAAGTAATGGTAAGCTCTTCCTTCGAGTAGCCGAAGACGAAGTAACTTTCTCTATCACCGCCTGATGAAGAACACCCTAGCCAATGATGACTCTTGTTTTTTCATAGATGCCGTAAGTGAAGAATCCTCCTCTCCTCTCTGATTTTGAAAAAGAATTTTCTGATTTCTGTTCCTCTCCTACTCCTCCAACTGAATCTCTACACCTAAGTGAAGAATCCTCCTGTCGTCTTTCTGATTTTGAAAAAGAATTTCTGATTTTTGTTCCTCTTCTACTCTTCCAACTAAATCGCTACAAGAAGCCGCCTTGGCCACTAGTCCCGCCCCTTTTAATTTTACACATAAAAAGTCTACGAGGACATAGTTTTTGAAAAAGAACGGATTTCTAAAACCTCGTATGATCACCCCCCAACCCTGGAACTGAAAGAACTACTAGAGCATCTTAGATATGCTTTCTTAGAAAAGGACTCCAAGCTTCCCATCATAATACCGACCTACCTCAGGGATGCACAAAATGATAAACTTCTTCAATTCTACGTCAATATCACCGAGCTATTGCTTGGCAGATATCTGATATCAAGGGCATAAGCCCATCTTTCTGCACTCACAAGATCTTAATGAAAGATAATTCACGTAACTCTATACAACCTCAGCGCCGTATAAAACCTAACATGAAAGAAGTAGTTAAGGGCGAGGTTATGAAATTATTAGACACAGGAATTATCTATCAGACAGTAAGTGGGTTAGCCCAGTTCAGGTAGTGCCAAAGAAGGGAGGGATAACGGTAGTAAGTAATCAAAAAAATGAATTAATCCCAACAGGAATGGTGACCGGATGGCGAATGTGCATAGATTACCGTAAGTTAAATGACGCCACCCGCAAGGATCATTTTCCCTTGTCGTTCATCGACCAGATTTTAGATTGACTTTCCGGTCATAGGTTTTATTGTTTTCTCGATGGCCTCTCGGGTTATTTTCAAATCCCCATCTCTCCCGAGGACCAAGTGAAAACTACGTTTACTTGTCCCTTCGACACCTTCGCCTATCGAAGAATGCTGTTTGGATTGTGGAATGTGCCAAATACATTCCAGCGATGTATGCTCGCTATCTTTAACAAGTACGTAGAAGGCATTATAGAAGTTTTCATGGATGATTTCTCTGTGTTCGGTGACGCATTCGATAGTTGTTTAGAGAACCTCGAAAAAGTCTTAGAACGATGCGAAGAACTAACATTGCCCTAAATGGGAAAAATGTCATTTTATGGTGAGGGAAGGGTTAGTTTTGGGCCATAAAATTTCTGCAAGAGGTATTGAAGTAGATGTTGCTAATATAGAAGTTATCGAGAAGCTGCCACCACCTACAAACATAAAATCTATAAGAAGTTTCCTAGGTCACGCGGGTTTCTATTGCCGCTTCATAAAAGACTTCTCCAATATCACCAAGCCCCTTACCCATCTCTTAGAAAAAGATGCCCCATTCATTTTTGATGACCTTTGCCTAGCTGCTTTTAATTAATAAAATAAAAATTAATTAACGCCCCGATTATGATAGCTCCTGTGTGGGACTTCCATTTGAGATAATGTGCTATACGAGTAGCTATGCGGTAGGAGCCGTATTAGGTCAACGTATATCTAAAAACTTCCACCCCATCTATTATGCTAGTAAAACACTCACATCTGCACTGGAAAATTACACCACAACCGAGAAGGATCTCCTAGCTGTCGTATTCTTTTATATTGCTGTTGATAATTTCGCCCTTATATTACTCTTTAAAAAATTATGTTTTACGGACCACTCGCCCTCAAATATCTATTTCTAAAACGGATGCTAAACCGCGGCAGATTCGCTAGGTCTTATTCATCCAGGAGTTTGACTTGGAGATCCGTGATAAGCGAGGAGCTGAGAACTTGGCCGCCGACCACCTCTCGCGCCTAGATAATCCCTTATAAAAAAATTAGATGAAAAATCTTTTAACGATTATTTTCCCGATGAGAAGCTATTTTCGATCAAACATCTACTTCTCCTTGGTTTGCACGCATCACCAACTATCTAGTGGCCCGGTGCTCCTAAAAGAGTTATCATCTCAGCAGAAGAAGAAATTCTTTTCTGAGTTGAAGAATTACTTTTGGGAGGACCCGCATCTCTTCCGAGTCTGTGTAGACCAAGTGAAAAAGAAAGGGGTGTGTTTCTTATGAAGAAGGTTTGGACATTATTAATCATTTTTGTATGAAGGACCGATAGGTGGGCACTATCAAGCTGCTCCCACTGCTCACAAAGTGCTAAGCGCGGATTTTTTTGGCCTAGCCTATTTAAAGACACGCAGGACTTTGTGAGTAGGTGTGATAGTTGACAACGGTCGGGTAATATTTCTAATAAAAATGAAATGCCGCAAATTACTTCCTAGAGTGCGAAGTTTTCGACCTCTAGAGAATTGATTTTGTTGTCCCTTTTCTTTCTAGCTTCGGGAATAAGTATATTTTAGTTTCCGTTGATTATGTTTCGCGATGGGCCGTGGCCAAAGCTCTTCCTACGAACGACGCCCGAGTCGTCGTTAATTCTTGAAAATTTATTTTCTCGATTCGTACGCCACGCTCCATCGTTAGTGATAGGGGTTCCCATTTCTGTAACGCACAGTTTTCTAAAATCCTTACTAAATATGCGTTACTCATAAGCTTTCCACTGCCTACCCCCCCCCAAACTAACAGACAAGTCGAAGTAGTGAATAGAGAATTAAAAAGAATTTTAGAAAATACTGTTTCCACATCTAGAAAAGACTGGTCAGCCAAGTTAGACGATGCTCTATGGGCCTACGAACATTTAAAACCGCCCTCGGATGTACGCCATACGATACATATCGGTTGGTTTAGGAAAATCGTGACATTAACCCGTAGAATTAGAACACCGCGCTTTTTGGGCCTTAAGATTTTTAAACCTCGATCCCCACTCTGTCGGCAATTTTAGAAAATTTCAACTTAACAAACTCGATGAGTGGCGCTCTTACGGTATGACAATAACAAACTTTATAAAGAGTAGACGAAGCGTTTACACGATAAAAACCTTAGGCACCCAAAAACCTTTAAGTCGGGCGACCAAGTACTTTTATATAACTCATGTTTACGATTATTTCCAGGCAAGTTAAAATCACGATGGTCTGGACTGTTTACCGTTAAAGAAGTTTATCGGTATGGCACAATTTTACTTTCACACCCTGATGAGGGTGAATTCAAAGTAAATGGACACCGTCTTAAACTTTATTTCTGTGGTGATATCAGTCCAAACTGTATTAATTATCTTCTGTACGAACTTTAAACTAACTGGACACCATTTATTTACATGCTATTTTGGACAAATAAACTTTTGGACAATATTCTTTTGGTCGAGCTCAAACGACCTTTATAAACAAAGGGCGCTCTTGGTGGGCACCCCAGGTTATCTTTTTCTATTTTCTTTATTTTACAATTTTTGCCCCGGACGGCTCCGACAAGCTGAAACTTCTGCGAACGCCTGCTCCAACGGTGTTGATTCCATGATGAAGTCCAAAGAAGACGTTTCATGAAGATCCAAAGCGCTAGCATGGGGGAGCGGCATCACTCAGCTTTCGCAGCAAATAAATTGGGGGAGGTACCTGTTTTTCAATTCTGTCTTTCAATTCTGTACTTTAATTTTCTCTCTCTCTCTAACCTCCTTCTCCATTGAGGACAATGTCCATTTTAAGCTTGGGGGAGGACTTCCTCCTTTTTTTTGCTATTTGTGAATATCTTTTACTTTTTGTGAATATTTTTCAGACATCCAAAAAAACCAAAAAAAAGGAAAATACAACCAAACTCCAAAAAGAGAATATTTCAAAATATAAAAAATATATATATTATAATAATTTATGCATTTTGGTATTTCAATAGTACCCCATGTTTGTGTTTTGTTTTTCTCAAAATTCCTTATAAACAACTTAATTAATCATAAACTTTCTAATCATTTTTTTTAATTACGTTTCACAAGTAAAATGTTGGTCATGATGTGTTTCTAATTCACGGTAGCATGTTGAGGTGAAATATTTTTTCTAAAACTCGCATTTCTATTATGGTTTTTCGTTATTTATTTTCTTTACTTTCTCAAAAATTCATCATCCACTATTTCCTTTTCGTTTTTAATAATTTTTGCAAAGTCAACTTTTGAATAGCGTAGTAGATATGAATGATCCAAGTCACCTATTATTTCTATTTTCAAGATAATTTTATCAATCTTCTTTTTATCTAAGACTTGTTTTTTGAAAATTTTCAAATCTATGTTTTAAATAAATTTAAAAGCGTGAAAATGATTTAGGTCGTTTTGTTTTCGTTTGAGCTTTCCTGCCACCTAAAAATTTTCACCACTAGTAAGCCGCTTTTGAGCCTTTTTCCAATTTCATTTGATAGCTCCACATATCATATCATCTTCACCAAAGCTAAATTTCCAATCTATCTAATCACGCTAACCATTTTGAGTTTCATAAATATATTTTCTTGATTATGATAGAATATTTTGCGTTATTTTTGAAAATATTTCTAAAAATTTGAAAAAAGTATGCTTAAAAGAAATGTTTATTTTAATTTGGCCAATTCAAAATGAAAAAAACAAATACTTATGGCCTTTGTTTTGAAAAGAAATGGAAAAGAAAGAAGAAAAAGAAAAAAGAAAAAAAATATTTTGTTTAAAATGAATTTTTTGAAACTCTTTGTTTTGGTTTAGTGTGATTTTAAAAGTCTCCATGTTTATCTTTGAATTCCACTCCTATTCATAATCCTAGACCAAACGTTTCGGTCCTATTAAGTCCTTTTGATTCACGCCTTTTAAATTTTATTTAAAAACTAAGAAAAGAAGAAAAGTAAATCAGTTTTAGTTTTGAATTTAAATTTAGATTTTTATTATTTAATTGATATAATTATAATACGTTACTTGGATCTAGTAATAACTCAATGCGTTTTTCATTTTCATTGCTTTACTTAAATCTATTTAAAGAATTCCATCAAAATTTTGGATGATTTATTTATGATTAAGTAAAGTTTATAAAAGTTAAAACATACCTAAATAATTATTTTAGATTCACATTTCACTTTTTCCCTACTTAAAATTTCGCATAGTACTTGTGTAGGCATAATTAGAAATTTTTGATTAGTCTTATTTTATGTTTATCTAGTTTTTATATCTTTGCTTGGGGACAAGCAAAGCTTAAGTTGGGGGAATTTGATAGTACTTTTTGCAGTTAAATCTATTAGTGTATTTTCGGGTTTTTAAAGCACAAATCATGCCTTGCAAGTGCTTATATTGACCCCTCTTTTTTAAATATTATTGTCACTTATGTGTTTTCTGCTTTTTGCAGGTTTGCACTGCTTTCAGCAAAATTTTGATGTGACATGCCCCAAGATCACGCCCTACCAGGGCTTGTACCTAAGGCGTGTAGTCCAGAGGAATGAAGCAACAGGTCCGAAAATGCATTTCTTGGAAACTCAGTGAACATGCCCTCTGTCACGCCCGTATCACGCCTGACACGGGCATGTTCAAGAGGCGTGGCCCCAGATCCCAAGAAATCGCCATAGTAAGCTCTTTTTCCCGCTCCACCGTCGCACCAAAATAGTCATGTCCCCACTAACACGCCCTTAGCGGGCGTGACATATGGGCGTGTACTCCAATTTCAACACCCGTCACCTCCAGCATTCAATTTCAGCCAAAAAGTCGCACTGAAATGGTCACGCCCCACGGACACGCCCTGGGTTGGCGTGACATGTGGGCGTGTAACCAAACTACGATGCCCGTCACCTCCAGCATTCAATTTCAGCCCAAAAGTTGCATCGAATATGTCACGCCCCAGTACACGCCCTGCCCGGGAGTGTCAGGGGGCGTGACCCGACCGAAAAAAATCTATAAATAGAGCCATCTCCAAGGGTTCAGGCATCTTTTGGCAGAGAGGGGGAGGTGCTACCCCTTTGTTTCTTGTTCTTTTTCATGCTTTTTCTCTCTCTTTCTCATGTAGTTTAAGTTTAGTTCAATTCTAATTTTGTTTTAGCTTTTGTAATAGCCTCTGTAAATGCTTTAGTTGCTAATGATAGGGCCAGAATAGGATTTCCAATTCCATGCACTTGTAATCTTATTATTTCCA
This sequence comes from Platanthera guangdongensis, assembly GCA_039583875.1. Lineage (NCBI taxonomy): Eukaryota > Viridiplantae > Streptophyta > Magnoliopsida > Asparagales > Orchidaceae > Platanthera > Platanthera guangdongensis. The sequence goes on from CM077167.1 coordinate 96,614,610, forward strand.
TGTTGTAAGCTCTCTTTAATATTAATATAAAAGTGTTGTTTTCTCTACTTAAGCACTTTGTGTTCTTTATGTTTTACTACTCATCCCCCCTCTTCCACCTCACCATGATTAACTAATCCTCCTTGTACTCGATCTTGATGATCCGAGATTCGAGTGATTAAGTTATGATGCTTTGAGTTAACCTTTTGTTTTTAGGGTTTAGGCCTTGAATTACTCTTGATTTATCAAGGGTTGGAGATATATCATCGATATATACTTTCCACCTTTGCTTTCATTCTGGCTAGCCGAGAGGCGATGGTTTGAAGTGAGCACTCAAGAGTAAATTGAGTTGTACGCACCACCCTCGAGAGAGGCATACGTCCAAATCTCCTGATTGGAGTAAAATCCAATAGTGGGGTTCACGCGTAAAGCGAGTTTTAGGCCTCCAATTTAGGAGAAAGTCGGTCAGACCTTCCTAAACTCAGGTAGGCATATCTTCGAGAGAAGTGTGTTCATGTTTATGAACCTCCACGGTCAAGGACCTTACCCTATTAAGCTTAGGTTTATTTATCGTGTTTTTAATCGACTCTTGCCAGGTGATTCTCGATCAAGTGCTTCTCTTTTTCATCGTCTTAACCCCTTGTTTTAATCGCCTTTACTATCTCTCTTTTTAACCGCAAGCATTCTTTTTCTAGTGTAACATTTCTTTTCTAATCACGTTAGCTTTCTTTTAAACCCTAAGATTTTCGTCGATAGAATAATAGCCTTCGTGTGAGTAGATTTACTCAACAGTTACCGGATTTAAATACGACACTGTGTCCCCTTACTACAGTTCAATAGGTATACTGCCTAGTTGGATTGCTAGTTCGGCTGCTCGCTTTTCGTAAGCGTTGGTCGGGCCATCACCCGACGCCATATACCACTGATAGACCAGAAGGTTACGCAATGGAAACCATCCTACCAATAACCACGTCCTACACAGAGTACATTCTAGCGGAAGCAAACAAAAGGTGCATATTAAGAACCCAGCCAACAACATGAATGTTCACTAAAAACCCAACAGGAATGAATGTATAAATACACAAGTACTTGGTCTTATGGCCTTACAATAGTTTACTCAAATATAAGTGTCTTCCAAACCACGGCACGTATGCGTTCATACATAAGAATAAAATAAAACACTCAAATAAAGGCCTTCGAGGACCGGCTCAGCAACAAGGGCTTTTGCCCGCTATTTTCCACTCGGTTCCGCAGCACCTGCAAGCAACAATCTACCGAAGCGGTGACAAACATAAGCAACGGTCAGCTAAAGCTGACGAAATTATAACAACCCGGCCCCTAAACTCAGGGTGGCGATGCTCCTTCCCTGCACTTTATTAGCATAGCCATATAATAGAGAATTTACACATCATCACAGTCGTAGGATCGTACGGCAACACACCCCGTGCTCTCAGGGCACATTCTCGGTGAAACCCGGTCAAGTCCACGGTCTCACCACCGCACCTGGATGGAAATTTCTCGTGAGCATTATGGTCTTTCTGGCCACTGCCTAAGACCATCCATCTATATCAATGGCATGTCCCACGTACTTTAGGTCGCTTGTACTGAATGACATAGAGCGGGTACGGTTCTGCCTAACCCGTTGCTCACGGCGCAACATCAATTTAAGACATATGCGTGGGTCAAGCTTTCCCGAGTCCCAAATCGATCACATAATTTATAGAACCCGGTTATGTACAAGTTGGCTCCTAGGCCACCAAGTTGGCAGAATCGCGCATCTGCCTAGTTTTCTGGGTGCAACTTGGAGTTAGTCCCCAAGGCTCCCTGTTGCAATCTACCGCGTAGAAAACCAGAAAAACAATCATCTGTGCGGAGTCTTGTCCGGCCATTCATGTAATGCAACATCACCGATCTAGACCAACTTGTCCGGGTAGGCTTCACACACAATGCCTATGTCCGTTTCTCGATTACGGACTCTACATACAAAATAATGGGGACTATTCATGTCTACCCGAAGGAACACCTCACACTAACCGCAAACTCGCGAGAGCGGGCTTCCTATGCAAGGGAAAAGAGGACTTCACATGTCCAAAATGAGAATCGATACCCTAGCATTTCTTTTCGGTGCCATGAAGATCTATGCGGATGAAAAGCACCGCAACGTCCTCACCTCCGTAGATCCGAACTTGGCATGAGATTTGGGGTTCCGAAGCTCCACCGGCGGTCGAATCTCTCCTCCTTCTTCCTTTCTCTCCCCTCTCTCTAGAACTCTTAAAAAGAGTAAAACCCAAAGAAATGAGAATTTCTAAACCCTATTCCGGGGTTAAACCCGCCAGGATCAGCCAGGACCCTTAGATCCCAACGGAAGGAAGCGGACGGCCACAATTCACACTTAAAATCCAAAACCTGGGCCGAACACGGCTTGTGACACGCCCGTGTCCAAGGCCGTGTGCCTCATTCGAAGCTGAAACCGTCACATCCCAAAAAGGACACGGGCTCTCGACATGCCGGTGTCAGGCTTGACACGCTCGTGTCATCCAGTACATGCCCGTTAGCGGGGTGTGTTCCTCCATTGACACAGGACCACACCAACCCGAGGAGAACATGGGTATTCGACACACCCGTGTTGAATTTGACACGCCCGTGTCAGACCCGAACATGCATGGGCTCCAAGCCGTGTTTCTCCCCCGACACAACTCGGCTAATAACTTGAGTAGGACACAGTCTGGGACACGCCAGTGTCTCAGGCCGTGTTCGCTGTTCGAAGATCGTCAATTGCAATTTTGTCGACCACACGACCATCGTCGAACCCGAGCATGACATGCCCTTGGGGCACGCTCGTGTCCCAGACCGTATGACCTCTACCAAGCCCGAAACTTTGCTCAAAACGCCACTCGTCCCTCTTTTGAGTTTCGGGGAGTTACATTTCTCTCCATCTTAAAAGAATTTCGTCCCGAAATTACAGAATGGAAAGATATAAACAAAACTTAAATGGTACCTGAGTAGAATAACTCTGGCTACTCCTCAAGCATGGTCTGCTCTCGCTCCCACGAGAGCTCCTCCCGACCGCAGTTGTCCCAACGGACCTTGACCATCCTGATGTCCTTGTTACGCAATCACTTGACTTTCGAGTCCTCAATGCGAATGGGCTTGACCTTCGTTGTCAACCCATTATCAATCGGTACTTGATCGATCGCAACAACTTGCAAAGGCTCTTGCACCACCTTCCGCATCACCGATATGTGGAATATGTCATGTTGACCACCCAGTTTTGCCTATAGCTTTAACCAATAAGCTGCTTCGCCAATCCGCTGCAGAACCTCAAATGGTCCAAGGTACCTCAGGCTTAGCTTCTTCAAGCGCCGTACCCGTGAGACACCCTTGAACGGCTTAATCTTCAAGTACACCCAGTCGCCAACAGCGAACTCTACATTTCTATGCTTGGCATTATAGTACTTAGCTTGCCGGTCCTGAGCGATTAGTAATCTTTCTCGAATGGTTCGTACCAACGAGGTAGCATCTTCCACTTCTTGCCGCTTGTATAGCTTTGACTCACCCGTTTCCAATCACGATAACGACGTGCAACATTTTCTACTATATAAGGACTCGAATGACTCCATTTGAATGCTCGCCTAGTATATGTTGTTATAAGCGAATTCCACCAAGTACATGTGATCTTCCCACTACTTCCCGAAATCTAGGACACACATGTGAAGCATGTCTTCCATCGTCCTATTGAATCTCTCGGTCTGACCATCTGCCAGCGGATGAAACGCCGTGCTGAAACTCAGCTTGGTCCCCAACATCTGCTGCACCAATCTCAAGTCATTGGACGTGAACCGCCCATCACGGTCACTCACAATGCTGCGGGGCACACCGTGAAGCCGCACAATATTATCCACATATAATTTCGCCAATTTCTCCACAGCATCGTCCTTCCTATGTGGAATGAAGTGCGACACTTTCGTCAGACGATTTATGATGACCCAGATGGCTGATGCTATAGATCACGGCAGTGAACCGGTCACAGAAGTAATATAAAATGGGGGCTTTCCCAAGTATCGATCTCACAAGAAACACAGTAAGGTGGAGTTAATTTCGAGGAGGACTGGAGATTGAAGTCCTCAGGACGGAGGTAATGATGGGGGCTTTGATATTTGCGGATAAAGAAAATAAAATACTAACAACTACTCCTATGCAACACCGCTATGCGATGCTTCGCCAGACGGGATGGAAGACTAGTCGGGCCGCTATTCACCGAATCACTAGGCGGATGGACGAGAAGACTAGCGGATGAGGTGGTTAGAACGGCGGAATGAGGGTCATGAGCACCTCTTCGCAACGCACGCCACTAGCAATTGCTAGTGCGGCAAGGGTGGATGCTGGTGGATGGAATAATAGGCACACCTCAAGTAAATAACGAACGCAAACAATCACATAGACATAATTGTAACAACGTTTTACAAATAAGCATACATCATCTATAAATAAGGTTTACAACAACACATAAACAACAATAAAGGAAGAACAAGTCAAGAGATCGACCGAATCTGAAGTCTTGCTGAGGATTCACGGTTGGAATCGTCGGGTTGTCATTCCGCGTCCAAGCTCGGTCCTCAACTACGTCCGGGATAGAGAAGGGCTGTCACCACCTTCCAATGGCCCGTCTTCTTCGTCTCACGACAGCGGACGAAAGTTGAAAGCTTCCCTTTGCTTGATGGCTATGGCGTTGAAACTTGAAATGAACCCAAGAGATGATGGAGGAGGCCGAGAGGAAGCTCCGGCTCAAATTTGGCGGCGAAAGCTTGCCCGGAGCACCTCCCTAGGGTAGAAGATGAAGGAGGACGGCGGAATCTCTCCTCGGAGATGAAAATGGCGGAGGAAATGAGCGATCTCTAATTAGGGCGGAACCTGCACTATTTATACAAAAGCAGAAATGAACAATGCGCACGATCACAGGCGGACGACTAGTGGTCGTGCGCACTATGTCCTGTGCTCGTGCGCACTGACATGGAATATCAGGAAGAAGAACTGGGATAATGCGCACGAGAAGTGACGCACGACCAGTGGTCGTGCGCACTAAGTCCAATGATCGTGCGATTACCCAGACAGGACTCCAGAAAAGAGGAATCAATGCACATGATCAGTGGCGCACGACTGGTGGTCGTGCGCAGTATGTCCAGTGGTCGCGCGCTTACCCCAGGCTGATTCTGGAAAATGTAGAGTAGTGCGCACGATCATGGGCGCACGACCAGTGGTCATGCGTATTAGATCCCATGATCGTGTGCAGTATTCCTATTTCACAACCATCCCGGAACACGCACACGACCCCTGTACCGAAAGGAGAAACCAATCACTAATCTGTGCAGATATTCCAGACAATCATAAAAGGAAGTGCAGACTATAAGAATAACAAAATACACAACCACAGGCATAAATGTGCACTTCCTATGGAAATAAAGATTAGATGAAATAGGAACGATAAAGAACTAAAATTGAAGTGCAACCGTGTGAAAACTAGCACAGATGAGTCCGAAAATAGGTATATAAAGTGGACTCATCACAACCCCAGACTTAACTGTTTGCGCGTCCCGAGCAAACAAAATCTAAGCAGAAAGGGAAAAATACTAGTTAACAAAGAAATTACGATACGAAGTACCATGCGAAGTCGCATGCTCGCGCGCGTAAAAAATATAATAGAAGAAATTTCTAAGTATACAAAATAGTTTATACTTTTCACAATGCGTATCAAAATTTTATTATTACTCAAAAATGGAATCACGGTGAATCATCCGGTCATGCGTAGGGAGAAAGTAGACTAATCGCTAGGTGAACATTGTCAAAGATCAGGGCTCGGGATAACCTCCAAAGGAATCCACCAATGTCGGTGACCATATGCTTGCTTTTCGCATTCTCTCCGCGGCACTGGTTTGGTTCACACACGAATCAGTAGGACTTTAGGTGAAGAGATGGGGCTTGGGTTTTAGTGAGGTAAACAATGATAAACAGGAAGGCTATGCACCTAACCCAAATGAGCAATCAAAGAAATAATCCATCAGCTAACCAAAATAAATGCGGGTACACCACACCCCCACACTTAACTTTTAACATATGGGTGTGTGCACCGCCTACTCCAAAAATAAGCACATCTCAAATAGGATTTTCAATTTTACTTTTCCTTTTCACTTTTTCACTTTAACATCATTTTTTTTTAACTTTTCTTTTTCTTTTTCAAATTACTTTTCTTTTAACAAATTCAGCAATTATAAGCTTTGGAGCACATCCACATTTTCACATATAATAACACCACATAACATCCCAACATGAAAATATAAAACACTAAACTCGACTTGGGTGTGCGACTAGGATTGGCTATGAGGCTTTGGTGAAATCATGGTGGAGCTGAATCAAAAGGAGGGGTAGACACAACAGGGCTAGCGAGGATAAGACGTTAGGAATGGTACAAAGCTCAACCGGGCCAAAATGATGGCCTACATCACGCTCATGCATGACTAACCTATACCCATGCTTCAAGAATAGCTTGGGGCAAGTTCTTAGCCAACAAGAAAGACTATCCCTCCTCCCGACTCGAGCAATACAAACCTAATGGCCGTCTACACACATCCCTAAGCTACCGTCGGATTCACACCGGATTCACCAACTTTTGAGTAGAATAAAAAGGATTTACGCAATTAGAAAAAAATATAAAACTAAAAGCATACAGAAAAATTAAATCTACTCCAATTTCTACACGAGACGAGAGCAATTGACTAGAAACACAACAAGACCAACATTTTACTCCGTCTCACAATCCTATGTCAGCACCATAATTTTCCCAAATCTAACAAAGAAATGAGTTTAACTCGCAACACGCAAAAAGCTAAGCACGCGCTCATGTGGGTGCAGTGGTGTGTGATGCAATGAACTAATCAAAATAAAACTATAAAAGCTTTTAGTATGCATATGAGATGTGCATGTGCAATAGGTAACAAATAATAGCTCTCCCCCAGACTTAAGCTAAGCAATACAGTATATGATATAGAAATTAAAATCAGAAAGAAACAAGGGGAGAGGTTACCCAATGCTCAGCTAGTGAGCATACCAGAAGATGCGTGGAGACCTGAAGCAGGCCCGCCATACGAAGAATCACAACCCTGCCAATGCAATTTGCCAAGAATACCTGCAGGGGGTGAGCTCCGCAAAAACAAAAGAAAAACATATACAAAATACAAAGAAATAATAAAACTAAGCTAGACATGAAAAATAAAATGCAGAAAAGGAAAGATAAGTACTGGGGTTATTGTCATCCCAGCATGACTTATTAAATTCTAAACAGTTCTTGCTAATGGGCCTATGAAATAAAAAGGTGCACATGTAACTGGCCTAATATCCGTTTCGGTAACGGGTACCGATACGGCGATAGAACAGTTACCCCTCTACCTAAATAATCATACCTGCTCAACACAGGTAGAGGAAATAAGAAATAAGAAGAGGAGGAGCACTGGTCCTCGCTCATCTTATCACAAAGAAATCCTTGCCTAGCAAGGTACCGTATACATGGAGTCTGCAGGAGGAGAAAGCGATGAATGGAGCTTCCTCAACAGAGGAGGAATCAACCTCCTCACAAAAGAGGATGCTATCATCCATGACTCGAGCTGAAAGCTCCAAGTCCTCCTGAAGAACCTGCGAAGACTCAACCCGCACAGGCTCAGATACAGAAATGGGATCAAGAAATAAAAGAGACGAAGAACATAAAGAAATAATTGGGGGAGTGATCCCGGTTTCACTCCCCAAAGACTGAGGTAGAAAAATATCGTCAGTAATCTCGACAATGCTACAAGGCTCAGCTGGATCCATAGAGGCCTCCACCAAGACTTGGACTTCCTCCTTTGGTATCAAGGGAGAATCCTCGACACCAAGAAGGTTGTCCTCCTCCATGGGAGTGGAAACAACCCATATATCACAAGCCTCAACTTGTTTTGCATCGTCAAAAATGTCGCCAGAGGCGACTGAAGTAGAATGCACACAAGGCGGAAGAACTTTGCTTGGATAAAAGTCAAGCGCAGGTTCCTCACAAAGAATCGGCTCCACGCTTGGAGATGTATGCACAGGAGAGATAGGCTCAGCCACGTCGAAGCCTAGATCAGCCACACATCTGGCGGTTGTGTCCACATCATTCCCTTCAACAAATGAAGGTGACAGGGATACATAACCAGAAGATGAAGGTGTGCCACCAAGGGTAGGAGTCGGGATGATCCGGATGTCCGGCTCATCATCCTCTTCCATAACACGGAGGTACTCGACACAATCCTTCAGGACATGATCTGTTCTACGACAATACAAAAACTTTCTCCCATTACGCTGCGGTCCTTGTGGGGCCGGAGAGGAATAGGAGAACGGTGTATGTGGTGAGGACGATTGACCATAAGCTCGGGGCACATTGTTCGAAAGGCTGTACGAATACAACATCTCATGCATTGTGCGCTGAGGCTTATGCTCAATATCTCTCGTAGGGCATTCATGAATAGCGTGGGAAGGCTTCCCACACCAACGACATTGGGCATACGAATATCCCCACATGGTGTCGAAACAGCAGATTCAAAATAAATTGTGCAAATTACTAAATCCAACAATATATTACTACAATTGCCTAAACAAACAATAGAAAGGAAGGCAAAACAGAAATAGAACAAAACAAAAGTGATTTACAAAGGAAAAGGAAAGCAATCTCACGTCTTCCTCTCCAGAAACTCACACGACTCTGTTCCCCGGCAACGGCGCCAAAAACTTGATGCTATAGATCACGGCAGTGAACCGGTCGCACAAGTAATATAAAATGGGGGCTTTCCCAAGTATCGATCTCACAAGGAACACAGTAAGGTGGAGTTAATTTCGAGGAGGACTTGAGATTGAAGTCCTCAGGTCGGAGGTAAAGATTGAGGCTTTGATATTTGTGGATAAAGAAAATAAAATACTAACAACTACTCCTATGCAACGCCGCTATGCGATGCTTCGCCAGGCGGGATGGAAGACTAGTCGGGCCGCTATACACCGAATCACTAGGCGGATGGACAAGAAGGCTAGCGGATGAGGTGGTTAGAATGGCGGAATGAGGGTCGTGAGCACCTCTTCGCAACGCACGCCACTAGCAATTGCTAGTGCGGCAAGGGTAGATGCTGGTGGATGGAATAATAGGCGCACCTCAAGTAAATAACGAACACAAACAATCACATAGACATAATTGTAAGAACGTTTTACAAATAAGCATACATCATCTATAAATAAGGTTTACAACAACACATAAATAACAATAAAGGAAGAACAAGTCAAGAGATCGACCGAATCCGAAGTCTTGCTGAGGATTCACGGTTGGAATCGTCGGGTTGTCATTCCGCGTCCAAGCTCGATCCTCAACTGCGTCCGGGATAGAGAAGGGTTGTTACCACCTTCCAATGGCACGTCTTCTTCGTCTCACGATAGCAGACGAAAATTGAAAGCTTCCCTTTGCTTGATGGCTATGACGTTGAAACTTGAAATGAAACCAAGAGATGATGGAGGAGGCCGAGAGGAAGCTCCGACTCGAATTTGGCGGTGAAAGCTTGCCCGGAGCACCTCCCTAGGTGGAAGATGAAGGAGGATGGCGGAATCTCTCCTCGGAGATGAAAACGGCGGAGGAAATGAGCGATCTCTAATTAGGGAGGAACTTGTACTATTTATACAAAAGCAGAAATGAACAATGCGCACGATCACAGGCGCACGACCAGTGGTCATGCGCACTATGTCCTGTGCTCGTGCGCACTGGCATGGAATATCAGGAAGAAGAACTGGGGTAATGCAGACGAGAAGTGGCGCACGACCAGTGGTCGTGCGCACTAAGTCCAATGATCATGCGATTACCCAGACAGGACTCCAGAAAAGAGGAATCAATACACATGATCAGTGGCGCACGACCGGTGGTCGTGTGCAGTATGTCCAGTGGTCGTGCGCTTACCCTAGGCTGATTCTGGAAAACGTAGAGTAGTGCGCACGATCATGGGCGCACGACCAGTGGTCGTGCGCATTTGATCACATGATCGTGCGCAGTATTCCTGTTTCACAACCATCCCGGAACACGCACACGACCCCTATACCGAAAGGAGAAACCAATCACTAATCTGTGCAGATATTCCAGACAATCACAAAAGGAAGTGCAGACTATAAGAATAACAAAATACACAACCACGGGCATAAATGTGCACTTCCTATGCAAATACAGATTAGATGAAATAGGAACGATAAAGAACTAAAAGTGAAGTGCAACAGTGTGAAAACTAGCCCAGATGAGTCCGAAAATAGGTATATAAAGTGGACTCATCAATGGCGTCGTTTCCCTTCTGCGACCTTGGCAAACCATGCACAAAGTCCATTGTGATGTCGTCGAACTTCCACTCCAGAATAGGCAAGGACTTCAAAAATCCTCCAGGCTTCTGGCACTCCGCCTTCACAAAGGCGCATGTTTGACACCTCACAACGTACAGTGCCACACCCTTCTTAAGTTCTGGCCACCAGAACAATTTCTTCATATCACAGTACATCTTCGTGCTCCCCGGGTAAATCGATTACTTGGTATGATGAGCCTCGTACATCAATTCCACCCGCAGTTTGCCCACATTTGGGATGCACAGACGATCGTACTTCCATAACAATCCATCCACAACCTCAATTTGGGAATTTGACCCATCCAAAGCCTCAACCATGATTTGCTTCATGTGGCCATCCAAATCCAAAGCCTGCCGAATCTGATCAGCCAGGTCACACTAAACTTCAGTCCAGTTCAATAGCGCTTCAGCACTAGTCTGCTTGTCTACACAAGAGATCTCTAATGGCTCCAACTCTAAAACCAAACGCTCGTCATGAACCGACAGCCAGTTGTCTTGAGCTGGGGCCCTGCGACTCAACGCATCTGCAACTGCATTGCCTTTCTCAGGCATGTAGTGAATCTTGAATGTGTAGTCCCCCAAGAACTCCATCCATCTCCACTGTCGCATGTTTAGATCCTTCTGATCCAACAAGTACTTCAGGCTCTTATGGTCGGTATAGATATCGACGTTCACCCCATACAAGTAATGCCTCCATAGCTTCAGGGCAAAAATCACGGCCGCTGACTCCAAGTCATGGACCGGATAATTTCTCTCATGCACCTTCAGCTGGCGTGAGCCATAAGCTATCACACTTCCATACTGTAGTAGGACAGAACCCAATCCACTGCCCGAAGCATTGATGTAGATCTCAAAGCCTTCGGTCCCACTGGGTGAACTTAGAATAGGCGTCGTGGTCAACCGATTTTTCAACACTTCAAAATCTTGTGTGCATTCCGGCATCCAAACAAACTTCTGCTCTTTCCTCGTCAGAGACGTAAGGGGTAACACTATCTGCGAGAAGTTCTAAACAAAGCGCCTGTAATAGCCGGCAAGCCCCAGAAAACTCCAGAATTCTGCTACCGTAGACAGTACAGACCACTCTCCTATATCAACAATCTTCGCTGGATCAACTGCAATTCCCTCTCCACTGACTATGTGACCAAGGAACGCTACTGAGGACAACCAAAACTCGTATTTGGAGAACTTGGCATAGAGTTGATTCCTCCTCAGCATCTCCAACACCAAATGCAGATGCTTAAAGTGATCCTCCTCACTCTGCGAGTACACTAATATATCGTTGATGAAGACGATCACAAAGTGGTCCTGCTACTCTCTGAAATTCATGTTCATCAGATCTATGAATACTGACGGTGCATTAGTCAGCCTAAACGGCATGACTGTAATCTCATAATGCCAGTATCTCGTACTAAAAGCTGTCTTGATGATATCGCTTTCTCTTATCCTCAACTGATAATACCCGGACTTAAGATCCACTTTCGAGTACACCATTGACCCGACTAACTGATCGAACAGATCATCAATCCTTGGGATCAGGTACTTATTCTTTTCCATTAACTTGTTCAACTCTCGATAATCAATACAGAGCAGCAAACTTCCGTCATTCGTCTTCACAAAAAGGACCGGTGTGCTCCATGATGACGAACTTGGACACACATGACCATGTTCCAAAAGCTCTTGAAGTTCTACCTTCAGCTCCGCCATCTCCTTAGGAGCTAGCCGATATGGAGAGCGTGACACAGGTTTCGCACCTTGCAGTAGCTCGATAGTGAAGTCTATCTCCCGCTGAGGTGGGGCTCCAGGGAGAACGCTAGGGAACACATCAAGATATTTGGATACCACTGGGATGCTGTCCAAAGTAGGCTTAGGCTTCGAAGCCTCCACTAGCGTAAAGAACAGCTCTACACCAGCACGAACCGCCTTAACCACATGAAGAGCAGACATCAAAGTCTTGCTCGACCCTTTCAAGCATGCCAATGTCGTCACATGACCCGTTCCCAACATGACTTCCTTGCGATTGCAATAAATATATGCTTGCTGCTCCGAGAGCCAGTTCATGCCAAATATCACATCGAACTCCACTAGCGGCAGTAACGACGCTTGCAAATCAAACTCCTGGCTCACAATATGAATATTTACGCCACAGACTCTGTCTGAGCGCATCGAACACCCATTCGACAACAACACATCTAGTTCATCTTTTGCCATCGAAGAACTAATGCGCGATATGAATCCTTCAGACAAAAAGGAGTGCGAAGCACCCGTATCATAGAGTGCTCTCGCCGGATTATCACAAATCAAAACAGAGCCTATACAAGCAGTGGTAAGGTAACACGTGCATGGTAACAAGTATTTAAAACTAACTTGCTATATATTTAAACCGTACCTGTCACCACATCCGCTTTCTTGATGGCCTCCTACTGGCCAAGATTATAGACTCTAGGTTGAGCCGGAGCATAGTGGGACGCAGTTTATTCCACCGCCTTGCCCTTCTCCTCATAGGTTGCTCCCGGCTTCCTCTCGGACTTTGGACGTCCGCTCCAGCAGTCTTGGGCAAAGTATCTCGGCTTCCCACAATTATAGCATACGCCCGGGGTTCGGCTTGTAGTTGCCCCCGAAGCACCGGAAGAAGGGACCGGACCTGAAGTCCGAGCCTTCTTATTGAACTTACGATAACCAGACTTTGAATTAGTCGTCACTTTGAACACCGTCTTCTTAGCCCCAGAGTCTCTCTTCACTTGCACATTCCTCAGATCCTTTTGCAATGACAGAGTCATATTGACCAGGGTCAAGAAGGCCTACGTCATAGGCCCCGAGATAAGTAGCCTTAGGTCATCCCTCAGACCTTCATAGAATCGATTTGTCTTATGCTCCTCATCAGCAAATGTAGAGTTAGCGTACCGACCCAGCCATGTAAATTCGTGGAGATACTCATCAACGCAACTCTCTCCCTTCGTTAACTTCTGGAACTCATTCTCCAATGCAATCCTTTGAGCCGAGGGAAGGTACCTTGCCAAGAACTGTCTCGAACATTCTTCCATCGAGACGTCTGTAAGTTGTCTTCCCCTCAAGTGATGTAACTCCAAACCTTCCCACCACAGCCTTGCATCTCCGTCCAACAGGAACGTAGCTATGGTGGTCATCTGCCACTCTTCCATTTCAGTAGCTGTCAAAACTCTCTTCACTCGGGAGAGCCAATCCTCAGCTTGGGATGCTGTTCCCATCCCCGAGAACACCGGAGGATTGAAGCCCATAATATGTCTGAGATGCCTTTCAGTTGCTTTCCTAGGAACTAATGGCTCAACCACCACATGCTCCACCATTCTCGGTTCCGATTCTTGAAGCGGTACCTGCTCCACCACTGGAGTAGGCTGCTGCATTTGCCTTGCAGGCTGCGCATTGATCATAGCAAACACCGCTTCAGCCACCAATCATATGGTTTCAGCCGAGGGAGGTGTTGCATGCATATCATTCGGTGCGCTACTTGCCTCAGAAACCGGACGTTCTAATGGTCCTGCAGCACTTCTAGTCACCTATAATCGTGCAAAACACCGTTAAGAGACCAAAAAAACTGCAGAAAGCAATTATAGGAACACACAGGTTCCTCAAGCATGTGTATTTTCATTCCTAAGTGGACATTCATGGGTTCTTTTATGTTATAACGATGACGCACACACATTGCTCACCACCCCTTAAAAGAATTCGTCCATAAATTCATTTAAGTTGACCGGAACTAGTAGTCTGATGCCAAATTGTAACACCCCCTATCCGTCGCATAGAGAATAGTATTAGGTCCGACCAGGGCCCGATGTCATATACCATAGACAGACGGGAAGGTTACGCAATGAAAACCATACTGCCAATAACCACATCCTACACAGATTACATTCTAGCGGAAGCAAAGAAATGTTGCATATTAAGAACCCAGCCAACAGCATGAATGTCCACTACAAAAACCCAACAGGACTGAATGTACAAATACACAAGTACTTGGCCTTATGGCCTTACAATAGTTTACTCAAATATAAGTGTCTTCCAAACCTCGGCACGCAGGCCGGTCATACATAAGAATAAAATAAAACACTCAAATAAAGGCCTTCGAGGGCTGGCTCAGCAACAAGGGCTTTTGCCCGCTATTTGCCACTCAGCACCACAGCACCTGCAAGCAACAATCCACCGAAGCGGTGGCAAACAAAAGCAACGGTCAGCTAAAGCTGACCAAATTATAACGACCCCGCCCATAAACTCCGGGCGGCGATGCTCCTTCCCTGCACTTTATTAGCATAACCATATAATAGAGAATTTACACATCATCACAGGTGTAGGCTTGCACGGCCACACACCCCGTGCTCTCAGGGCACATTCTTAGTGAACCGGGTCAAAGTCTGCGGTCTCACCAATGCCCCTTGGACGGAAATTACTCGTGACCATTATGGTCTTTCTCGCCACTGCCTAAGACCCTCCATCTATGCCAACGGCAAGTCCCACATACTTTAGGTCGCTTGTATCGAACTACATAGAGCGGGTACGGTTCCGCCTAACTAGTTGCTCTCACTGCAACGTCAATTTAAGCTATATGTGCAGGTCAAGCTTTCCTGAGTCCCAAATCGATCACACACTTTACATAACCCGGTTATGTACAAGTTGGCTCCCAGGCCACCAAGTTGGCAGAATCACGCATCTGCCCAGTTTTCTGGGTGCACCTTAGAGTTAGTCCCCTGGGCTCCCTGTTGCAATGTACTGCGTAGAAAACCCGAAAAACAATCATCTGCGCGGAGTCTTCTCCAGCCATTCATGCAATGCAACATCACCAATCCAGACTAACTTGTCCGGGTAGGCTTCACACACAATGTCTATGTCCGTATCTCGATTACGGAGTCTACATGCAAAACAACGGGGACTATTCATGTCTACTCGAAGGAACACCACACACTCACCGCAAACTCGTGAGAGCGGGCTTCCTATGCAAGGGAAAAGAGGACTTCACATGTCCAATATGATAATCGTTACCCTAGCATTCCTTTTTGGAGCCATGAAGATCTATGCGGATGAAAAGCACCGCAACATCCTCGCCTCCATAGATTCGAACTCAGCTTGAGATTTGGGGCTCCGAAGTTCTACCGGCGGCCGGATCTCTCCTCCTTCTTCTTCCTTGCTCTCCCCTCTCTCTAGAACTCTTAGAAAGAGAAAACCGAAAAGAAATGAGCATTTCTAAACCCTATTCCCTAGTTAAACCATGCCAGGATCAGCTAGGACCATTAGATCCCAAAGGAAGGAAACGGACGACCACGATTCACACTTAAATTCCAAAACCTGGGCCAAACACGGCTTGTGACACGCCCATATCCATGGACGTGTGCCTCATTCGACGCCAAAACCGTCGTATCTCAAAAAGGACGCGGGCTCTCGATACGCCCGTATCAGGCTTGACACGCCCGTGTCATCCAGTACATGCCTGTGTAGCGGGGCGTGTTACTCCATCGACACAGGACCAACACCAACCCGAGGAGAACACGGGTATTCAACATGCCCTTGTCGAACTTGACAAGCCCGTGTCAGACCTGAACACGCCTGGGCTCCAGGCCGTGTTTCTCCCCCGACACAACTCGGCTAACAACTCGAGTAGGACACGCCCTGGGACATGCCCATGTAACAGGCCGTGTTCGCTGTTCGACTATCGTCGACTGCAATTTCATTGACCACACGGCCATCGTCGAACCCGAGCATGACACTCCACTGGGACACACCTGTGTCACAGGCCGTATGACCTCTACCAAGTCTGAAACTTGGCTCAAAATGCCACCCATCCCTCTTTTCAGTTTTTGGGTGTTACATACTATATGATAGATAAGAGTTAAAGCTACATACAGATGGAAGTTGCAGGTGGGGCCCACTCCTCTAAGAGCTATTGATCAGCGGACTACAAAGGGAGGATATGGCACAAGACACAAGACAACTTTAGAGCTTTATAAATAAAAAGAGTTAGCAACCTTTTTCATCTTCCTCGCCATTACTGCATGTAAAAAGCATGAAGCACTCCAGAAAGAAAAGTTCAGATAGCTGTGCCTACTCCATCTGGCACAGCAGGATCATATATAGTTTTGAAGAAAGTAGAACCTTCAGCCTGAGGCAGATTCAGTTAGATGCTTGAAGACTCAAGATCAACAGATCTTTAGTCTTCTACAACAAGTTCAGGAGTAAGCTCTTGAGTTCCTCCAGCAAAGTTTTTTCCGTTATGGAGAGAGATAGAATAGAAATTCTCAGCTCAAGTTGTTGACACACAAAAATTTCTTCTTGTCAAAGTTAATCAAATTATCTCTTGTTGTAGGATCCTTCTTGATCTGAGTTGTAGGGCCTTGGGCCTGAGGTAGGGCAAATTTGCCTGATCTGTAGGAGTTCCGCAGCACTTTGAGAGTAGGGCTTTGGGCCTGAAGTTGTATTGCTAAAAAGCCTGAGTTGTTGGCCTTAGAGATAAGGCAGAGGTAGGGGGTTTGAGGACCACTGAGTTGTTGGAGAACTGCAAGTCTCTGAGGTAGGAACCTTTGTGGTTTTGCGGTATGGTTCTAAAGATAATATGAGTGTAAGCTCTGAGTAGCATTTTGGAGGAGTTTAGGCCTTGACTAACAAGAAGTTAGCAAGGTGGGAGGAGAGTGGATGCACCCATAATTTTGGGGAATCACTATGAAATACTTGTGTGCTATTATGTTTTATTTCTACTTACAGGTACATAAAAAGCTCTCAATCATGTAGTAATTAAAGAAGAAACAAAAAGAAATCAAAAGACCTATGTAAACCTATTCACCCCCCCCCCCCCCCCACTAGGTTGCTAGCTACCTTAAAAACAAGAACTTTCAACAAAGTCCATAGACATTGAGTGAATACATCTCACTCAATGCCATATAACAGAAGGTGTCGAGTGAATTCAGCAAAAGCGTTGTCTGATGTAAAAACTTTTTCTTTGATAGTAATGAAATTTGGTCACGTCCAGAAGAGTCTAGTGATGAAAGCTCACTCGATGCCTAAGCAGTTAAGACTACAAAAGTCTAAATGGCATTGAGTGATCAAGGCTCACTCAACGTTAGATAAGAAAGTGTAGTGTTACCTCAAAGCACAAGAAAAGAATGGATAGAAAATCTGTCTAAGTATTTTGTGTAACAACCCTGAAACAACTAGACCCCTAGGAGTAGTTTTGTCACGAGTAGGTCATGACAAAACCCTAGAAAGTCCAAGAAGACCAAGTGAACCTAAGAACTAAGGTTAGGTCACCATGGTCTGCAAATTACACATTTCAATTACCTAACCTAGGGTTTGACTTTAAGGCCTCAACTTGACTCTTTGACCCCACCATAACATTCCTCACTCTTTAGGAGGCTCATTGTGTCACAAAGGACCCATTAGGGTCAACTAGAGTGGTCAAGTTGACCAAAGTCAACCCTAATCCTAAAATGGTCCAAGTGACCTATCTAGGGCCAATGGACCTCCAACTTGCCAAGATGACCGCATCTAAACCTCCCTAACCCTTTAAGAGGTCCATTGGGTCACTAAATTATGGTCAAGTGACCACCAAGGTGTCAAACCAACCCTACCCAAGTCTTCCTAGACCTTATGGGAGGCCAATAGGTCACTAAAAATCCATTGGGGCAACCCAAAAGGGTCAAATTGACCAAAGTCAACTCAACCCTAAAATAGTTCAAACTAGCCTAAATGACCTAACCAAGCCCATGCCACTTGGGCTAAGCCCAATTTGAGTGGCCCAATAACTTTAGTAGGCTAATATTTATGTGGGATGCCACCTAAATTTTGGAGGGGTGAGTAGGAGAGAGAAAATGGGAGTTTTCCACTTAATGGAGGAGAGAGAAAGAGGAAAAGAGAGAGAGAGAGAGAGAGGAGTTATGGTGGGAGACCATGAGCTAACCCATTCACCTGCCCAAGCCTCCACTCATTCCTCCTGACCCTTGGGAAGAGATTCCCATCAGTTTCTCATCAGCTACCATCAATGGAGGAGCCCAACCACCACAACCAACCACCCCTTCACCCCCCTTCCCATGGAAAAATATAAATCCCCATATACAACCCCTCATTCCCACTTTTGTCCATCCCATCACCTTCAAAACATCCTTGGCAGTCAAAATAATGTATTGGATCAAAAGTTTTATTGGTGGATCGAGGAATTGGTCAAACTCGCAGGAGAGGAAAAACGCCACGGCCAACCTCCGCCACCGCCGTCATCGAACCCCAAACAAGTTCCACTTTGTTGAAATTTGTTAAGTGAAAGTGGGTGATAGGGCAGGCCCGACAGTCTGATAGGCCTGTGCAGTCTGAGTCCATGGCCTGGGCGGACTGCTGGTTGCGGCCTGGGTGACCTGGCTTGGACTTAGTGTCTTGGTGGTTCTTGAGATGCGGCCAGTGCGGCCCGGTGTGCAGCCTTGGGCGGACTGGTGTGCGGCCTGGATGGTGTATGGCCAAGGTAGTCTTGCAACTTGGCCATCGAGTGGATCGGCCTAAGCGGCTGTGTTGGCGGTCTGTTGGCGGTGCTCAGCTTGATCTGCGGCCTTGCAGTTTGCCAGCTCTTATGGTAACCAGGCGGATTGGATGTTGTATCCGCGGTGTGTTGGCGGACTTGTTTTTTTGCGTCCGCGGAGTCTGCATTGGTGGGCACTTTGGATATGGGCTTTTGTTCTTGTTGAGCTCTCCATATAGCGATGGATGTTTCATATCCTTGTGGTGGATTGTCCTGCTAATTGGTGGTTCGGGTATTCTGTGTCCACCGTGCTCATGCCAGTTGCTTAATGGGATGCTAGACTTGGTCATTTTCTGTGAAAACTCCATGGTGTCTGCAGAGTCCACTGTTGACCGGGCGGACTACATGTTGGTCATGGACTCGTGGCAGACAGTAGCGTTGTTGTCGAGCTATGCAGACTGCCTCTTTGTCTACGTACAATGTGCAGACTGATGCAGCATGTGTTGTGGCTGTTTACGCATGCTATGTTTTATTGCGGACTGATGCAGCATGAGTTGCGGGTGTATCTGCATGCTATGTTGTGAGGTGATGGTTAAAACTTCAAAATTATTTACGGTCACGCGGCGACCCGGCAGTTTTATTTGAGAAAAAGGCGGATTTGATTTTATTTAGAAAACAGGGCGCGCGTATTTATTTATTTGGATATAAAACGGTTTAGATCGAGTTATAACGAAAGGAGGCAAGTGCACCTATCGTGAGTAGTACAGGATATTCCGGGTGGAATATCGAGGTCGTATTGTTCTCGGGGTCGGTTCGATTATTTCTACTCTTCCCTGGAGGGGACTATTATTTTACCGATAATTATCTTGTCGGGATATTTTATATATAATAAAAATGACAAAATAAAACTGAAAATGAAAGCAATAAAAAGAAAGCATGAAGGTGGTGCCGATGAAGAGCTTAGCTCGATGGCACCGAAAAAACAAATGAACTAAAATAGACTTTAAATAAAAAGAGCTCCTAAATTTCTAATTAATTAAGGCGGAGATTTGGCCGTGGAGGTTCCACTAAAATGAGCTCACCTAGCTATATGGCTATCGCTCACCTGAACGCTAAGACTATTCGACCGAACTCTCATCCGACGAAGGATTCCTCTTAACGCCCGCATTACGCTAAGAACCCCGCTATTGGGTGGGGAACCCAATCCGGTAGAGTTGGCGCGCCTCATCTCTCGAGGGTTAGTGCGGAACTCTCTTTGCCAAGGGGTGATCTGTCCATACGCACGACCTCTCGGCGAGCGTATGGAAAATGGAAATAGGGCCCATACATCGATATGTGGTCCTACGCGTCGTTAACCCCGGGCAAACCTTAAGTACTTTTAATTAATTAGAAAGATTAGACCTTTAATTATTTTAAGCTATTTTATCTGTCCCAATGCTATTCGATGCCGAGGGCTAAGAACGGTTAGCCACTCATCGGAATGGGGACGACTTGCGAGGAAAAGCAGTAAATAAAGCAGAAAATGGAAAGCAGGAAATGAAAGCAGTAAAATAAAGCAGTAAAGGAAAGCTGAAAATTGCATGTCCTACCCAAACGAGTAGGACTGAAGAAAGCTGTAAATTGCGAGTCCCGGCGCAAATGCGTGGGCGGGTGAAATGAAAGCAGTAAAACGCACACACGCAAGTCCTACTCAAATGAGTAGGAGAAAATAAATGCGGGTCCTACTCAACCGAGTAGGACAAAATAAAGGCAACGCACGCACACACTCTCTCGACATAAATGAAAACACACACACACAAATCCTACTCAAATGAGTAGGGAAAATAAAGACCTGCCATTTAACTCGAATGAGTAGGCGGAAATAAAGAAAATTACAAACTCACGCACTCTACATAATTGAAAATAAGCAAGCGCCATTTAACTCTTAATGAGTAGGCGGAAATAAATGAGCATACATAAAAAATTTCAAAAAAACTAAGTTACCGAAAAATTAAAACAACTGCATTTCTACCGCTAGAATGCGGTAGAAATGCATAAAAAGCTGAAATAAAAATTAAAGGGGAAGAAAGTTTTTGCAAATAAACGTGAAAACGCAAGTGCTCGAAAAATAAAAAAGAATACATTTCTACCGCTACAATGCGGTAGAAATGATTAAAATGAAGACAGAAAAATAAAAGGAGCAAAATTTTAAACGAAAAATCAAAGTGCACGAAAAATTAAAACGACTATATTATCATTCCTATAACTCCGTAAAAACGATTAAAAAGTGAAAATAAAGCGAAAAGAACGAAAAAGTTTTACAATCAAAACACGAAAATCTAAGTTAGAAAAAATTAAAATCACTTTGAAAACATTTTTTACGGATCTATAGGAATGCAAATAAAGCTATAACAATTCTAAGTTAACAAAACTAAGAACAAAAAATTATAAACTTATACTCATACACACACACACCCATTACAAAGAGAACAAAAACTAAGTTAAAACAAGAAAAAAGATAAGATTACATAGGGGAGATTTGCATTAATCCATTCCAAAGTCATGTTGAGAGAGGAAAATAAAACACATTTTATTAAATAAAAGTACGAGTTACAAAGATACGAAAATAAAACTAAGGAGAGGGGGAGAAATATCTCTTATATAACCCTTGGAAGCATTTCGGCAGCACAACCCTATACAAAATGGAACCCAAAAGGGGAACAGGAACTCAAGCAGAACACTAGAATTTATAGGGAAAAATTTACAAGTACACGCCCTTGGTCACGGGCGTGACAGGGGGCGTGACAGTACTATTTGCGAAGGCGGCCGGCGATTTGACGGGAAAGTGGACTTCGGGCTGGACACGTGTCGGTCTCGCAGTGGTCACGCCCCAGGTCACGGGCGTGACCAGGGGCGTGTCAAGCAGGTGGATCTGGGCGCGGGTTGTGCCGAAAGTCTTCGGGCAGGTCTTGTCGGGCTAGCTGGAAAGGTCACGCCCCAGGTCACGGGCGTGACTCTGGGCGTGTCAGTTGGTGTCGACACTCGACGATCGTCGAGACGAATTCGTCGAGTGGAAAATCGTCGAGCGGAAAGAGGTGTCACGCCCTAGGTCACGGGCGTGACTGTAGGCGTGTCGGCTGGTGTCGACGATCGTTGAGCTGGAAACGTCGAGCGTGTGGACACGGGCTTGGGTCACGCCCCGTGTCGGGTGACACGGGCGTGATGCCGGGCGTGTCAGGCTTTTCTTCTCGAAAATTGCTGATTTCACTGGAGTTTGACGTGTCACGCCATGGTCACGGGCGTGACCAATATGTCACGGGCGTGACATGTCAATTTTTGGCAGATTTTGATATTTTCTGAAAAAATAAAAATAAAGCAAGTCAGCAAAATTATTTACAAAAAGGAGCAATTTATTAAGCAAAAATATATAAAAAAGACGAAAAGAAATGAAAACGACTAAATTAATGTACAGAAAAATAGGTATATTTACAATTCATCAAATACCCCCATACTTAAGCTTTTGCTATTCCAGAGCAAAAGTTGGAGATGAACTTATAAGGAATAAAAGAAATCCTAAGTTTAGCTACCGCTTGAATTAATTAAAAGTAAGATCAAAATAAACATCCGGGGTTAAAGAATTAAATCCTAATTTATGAAATGTTATAAATAGAGGAAGAGTTTCAAAAAGACTTCTAGATAAAATAAAATAGAAAGCAAAAATTCATTTTTGTTAGTTTAACAAAGATGGATTGGATTTATATAAAAAACCTTAGCTTAAAAGAAGTTAAAAGAAATAATGCAATTTAAAAATTATGCTCTCAAAAAAATTTTAAATTAAATCTAGAATCATTGAAATAGGCTAAGTGGTTTGGTGGTTTATGAAGAAGGCCTGAATATTGAGGTGAGGTAATTTTTTCTCGAACCTCCAATTTTTTTCTTTTTGGATTGTTAGGAAAATGAAATCTTATTTTCCTAACACATAATAATTTTTTTTTCTTTCTTCATAATAAATAACCCAATGTATATATGTAGAAGTAATGAATTTTATCCTCTTACTCCATAACATATAATCTTTTTAAATATTGGGTGTCTATGTTTACGGAATGAAATCTTATTCCCATTGACATAAGATCTTTTAAAGGATAAAGGTAAACATGTCAAGTAAGACATGAAAAAAAGGAAGTGGGTTTAGTTTTTTCAAAAAGAAAACTAGATTTTAATAAAAAAAGTTTTGAGAGCAACCTTTTTAAAAGGAACGTTCCAATGTTTATAAAAGTAAAGAGTAGAAATAATTGAAATCCATGGATGTTATTTTCTAACATAAAAAACGAGCTTCTATTTATAAACTTAGAAGTGGTGGTGAAAAACAAGTTCCCTATTATAAGAAAAAGACATAAAAAATTCTTAAAATCTTAACCCCAGACACTTAAATCTATCGAACTTTAATTAATAAACGAATAGTAAGCAAAGAATAACTAAAATTCGCATATAAATTAACTCGAAACTAGATTTTTGGAAAGCAAAAAGGGTTAAGAAATGGTATATTCGATTTATTTTGTTACATAATTAACAAAACATTTTTTTGTAATTTTTAGAGTTTTTATCATTTTTTTGTGTTTTAATTATTATCTTTTTAAGATTTTTAGAGTTATTTTCTTTTTTTAGGATTTTTGGTTTTTCTAATTTTTTTTGATGTTTTAGTGTTTGTAGATAAGTTATTTACAAGAAAGAGTAGAGAAAGAAATGTTATTAAAAGAAGATAGAGGGAAAAGAGAGATTTTTACAAAAAAAATACAAAGTAAAAACTCGAATGCAGCCCCCGAACAGACTCTATTTGGATGGTTGGTTCGATAAGTCGAACGTCGTGGGCAGGTAGAATGCAAGCTTTTACAAATAAGAAGATGGGGGGGAAAGAGAATTTTTTTTTACAAAAAATATTTACGAAGTAAAAAGATTTTTTGAATTTTTTTTTGAGTTTTATGAATTTTTTGAAGTTTTATGATAATAAAAACAAGGAAAAAAATTTTTAGATTTTAAGTTTTGCAAATTTTTTTTGGTATTTTTGATGAGTACAGAATAAAAAATGCAGTATAGGAAAACACCCCCATACTTAAACCCAACATTGTCCCCAATGTTGCAATCTAAGTATGCGGAACAGATAATATACAAAATATAATAAGTACAAAAAGAAAAAGGGAGGGTAGGAGCTTCCCTGAAGATGAGTACGGGGATGCCCGGGTCGAAACCCTGCATTATTGTTAGAAGAAGAAGAAAAATGATAACAGAAAAAACAAAACAAAAAAAAACTTGATGGTTAAAACTCCAAAATTATTTACGGTCACGCGGCGACCCGGCAGTTTTATTTGAGAAAAAGGCGGATGTGATTTTATTTAGAAAACGGGGCGTGCGTATTTATTTATTTGGATATAAAACAGTTTAGATTGAGTTTTAACGAAAGGAGGCAAGTGCACCTATCGTGAGTAGTACAGGATATTTCGGGTGGAATATCGAGGCCGTATTGTTCTCGGGGTCGGTTCGATTATTTCTACTCTTCCCTGGAGGGGACTATTATTTTACCGATAATTATCTTGTCGGGATATTTTATATATAATAAAAATGACAAAATAAAACTGAAAATGAAAGCAATAAAAAGAAAGCATGAAGGTGGTGCCGATGAAGAGCTTAGCTCGATGGCACCGAAAAAACAAATGAACTAAAATAGACTTTAAATAAAAAGAGGTCCTAAATTTCTAATTAATTAAGGCGGAGACTTGGCCGTGGAGGTTCCACTAAAATGAGCTCACCTAGCTATAGGGCTATCGCTCACCTGAACGCTAAGACTATTCGACCGAACTCTCGTCCGACGAAGGATTCCTCTTAACGCCCGCATTACGCTAAGAACCCCGCTATTGGGTGGGGAACCCAATCCGGTAGAATTGGCGTGCCTCCTCTCTCGAGGGTTAGTGCGGAACTCTCTTTGCCAAGGGGTGATCTGTCCATACGCACGACCTCTCGGCGAGCGTATGGCAAACGGAAATAGGGCCCACACATCGATATGTGGTCCTACGCGTCGTTAACCCCGGGCAAACCTTAAGTACTTTTAATTAATTAGAAAGATTAGACTTTTAATTATTTTAAGCTATTTTATCTGTCCCAATGCTCTTCGATGCGGAGGGCTAAGAACGGTTAGCCACTCATCGGAATGGGGACGGCTTGCGAGGAAAAGCAGTAAATAAAGCAGAAAATGGAAAGCAGGAAATGAAAGCAGTAAAATAAAGCAGTAAAGGAAAGCTGAAAATTGCATGTCCTACCCAAACGAGTAGGACTGAAGAAAGTTGTAAATTGCGAGTCCCGGCGCAAATGCGTGGGCGGGAGAAATGAAAGCAGTAAAACGCACACACGCAAGTCCTACTCAAATGAGTAGGAGAAAATAAATGCGGGTCCTACTCAACCGAGTAGGACAAAATAAATGCAACACACGCACACACTCTCTCGACATAAATGAAAACACACACACACAAATCCTACTCAAATGAGTAGGGAAAATAAAGACCTGCCATTTAACTCGAATGAGTAGGCTGAAATAAAGAAAATTACAAACTCACGCACTCTACAGAATTGAAAATAAGCAATCGCCATTTAACTTTTAACGAGTAGGCGGAAATAAATGCGCATACATAAAAAATTGCAAAAAAACTAAGTTACCGAAAAATTAAAACAACTGCATTTCTACCGCTAGAATGCGGTAGAAATGCATAAAAAGCTGAAATAAAAATTAAAGGGGAAGAAAGTTTTTGCAAATAAACGTGAAAACGCAAGTGCTCGAAAAATAAAAAAGAATACATTTCTACCGCTGCAATGCGGTAGAAATGATTAAAATGAAGACAGAAAAATAAAAGGAGCAAAAGTTTAAACGAAAAATCAAAGTGCATGAAAAATTAAAACGACTATATTATCATTACTATAACTCCGTAAAAACGATTAAAAAGTGAAAATAAAGCGAAAAGAACGAAAAAGTTTTATAATCAAAACACAAAAATCTAAGTTAGAAAAAATTAAAATCACGTTGAAAACCTTTTTTACGGATCTATAGGAATGCAAATAAAGCTATAACATTTCTAAGTTAACAAAACTAAGAACAAAAAATTATAAAGTTATACTCATACACACACACACCCATTACAAAGAGAACAAAAACTAAGTTAAAACAAGAAAGAAAGATAAGATTACATAGGGGAGATTTGCATTAATCCATTCCAAAGTCATGTTGAGAGAGGAAAATAAAACACATTTTATTAAATAAAAGTACGAGTTACAAAGATACGAAAATAAAACTAAGGAGAGGGGGAGAAATATCTCTTACATAACCCTTGGAAGCATTTCGGCAGCACAACCCTATACAAAATGGAACCCAAAAGGGGAACAGGAACTCAAGCAGAACACTGGAATTTATAGGGAAAAATTTACAAGTACACGCCCTTGGTCATGGGCGTGACAGGGGGCGTGACAGTACTATTTGCGAAGGCGGCCGGCGATTTGACGGGAAAGTGGACTTCGGGCTGGACATGTGTCGGTCTCGCAGTGGTTACGCCCCAGGTCACGGGCATGACCAGGGGCGTGTCAAGCAGGTGGATCTGGGCGCGGGTTGCGCCGAAAGTCTTCGGGCAGGTCTTGTCGGGCTAGCTGGAAAGGTCACGCCCCAGGTCACGGGTGTGACTCTGGGCGTGTCAGTTGGTGTCGACACTCGACGATCGTCGAGACGAATTCGTCGAGTGGAAAATCGTCGAGCGGAAAGAGGTGTCATGCCCTAGGTCACGGGCGTGACTGTAGGCGTGTCGGCTGGTGTCAACGATCGTTGAGCTGGAAACGTCGAGCGGGTGGACACGGGCTTGGGTCACGCCCCGTGTCGGGTGACACGGGAGTGACGCCGGGCATGTCAGGCTTTTCTTCTCGAAAATTGCTGATTTCACTGGAGTTTGACGTGTCACGCCATGGTCACGGGCGTGACCAATATGTCACGGGCGTGACATGTCAATTTTTGGCAGATTTTGATAATTTCTGAAAAAATAAAAATAAAGCAAGTCAGCAAAATTATTTACAAAAAAGGAGCAATTTATTAAGCAAAAATATATAAAAAAGACGAAAAGAAATGAAAACGACTAAATTAATGTACAGAAAAATAGGTATATTTACAATTCATCATGAGGCAGTCTAGCATTATGCTTGCGTTGGGCGGACTGGCGCTATGCCTTTATTATGCGGGCTGGCACTGTGTCCACATAATATCAGACTGTCTTTGACCTGGCGCCTGAAGGTTTGGTTTGTACAAGTCCTTGCGGACTTGGCGGACTGGGTTGTGTTAGCATGCAAGCTAGGGCAGTGACTTTATTCATTAGGGTGGTGACCACACTTCTCACCGTACCTATAAATAGACCACCCCGACACATCTACGGTAACTGAGTGAACAGTAAGTGAGGGCTTGGTTAATTATTGCGGTCTGGTTTTTATTGTCTGCGCGGGTTGAGCGGAGATAACTGTTTGTTCTTTGTAGGTTGCGCGGCTAACACTTAGGAGACAGGAGTTTGGCTTTCCTGCGGTCAGAATCAGTGAAGTTTGCGGTTTCAATCAGCAGTTTCAGCAGGTCGCTTTTGCAGCTTGTTAGTTTTCTATGCTTCAGCTTTTCCAAGTTCAATAACCTGTCTGCCGAACTCGACGGTCTAGGCGGTGTGTTCCTCAGTTCGGTAGCGGCTTGTAGTAGTCAGCGAATAACAGTGTGTCCGTGCGACCTCGCGATCTTGGCGGACTCCGTATTCCTATTCGTCTTCTAACAACAGCAGCAGCAGTTCGGGCAGCCTCGGCGTTTTCGGCGGACTAGGCAGTCTCGGCGGTCTCTAGTTCTGTCCGCTCGAATTATTTGACTTATATTTTTTCCTGTATTCCTGTGTACTGGCGCAATCATGACTTGCTATGTATACCTCGCTTTGTAAAGAAGAAATAGAAGAATATATGATCTACTTGCCCCTGTGTTTGCATTTGGTTGATTGAGCTTGCTTTCCTGGGTTCCGCACGTTCATGGTATGATCTTGATAGTTCTGAGGATATTAATTTGGCATTAGGCTATCTTGTTGACCACATTGAGGAAATTCGACATGGTATCAGATCTAGGTTTAGTTGCTTGAGCGGTGATCAACTTGTGTTGTTGCTCTGTGCTTCTAAATGATTAAGCAAAGTTTGCTGCAATGGAAGGGAACTATGCAAGAGGTCTGGGTATTGAACTCTTGACCATGACTAACTTCAAGAAGTGGAAGTCGTGTATGAAGAGTTTTCTTCTTGGTGAGGAGCTATGGGAGGTCATCGATGGTGACGACAGGCAGGAGGTTACTGCTGCTTTTAGGACAGCGGAGTAGGTAAGAGTCTAGAGGAAGACTAACGCAAAGGCGCAGTTTACCCTCAAGAGAGTTGTCTCACTGGATCTGTTTGATCACATAATAAGATGTGAGTTGGCTGCTGATATTTGAACAACTATTGATGGGTTGTTCAACAGGAAGAATGTGGTGAGGCTACAGTTCCTAGAGAATGAGTTAGCTAGGACAACTCAAGGAGACCTGACTATCTCTAAGTTCTTCTCGAAGATGAAGAGCCTGTGTGCTGAGATTTCAGCACTTGATCCTGATGAGCACATCTCTGAGGCGAAGTTGAAGTGACACATTATCCGCGGCTTGCGGAAGGAGTATGTTGCATTTATAACCTCTATTCAAGGCTGGGCCACTCACCCATCTCTGCTTTAGCTTGAGAACCTGATTGCTTCGCAGGAAAGTTTGGCAAGACAGATGGCAGGAGTGACTATATCTGAAGGAGGTAGTGAAGCGTTGTTCATAGGCAAGAAGAAGAAGAGATGGGAAGGTAATAAGAAGAATACTACTGCTGAAAATGAGCCTTCAACTGCTTATCAGCCAGAGAGGAGCGCTGCTCCTAAGAAGGATTGGAAGAAGAACTTGAGGTGCTACAGGTGTCATCAGCATGGTCACTTCAAGCATGACTGCAAGGTCAAAATACAGCCTGGGCATGCTGCAGGCAAGGAGGAAGCATTCTTGAGCAGTGAAGAAGCTGGATGGGGCGGAGCTTTCATGATGGGCACTTGTGTCCGTGCTTTGTCCACTGTCGACTTCAATGATGAGTGGATCGTGGACTCCGGGTGTGATCATCACCTCACTAGAGATAAGTCGAAGTTCTCTTCTCTGCATGCTTACTCAGGTAATGAAGCTATCATCACGATTGATAATACTGTTTATGCAGTAGAGAAGGAGGGGGTTGTATCTTTGGGTAGTGTAGGGGGCCACTCACGTTAAGGAGTGTGTATCACGTGCCTGGAATGAAGAAAAACCTCTTCTCTGTGACCAATGTGGTGGATGAGGGTTATCACGTTCTGTTTGGGCCAACAGAAGTGAATTTCCTTCGCAACGTATCAGCGGTCAAGGCTGATGTTGCTCCTGTTGAGAGGATAGTTAAAAACTTGTTTGTTCTTGCAACAAACTCTTATGTTGATCGGATGAGGGCAAACGATAGCGCTGCTATATGGCACGAGAGGCTGGGGCATATAAGAATGGATAAGTTGAAAGCTATGGCAAATAGGAGCCTTGTAAGAGGCTTGCCTAAGCTATCTTCCTTTGGCGATGGTCACATTTGCGCGGGATGTCAGTACGGCAAGGCTCATCACCTTCCGTTTGATAAATCTCAAACGAGGAGCAAGAGACCATTGGAGTGTATCCATGGTGACTTAATCGGACCAACCGTCACTGCTAGCCTTGTGGGAGCAGATACATGCTTGTGTTGATTGATGACTACTCAAGATACACTTGGGTTTATTTCTTGAAGGAAAAGTCAGAAGCTTTCCACATGTTTGTGGAGTTCAAGGAGCTAGTGGACGGCCCACTTGGTTTGCGTATCAAGAAGTTTAGAACAGACAACAGTGGTGAGTTTGTCTCCTCCGAGTTTTCTAACTTCTGTAGGAAGTACGAGATGCAAAGAGAGCTTACTTGTGCTCATACTTCACAACAAAATGGAGTAGAGGTGCGGAAGATCCATCATCTGACGAAACCTGCAAGTGTTGGTTTCATACGAAAGACATTCCTAGGTCCTTCTAGGCAGAGGGGATGTCTTGTGCTTCTTATGTCATCAATCGGATGCCGCTCAGCCCGATCAACATGAAGTCTCCCTTTGAGATGTTGCTGAAGGAGAAGTCAAGTGTGGAACACCTTCAGGTGTTTGGATCAACTTGCAATGGCATGTCCCGAATGCTTCAAGGACAAAGCGTTATGTAAAGGCAAGGAATCTTGTCTTTGTTGGATATGATGAGCGGAAAAGGGGATGGAAATGCATGGATACTGTGACGAATAAGTTTGTTGTATCAAGAGACAAGGTCTTTGATGAACTGACGTCGTATGGAGGAGGCTCGGCTGAGCTACCTGAGAGCAAGGTTGATGAA
Source organism: Platanthera guangdongensis (assembly GCA_039583875.1). Lineage (NCBI taxonomy): Eukaryota > Viridiplantae > Streptophyta > Magnoliopsida > Asparagales > Orchidaceae > Platanthera > Platanthera guangdongensis. Next base: position 96,644,932 of record CM077167.1, read on the forward strand.
GAGAAGAAGGTGGCTGCTGAAGTTCTGGAAGAGGAGCTTGCTGTATCACCAGTAGCTCCTGTTGCTTCATGCTCTGAGGCAGAGGCTTCTTGTTCAGGAAGTAGGGGGAGCATTGCTCAGAGTCTGCCCTGGAATGGAGCTAAGCCTGAAGAAGAAACGGAGGTGGTGAGCAAGGAGCAGACCCTCCGGAGATTAAAGAGGGTTGTTAAGCACCAGCTCGGTACTGTGATGGGAATGCAGTGAGTTTTGTCTCCTGCTTCTTTGCAGGTCCTTTGGATGAGCGAGAGCCTTCAAACTTCAATGAGGCCACTGGAGTCAAGGAATGGGAAGATGTCATAAAGGAGGAGATTGCTGCTCTCAAGAAGAATGAAACCTGAGACATTGTGCCCAAGGTTGACGGCATTACTCCATTGACTTGCAAGTGGGTGTTCAAGTTGAAGAAGAAGGCTGATGGGAGCATTGATAGATACAAAGCTCGCCTCGTTGCTCGAGGATTCTCAAAACAGTATAAAGAAAACTATGAGGAGACATTTAGTCCAGTTGCAAAGATGACTTTAGTTCGGGTGGTGATTGCCTTGGCTGCTTGCAAGGGATGGACAATATGGCAGCTTGATGTGAAGAATGCTTTTCTTTACGGAGAAATTAATAAGGACATCTTCATGAATCAACCTCTTGGTTTTGTTTCTGAAGTTCATCCAGATTATGTCTGCAAACTCAGGAAGGCTCTCTCTGGGTTGAAGCAAGCTCCTAGAGCTTGGTATGGGAAGATAACAGAGTATCTTCAATTCTGCGGTTACCTTGCTTCCAACTCGGATTCCAGCTTGTTCATCAAGAAGAAGGGGGAGCTTCAAGTCTTGGTCCTGCTATATGTGGATGATATGATTGTCACAGGGAATTTTAAAGAGGAGGTAGCTAAGCTCAAGGCTAAGTTTCTATTCACTTTGAGATGAAGGACTTAGGAGAGCTTCATCACTTTCTTGGTCTTGAAGTGTAGACGAAGGAGAGTGGAATACTCATTTGCCAGAAAGGATATGCGGATCGCATTGTGAATCGATTCGGTATGGGCAAAGGGAAGAGTTGCTTTACTCCTCTGGATCTTGGTCTGAAGCTTCGACGAGATGAAGGAAGGATTCTTCCTGATCCCTTGGTGTTCAGAGCTCTAGTGGGGAGCTTGATCTACTTAACGATTACAAGGCTAGACATTTCTTACGTAGTTGGCCGAGTAAGTCGGTTTATGGCTGAACCATGGAAATCTCATCTGGTGGCGGCAAAGAACATTTTGAAGTATGTCAAGGCAACTTCTGATATGGGACTCCTCTATAGAAGGGGCACGGTGCTTTATTTGCTTGGATACATGGATGTTGATTATGGTCGTGACTCGGATGATCGAAGATCAACTTTGGGTTATGTGTTCACTTGTGGATCAGCCTACATCTCGTGGTGTAACAAGAAAGAGGACTCAGTGTCTGTATCTACTGCGGAAGCAGAGTATAAGGCTTCGGCCTTGGCTGCTCGGGAAGCCATATCGTTGAGGAGGATTATAGAGGATGTTCATGAGGCAGTGCAAGGGCCTACTTTGCTCCTAGGTGAAAATGTGAGTGCTCTCAAACTGGTGAACAATCCAGTATGTTACGCAAGGACCAAGCATATTGAGATCGAGCACCACTTCATAAGGGAGAAGGTGTTGGAGGGATCTATTCTGGTCGGGCAAGTTTGGAGTGAAGATAATCTTGCTAACATCTTCACGAAGCCATTGTTGAAGGGGCCATTTCAACGGTTACGAGGGTTGCTGGGCTTGATAACCACTTCTCACTTCAAGGGGGAGTGTTGAAATTTGTGAAGTGAAAGTGGGTGATGGGGCAGGCCCGGAGGTCTTAGCGGCCTGTGCGGTCTGAGTCCGCGGCCTGGGCGGACTGCTGGTTACGCCCTGGGTGACCTGGTTTGACTTGGTGGCTTGGTTGTTCTTGAGGAGTGGCCTGTGCAGCCTGGTGTGCGGCCTTGGGTGGACTGGTGTGCGGCCTGGATGGTGTATGGCCAAGGTAGTCTTGCAACTTGGGCATCGAGTGGAGCGGCCTGAGCGGACTGTGTTGGCGGTCTGTTGGCGGTGCTCAGCTTGTCTGCGGCCTTGCAGTTAGCCAGATCTTGTGGTAACTGAGCGGATTGGATGTTGTATCCATGGTGTGTTGGCGTACTTATTTTTTTTGCGTCCGCGGAGTTCGCATTTGTGGACGCTTTGTAGATGGGCTTTTGTTCTTGCCGAGTTCTCCATGTTGCGATGGATGTTTCACATCCTTGTGGCAGATTGTCCTGTTGATTGGCAGTTTGAGTCTTCTGTGTCTGCCGTGCTCGCGCTAGTTGCTTTATGGGCTGCTATACTTGGTCATTTTCTATGACAAGTCCATGGTGTTTGCAGAGTCCGCAGAGTCCGCTGTTGACCGGGCGAACTGCCTATTGGTCATGGACTTATGGCGGACGGTGGCGTTGTTGTCGAGCTATGCGGACTGTCTCTTTGTCTGCGTACAGTGTGCGGACTGATACAGCATGTGTTGTGGCTGTGTCCGCATGCTGTGTTTTATTATGGACTAATGTAGCATGAGTTGGGGGTGTGTCCGCATGTTGTGTTGGGTGGCGGTCTGGCGCTATGCTTGCATTGGGCGGACTGGCGTTGTGCCAGTGTTGCGAGGGCTGGCAATATGTCCGCATAATGGCGGACTATCTTTGACCTGGCGCTTGGAGGTTTGGTCTGGACAAGTCCTTGCAGACATGGCATATTGGGTTGTGTTAGCGCACATGCTGGGGCAGTGACTCTATTCACTAGGGTGGTGACCACACTCCTCACCTCACCTATAAATAGACCCCCCCCCCTCGACACATCTATAGTAACTGAGTGAATAATAAGTGAGGGCTTGGTTAATTGTTACGGTCTGGTTTTTCCTGTCCGTGGGGGTTGAGCCGAGATAACTGTTTGCTATTTGAAGGTTGCGCGGCTAATACTGAGGAGCCAGGATGTTGGGTACATTGGTCAAATGTACCTGATTTGAAGAAGCCTCACCTAACTCAATGATATACATCAGAATGTATTTGATGTTTGTTTGAGTTATTTGTGCAGGTTAGGTATACACTGGACTGAAGCTGAAAATTTCTAAGTCCATGTGTCGACACCCAGAGGCAAAGTGTCGACACTTGAGAAAGCTTGTGTCGACACCCAGACAAGCAGTGTCGACACTTGGAGTCATTGTGTCGACACCAGGGAAGAAGAGTCGACACCAGTCAGAAAGTGTCGACACTTGGAGCTGTGTCGACACTCAGTGTAGAAGGATGCAGAAAAGCTGTGTCGACACTTAGCAGAAGTGTCGACATCTTGAAGAGCTGAGTCAACACCAGACAGTGTCGACACTTGGAGTTGTGTCGACACTCAGCATAATTCTGCAGAGACTAAGTACAAGTGTCGACACTCAACACAATGTGTCGACACTCAATCTAAAGAGTCAACATATGAAGAATGTGTCGACACTCAGCATAATGTGTCGACACACACTCAAAGAAGTCAACACTTAAAGTATGTGTCGACACTCAGCACAATGTGTCGACACATAACCAGAAGACTCAACACTTGAAGATAGTGTCGACACAAGGAGCTGTGTCGACACTTAGCAAAGAACAGAAAACTTGTAAAATATTCTAAGTATAAGTGTCGACACTAATGGGATGTGTCGACACTCAGCTGAAGAATCAAGAATGAAGACTTGTGTCGACACCAAGAAGCAGTGTCGACACTTGACAGTTTCTACACATGAAGATGTGTCGACACAAAGGAGATGTGTCGACACTTAGAAGAATACAGAAAGAATGAAGTACAAGTGCTTGTGTCGACACTCAATTTCAGTGTCGACACATGCAGAAGAAACTGTGTCGAGACATACAAGGGAATGTGTCGACACCTTGTAGACTTGTGTCGACACTTACACAACATGTGTCGACACTTGGTCTATAAGTGTCGACACTTAAGAACAGAAAGTCTCGACACTAACTGACAGTTAGAGAATTTCAAGAAGTGACTGGTTGACATGACAGCTGCCAATCCAGCCGGTCTACAGCAACTGTCAGCAAAGTCAAAAGACTGTTATAAACCGGATCAGCCGGTTACCATGAAGGAAGCCTATAAATAGGCACCCACAGTCTACAGAAATGTAGTGATAATAATTAAGAAGTTCACAAACATTACATGGTGTGATTGAAGTAGTTGATCAGACTAAATCAAGAAGTGATACACAGAAGATCAACACAAGAAGATCAGGCAGTCCAACTGCAGATCTAAGTAGTTGGAGAGAGAGAGCTCCAACCAAGGATTCAGTCTTTGGAACTAAGGCTGAGAAGAAGAATTCAGAGTCATCTGGATTTCAAGAAGCAGAGATCAAGGATCAACTGCAGAAGATTCAGACTAATTCAGTTCTACTCAAGAAGCTTTGAAGAAAGCTAAGTCAGTTTGGATCAAGCTGAGTTCTTCCAAGAACTCTCCAAGAAACTCTCAACTCCTCTCATTCCTTCTGAGTTGTAGAGTTAGAATTTGTAATTTCTATTATAACTTGTAAGATCCATTGGATCTGAGTGATTGTAAGCCTATTTTATAAAGGCTGAGGGTAGGGCTTGGTGCCTGAGTGTAGGAGTTGAAGAACTCTGAGTGTAGGCCTTTGATTGGCTGAGTGTAGGCCTGGGTGGCTGAGTGTAGGCCTTTTGGCTGAGTGTAAGGCTTTGGGCCTGAGGTAGGAACCTTGTTGGGTTCTGAGCTAGTGGAGAAGTTTGGCCGAATCTAGTACACTGCTAGATAGGCGAAGGGGGAAAGTGGATGTACCCAAAGATTGGGGAACCACTATAAAATTAGTGTGTCTGCTGTGCTGTGCTGTGTTGTGGCTTTTCTGTGTGATTTCTGAAATTGCTGTTAACTGTAATAATCTGTGATAAACTGTTGTGCTGTCAAACAAAAGTTAAAAAGGTTTAGGTCACCTATTCACCCCCCCCCTCTAGGTGTTTAGGTACCATATCTTTCAAGTGGTATCAGAGGGAGGTTCCTCAAAATCAGGACTAACTGTCTGAGGAGATCCAGTTTGGCAGATTCAGTTAAGTCAGGAAACAGGAAACAGTTTCAAGAAAATCAAGAACATGGGTTCTTCAGAGAATCATAAGGAGTTGGGTTCAATGAAACTACCTATATGCAGAAAAGAGATCTTTGGGATCTGGAAAGAGAGGGTTAGGCTGTTTATGGAAGCCTCTGACCCTAGAATATACATCACAGTCAAAGAAGGGCCATATGTGCCTATGAAGATTTCAGTTTTGGATGCAAATCAGAGGACTCCAAAGGATTTCTCTGAAATGACCAAGGATGAGATTGTCCTAGCAACTATGGACAAAAGGGCACAGAACATCATAGTCAGTGCAATTGATGATGCCACCTTCCAGAACCTTATTCACTGTAAAACTGCAAAAGAAATGTGGGATACCCTCATTGTCTACATGGAAGGTTCTGAAGAAGTAAGGCAAGATAGGAAGTCCTTGCTTAATCAAGAATATGAGAGTTTTAGGCAAGGAAGAGGAGATAGCATCACTGAATGCTATAAGAAATTTTATAGAATTGTAAATGAACTCATGTCATATGGAAGAGAGTTCACAAACTATGAGTTGAATGACAAATTCTTAAGGTCCCTAACCAAAGACTGGGACACCAAGATTTGTGCCATCAGAGAAATGGCAAAGTTGGGAGAAATTCCTCCTCCCACACTTTTTGGCAAGTTGTTATCCTATGAGATGCAATTGTCAGTAAGAAAAGAAGAAGAAAAGTCAACAAGGACTGAATACAGAGAAAAGACTGTTGCCTTTAAGTCAGATGTACCTAGAAAGAGCAGGACCAAGTCATCAACTCCTCCTCCTGAGGTAGTTGAATCAGAATCTGAAGAATCTGAAAGTACAAAATCTACAAGCAGTGAAAGTGATGAAGACTTTGCTGCATTCACCAGACATTTTCAGAAGTTCCTTAAGAAGAAACAGTGGAGGTCTAGACCTTCATCTTCCAAAGGGAAAGAGGTTCAGTATCTGGAAAAGAAGCCTTCAAAGAAGGACAAGAAAAGGACCAAGACAAGTAAGGCAACTGGATCCAAGATAATTTGTTACTGCTGCAATAGACAGGGCCATGTTATTGCAGACTGTCCTGAAAGAAGGAAGGAATCCAGTGACAAGAAGAAAACACACTTCAAAGGAAAGAAGGAGAAGTCCTTTGTTGCAAAGAATGAGAAGACTCTTTCAGATATGTCTTCTTCAGACACAGAGACAGATGCTGAAGCCTATATTGGGCTATTTGCTGAAGAAGAAGAAGAGTTCATGCAGATCATGGAATCTATCTATGAGCAAGAAGACTGTCAAAGCCAAGGACTGATGGCTTTGACTGAAAGTACCAAAAACCTGGAGCAGCCAGGACCCAGTCAGGTACAAGGCTTAACTCAAAGTTCTGATTCCAGTTCAAGTTCAGAGTCAGAGTATTCTTCATCAAGTGATGAGAATATGTCTGAGTCTGAGGGAGATATTCATCAACTCCTAGATGAATATCAAGTACTATTGCTAGCCTATAAGAAAAGCAAGACCCTAGCCAAAAATTTGGCCAAGGAAATTGCTGATCTCAAGACAGCTGCAATAGATTATGAGAAGAATTATGATCAAAAACTAAATGAAGTGGCCAGGCTGAAACACATTACTGTGATTCAGATGGGTACCATTACATTTAAGAATGATCAAATTAAGAAACTGGAGATTAATCTTCAGAAGGAGAAAGAGCTAGTAGCTAGCTTTTCAAAACCTAAATCAGTGCTACCCTTGATTGATGATTTTGTTCATCATAAAGGAAAGACTGGACTGGGATTTGTTAACCCAGTTTGGACTGTTCAGAATCAGTCCAAGTCCAAGGGCAAAGCCCCAACATTCACTAAGACAGCCAAGTCTGTACCTAAGCAAAGGTACAACAAATTTGAATGTTGGTGCTGTGGCAAAGTTGGCCACTTTGCTTTGGACTGTTGGCACAATGTTAGTGCCAAAGGTAGTAACAAGATACCTGGTGGAAAGCCAGCAGGTAGCTATGTCAATTTGCAAACTAACAATCACCAAGGACCCAAGTTTACTTTGGGTTCTAAGGTTCATTAATTTGTTTTGCAGGAGAATCCAAGTGGCCATACCCCTACATGGTACTTGGATAGTGGATGTTCCAGACACATGACTGGAACTAGGGGACTACTGAAGGACTACATCCCTATCAAGAATGGTCCAAAGGTGACCTTTGGTGGTTCAGAAAAAGGAATCATCAAAGGGTTTGGTAACATATCTTCTAACTTAGTTACCATTACTCAAGTGGCTTATGTTAAAGGTTTGAAACATAACCTCATTAGTATAAGTCAATTAAGTGATGTAGGGTATGACATCTCATTTGTTAAAAATGGTTGTCATATCAAGAGGTCTAGTGATCAAAAGATCATTTTGACAGGTTATAGGAAGAGAAATGTCTATTGTTTAGACATTATGGTTGAGAACAATAGTTCTCCAGTTTGTCTTGTAGCTGATGAGACAGTCTCTCAATGTGTCAAGTGGCACAAGAGGCTTGCTCATCTAAATTACAAGACTATTGGCAAACTCTTTAGTAAAGAGTTAGTGAGGAATGGTCCTCAAGTTAAGTGTGTCAAAGATGGCATTTGCTCAGCTTGTCAAAAGGGCAAGCAGACTAAATCCACCTTTAGAAGCATTGACAACAAGGATGCTGTGAGATGTTTATATCTCTTGCATATGGATCTATTTGGTCCAATGCCAGTTCACAGCTTAGGTAGGAAGGTCTACACCTTTGTAGTTGTTGATGACTACTCAAGGTTTTCCTGGGTGTTCTTCTTAAAGCAGAAATCTGAAACACCTAGTGTCTTCCACAGTTTTGTTAAGCAAATTCAGAATGAATTGAACTGTACAGTGGTCAAAATTAGAAGTGACCATGGTACAGAGTTTCAATCTGAAAGCATGACAAAACTATGTGAAGACTATGGGATATTTCAAGAATTCTCTTCACCAAGAACACCTCAGCAAAATGGCATTGCTGAAAGGAAAAATAGAACCTTGATAGAAGCTGGTAGGACTCTATTAAGTGATTCTTCACTACCAGAATATTTCTGGGCTGAAGCAGTAAACACTGCATGCCATGTGATAAATAGAGCTACCATAACTAAAAGGTTAAACAAGACCCCCTATGAAGTAGTGAAAGGCAGGAAACCAAACCTATCCTATTTCAGGATTTTTGGTTGTAAATGCTTTATACTTAACAATGGGAAGACTCACTTAACTAAGTTTGCTGCCAAATCCCAAGAGGGAGTGTTTGTTGGGTACAGCAGTAATAGTAAGTCTTATAGAGTCTACAACTTGACTACACAAGTTGTAGAGGAGTCTGTGCATGTAGTTTTTGATGAGACACTTCTTATTAACAATGAGTTGTCTAGTAGTGTGTGCAGCCCCACAGGTCTTTCTAAGAAGATGGACAAGCTAACCATAGAAGATGTACCTGCTGCAAGACAGCAAGTAGAAGAAGATGGCTTATGTCCAGGGGGAGAACTACATGTACCAGGAGCTGAAGAAGTTCAAGGAACTCAGCATGATGAAGATGATGAAGAAGTACAACCAGAAGTAAGGATGCCTCCAGCCAACAGGCATCTAAGAGATCATCCAGTGGAGCTGATCATTGGAGATCCAAGACAAGGTGTTCAGACAAGGAGCAGAAATCAGAATGCTGCAATATATTCAAGTTTTCTGTCTCAGATAGAACCAAAGAAATTTGAAGAAGCTATACAAGATCCACAGTGGACTGAAGCTATGCAGGAAGAGCTAAACCAGTTCAAGAGGTGCAAGGTTTGGGACTTAGTTCCTAAGCCTAAAGATCACAATGTGATAGGAACAAAGTGGATCTACAGAAACAAGTTAGATGAACAAGGAGTCATCATTAAGAATAAGGCAAGATTGGTTGCAAAAGGATATAGGCAAGAAGAAGGTATTGATTTTGATCAAACCTTTGCTCCAGTAGCCAGACTGGAAGCCATAAGGATGTTCTTGGCCTATGCAACCTACCAAGGATTCAAAGTATACCAAATGGATGTGAAGTCAGCATTCCTTAATGGTAATTTAAAAGAAGAAGTATATGTGGAGCAACCTTCAGGTTTTGTTGATTCTACTTTTCCACATTATGTCTATAGACTTAGGAAAGCATTGTATGGGTTAAAGCAAGCTCCTAGAGCTTGGTATGAAACCCTATCTAGTTTCCTCATTGAGAACAAGTTCACAAGGGGGAAAATAGATAAGACTCTATTCCTTAGGGAATCTAGAGGCAAAGTAATACTTGTCCAAATATATGTAGATGACATTATATTTGGGTCTACTGAAAGTAGCCTTTGCAAAAAGTTTGCAAAGCTTATGCAGAGTCAATTTGAAATGAGTAGTATGGGAGAACTGAAGTTTTTCTTGGGTCTCCAAGTTAAACAGACTGAAAGTGGTCTTTCCATATGTCAGTCTAAGTTCACCCTAGAACTCATAAGGAAATATGGTATGGATTCCTCCAGTACCATGAAGACTCCTATGGGGTCAAGTATGTCTCTAAGCAAGGATGATGCAGGGAAACCTGTAGATGAAACCTTGTATAGAGGGATAGTTGGCTCCTTACTATACTTGACTGCAAGTAGGCCTGACATTATGTATGCTACATGTGTTTGTGCCAGGTATCAAGCCTGCCCCAAAGAGTCTCACTTGACTGCAGTCAAGAGAATCTTGAGATATCTAAAGGGCACACCTTATCTAGGCCTCTGGTACCCTAGGAATGGAGATTTTGATCTAACAGGCTATTCAGATGCAGACTTTGCAGGATGCAAGGAAGATAGAAAAAGCACAACTGGATCCTGTCAATTCCTAGGTGGAAGACTTATCTCTTGGAGTAGTAAGAAGCAAACCAGTGTGGCCATCTCCACAGCTGAGTCAGAGTATATAGCTGCAGGAAGTTGCTGTGCTCAACTTCTATGGATTCAACATCAGCTAGAAGACTATGGATGTCAGGTAAGTAGAACTCCACTTTATTGTGATTCTACTAGTGCTATTTCCATAGCTAATAATCCTGTATCTCATAGTAGAACTAAACATATTGAGATAAAATATCACTTTCTTAGGGAGCATGTAGAAAGAAATGATATTGCACTTGAATATGTTAAAACAGATAATCAGATAGCTGATATGTTCACTAAGCCCTTAGATGAAGCTAAGTTTAATAAGTTCAAAATTGAACTAGGTATGATAAACTTAGACTAAGTATACAGAACAAAAATTGGCTAAGTAAAAAGGTGTCGACACATAGACAAGTCTATGTCGACACAGAATAGTAAGTGTCGACACTTCAGAAAAATGGTGTCGACACATCTAGGAAGTTAGTGTCGACACTTCAGAATGTTAGTGTCGACACATGTCGAGTAGGTGTCGACACATCCACTAAGGTGTCGACACTTAAGTTTTACTCAGAATTTTTCTAAGTAAAGTCTCGACACATGTCGAGTATAGTGGTGTCGACACTTAACCAAGTGTCGACACATAGAATCTGTTAACTAAATTTGTGTCGACACATGAGTGTCGAGACATTATAGGTCAGTGTCGACACTTATTGACAGTGTCGACACATCATTAGAAATTCCTCCCGCCTGTTCGTCTTCAAACAGGAAAGGTATAAATAGGGTTCTGTCTTTGATTGTCGACACGCTTTCAAAGTTTCGAGACCTAAACTCTTGTGTCGACATTTCTCTCTTCTCAAGACTAAATCTTCAAACCCTAATGGCTCCCAAGCTGGAAGAGAACGTCAACGAGGGCTATGAGCTCGTGCGAGGCGCATTTGACGACAGCGATCAGGAATTCAAATCGGTGATTACCCTAGTCAGCGATTCAGGACTGGAATTCTTGGTTTCAGAACCAACGAAAATCTGGAAGAAAGAAGTAATTGAATTTCTTACTCAAGCAACTGTGGACGACTCTGGATTCAGAATCAAGTCCAGGGTGCATGGCACCAAAGTCAAACTATCCCCCAAGTCTTTGAGAAAGGTACTTCAGCTACCTAAGATTCAAGAAGAAGAGGAGGTAACTGCTTCTAAGACCAGGGAAGCTCTTACTTGGTGTGGACTGGATTCACAGATGAAGGTGGGATCAGTCTTCAATAGGAAGGGGATGAACAATCAAGGCAAGTTCTTGTCAGAAGTAGTGGGCAAGGTAATTCTGTGCAAACCAGGAGGGCATGACAGGGTGTCTGCCTCCATGTTTGAAGTAATGACCAGAATCATCTTCACTCTGAAGACAGATTGGTCAATGGTGGTTTTTGAGAAAGTGAAGGAAAGCCTGAAGAAGCCCAATCTGGGCAGGATTATAAGTCTCTACCTGGCTGGATCCATTCCAGAGGTAATGAGCACTGCTGCAGGAACAAAGATAAATCATATGAGGAGAATGGACTCCAGAATATTCTCAAGATGGGAAAGGGTGCTGGTGTCAAAGGACTTGGCCACCCCTGAGAAACAAACTTCTAAGACAGACTCTCCTCCCAGGAAGAAAAGGAAGACAGCTGCTGTGCCTCAAGAGTCCTCAAGCAGCTCAGGCAGTGAAGAACAGGTGGTCTTCACTCCTGAAAGTCCAGTAGATGTGACTGCAGCAAAGTCACCTGCTCCTCAGGAGCCAGCTGATATCCAGGGGGAGCCTCCAGCTGTAGAACATCCATCTACACTGGATAGTGAGCAGGCTACTCTCATCATTCAAGAGGTACTTGTTGATCTTAACACTTTGAATTTTTGTATAACAAATTCTGATTTGTCTGATGATCATCAGCAAAATCAGCCAGCAAACCCAGAACCAGATGTTGTTCTTCCAGACACATCTGTTGTGATACCTGATACAGTGGTTGAAGAACCAAGTACATCTCCTGCACAGTCTCCAGCAGAGTATACCATGGAAGATCTGTTTTTGAACTTAGATCAAGATGATTTTGATATGGAAAAGACTGCTGCTGATGCAGTGAAGGATGCTGTTGCTGAGGGGGAGACTTTGGATATACTAGAAGAGCCTATAAGGCTAGATTCTGAGCAGGCACAAGATGTGCATACTGAAAGAACATCCAGCCCTAAGGATAGGGTGGATATAGCAAGTACATCTGACTCTGAAGATGAGGAAGCTGAGCAAGCTAAGAAAAAGAAGTTCTTTGTATTCAAGAGGAGGAGCCAAAGCTATAAGAAGGCTCTACAAACAGTTGCTCAGCATTCACTAGTTCAACAAGCTCCATCCACTGATTATAGTGCTCTACTGCTTGCAATGCAAATCAAGATGGATGAACAAAGGAAAGCCTTAGAAACTTATGTTGATGAAGGGCACAAGGCACTGCAAACTGATCTAGGCCAGGAAATCAAGTCTATAAGGTTTGAAATGAACCTTAATAAAACAGCAATGACTGATTGTTTTACCAAGGGTGCTAATGCTGTGGTCTATCTAGCTAAACATCAAGAAGAAATTAAAGAGAAAGTGGATGATATAGCAGTCAAGCAAGGCTATGTGCTGGAGAATCAGTTGAGGATGAATGATAACTTGACTGCATCTCACAATGCAATTGTCACTGAAATTAAGAATAAGTCAGATGAACCTTCCACTTCCTCAGCTGCTGCCAAAGCTGATTTTGATAAGATATTTCAAGCAGAGATTGCTGCTGTTAAAACTGCCATAAAAGATTCCCAGAAGGTCATATCAGAACAGCTTACAAAGCTTAGACCTTTCTTTAAAGAGGGCATAAGATATTTGGATAGCCAAATCCGATTTCAGAAAGATGATGTAAGGGATCATATGGCTCAAGAAGTCATAAAGGGGGAGAGAGTGTTAGTCAAGGCCAGTTCTGAGCATGCAAAATGGATTTCAAATTCTATAAGGGCTACACTTGGATATCCTCCCCTGTGTGATGACAATGAAGTAGGTGAATCTGGTATTCAAGGAACATTTCTTGGAGGTGAGCAACAAGCAGTGGCTGATGTAATCTATCCACCTCCAGACTTTGAAATGATTCATGCTGATGTAAGCACTATGTATAGTCCAACTGCTGGCAAGCCAAATGTTATTCTGGAAAAGGTTGTTCAACCTATCACAGCTGCTATGCAAGAGGCATTGGATAAAGAAGAAGAAACTAGGCTGTCAAAGAAGAAGTTTAGGGAAATTGCTGAGCAAAAGCCAGATTTTGAACAATGGAGCCCTACTTCTAGAAACATAATTCTTACAGCCTGGAAAGCAGCCAAGGATAATGCCCATGAGAGGAACAAGTGGTTCTCAGAGGCTGAATGGAGAAAGCATGAGATTAGACAAGAAGCCATTGTCCAACACAGAAGGAAGGCCAAGTTAGGAAAGCTACCTCCAACAGCTGTGGAGCCTAGCAAGTACTTTCCCAAGCCTTATCATTATTTTGAAAGGCAGAAGATCAAGGCAGATAAGCAAGATCTAAAAGGGAAGAAGACTGCTGAAGCTGAGCCTGCTGCTGCTGCTGCTGTGAAAGCTCAAGTTAAAGCTGGAAAAGGGATTGTATCAAAGAACCTGATCAGCACTAGATTAGGAATTAACTTGTTGCTTATTGTAATTCTGTTAAGAGAAAAACATTGTAATACTTCATTGAAAATGTATAAGAAACATTATTGGAACAGTATATGATAAATATAGTTTGAATGTTCTGAAATATGTGTGTTTCTTAATTGTTCTGCAATGTTTAATAAGTATACATGTGTGGTTTATTACATGTTCAAGTTTTCCCTGTTGTCATTTATATGTTTTACATCATTTTGTAATTTTTAATTATGAGTGGTGTATATCATTGACTAAGGGTTATGACTTCTCCAAATAGGGGGAGATTGTTGGGTACATTGGTCAAATGTACCTGATTTGAAGAAGCCTCACCTAACTCAATGATATACATCAGAATGTATTTGATGTTTGTTTGAGTTATTTGTGCAGGTTAGGTATACACTGGACTGAAGCTGAAAATTTCTAAGTCCATGTGTCGACACCCAGAGGCAAAGTGTCGACACTTGAGAAAGCTTGTGTCGACACCCAGACAAGCAGTGTCGACACTTGGAGTCATTGTGTCGACACCTGGGAAGAAGAGTCGACACCAGTCAGAAAGTGTCGACACTTGGAGCTGTGTCGACACTCAGTGTAGAAGGATGCAGAAAAGCTGTGTCGACACTTAGCAGAAGTGTCGACATCTTGAAGAGCTGAGTCAACACCAGACAGTGTCGACACTTGGAGTTGTGTCGACACTCAGCATAATTCTGCAGAGACTAAGTACAAGTGTCGACACTCAACACAATGTGTCGACACTCAATCTAAAGAGTCAACATATGAAGAATGTGTCGACACTCAGCATAATGTGTCGACACACACTCAAAGAAGTCAACACTTAAAGAATGTGTCGACACTCAGCACAATGTGTCGACACATAACCAGAAGACTCAACACTTGAAGATAGTGTCGACACAAGGAGCTGTGTCGACACTTAGCAAAGAACAGAAAACTTGTAAAATATTCTAAGTATAAGTGTCGACACTAATGGGATGTGTCGACACTCAGCTGAAGAATCAAGAATGAAGACTTGTGTCGACACCAAGAAGCAGTGTCGACACTTGACAGTTTCTACACATGAAGATGTGTCGACACAAAGGAGATGTGTCGACACTTAGAAGAATACAGAAAGAATGAAGTACAAGTGCTTGTGTCGACACTCAATTTCAGTGTCGACACATGCAGAAGAAACTGTGTCGAGACATACAAGGGAATGTGTCGACACCTTGTAGACTTGTGTCGACACTTACACAACATGTGTCGACACTTGGTCTATAAGTGTCGACACTTAAGAACAGAAAGTCTCGACACTAACTGACAGTTAGAGAATTTCAAGAAGTGACTGGTTGACATGACAGCTGCCAATCCAGCCGGTCTACAGCAACTGTCAGCAAAGTCAAAAGACTGTTATAAACCGGATCAGCCGGTTACCATGAAGGAAGCCTATAAATAGGCACCCACAGTCTACAGAAATGTAGTGATAATAATTAAGAAGTTCACAAACATTACATGGTGTGATTGAAGTAGTTGAT
The DNA here is from genome assembly GCA_039583875.1 of Platanthera guangdongensis. Lineage (NCBI taxonomy): Eukaryota > Viridiplantae > Streptophyta > Magnoliopsida > Asparagales > Orchidaceae > Platanthera > Platanthera guangdongensis. The sequence continues at coordinate 96,660,129 of CM077167.1, forward strand.
CAGACTAAATCAAGAAGTGATACACAGAAGATCAACACAAGAAGATCAGGCAGTCCAACTGCAGATCTAAGTAGTTGGAGAGAGAGAGCTCCAACCAAGGATTCAGTCTTTGGAACTAAGGCTGAGAAGAAGAATTCAGAGTCATCTGGATTTCAAGAAGCAGAGATCAAGGATCAACTGCAGAAGATTCAGACTAATTCAGTTCTACTCAAGAAGCTTTGAAGAAAGCTAAGTCAGTTTGGATCAAGCTGAGTTCTTCCAAGAACTCTCCAAGAAACTCTCAACTCCTCTCATTCCTTCTGAGTTGTAGAGTTAGAATTTGTAATTTCTATTATAACTTGTAAGATCCATTGGATCTGAGTGATTGTAAGCCTATTTTATAAAGGCTGAGGGTAGGGCTTGGTGCCTGAGTGTAGGAGTTGAAGAACTCTGAGTGTAGGCCTTTGATTGGCTGAGTGTAGGCCTGGGTGGCTGAGTGTAGGCCTTTTGGCTGAGTGTAAGGCTTTGGGCCTGAGGTAGGAACCTTGTTGGGTTCTGAGCTAGTGGAGAAGTTTGGCCGAATCTAGTACACTGCTAGATAGGCGAAGAGGGAAAGTGGATGTACCCAAAGATTGGGGAACCACTATAAAATTAGTGTGTCTGCTGTGCTGTGCTGTGTTGTGGCTTTTCTATGTGATTTCTGAAATTGCTGTTAACTGTAATAATCTGTGATAAACTGTTGTGCTGTCAAACAAAAGTTAAAAAGGTTTAGGTCACCTATTCACCCCCCCCCCCCCTCTAGGTGTTTAGGTACCATATCTTTCACAGGAGTTTGGCTTTGACTGTGGTCAGCATCACTGAAGTTTGCGGTTTCAATCAACAGTTTCAGCAGGTCGCTTTTGTGGCTTGTCAGTTTTCTCTGCTTCAGCTTTTCCAAGTTCATTAACATGTCTGCCGAACTCGGCGATCTAGGCAGCCTGTTCCTCAGTTCGATAGCGGCTTGTAGCAGTCAGCGAATAACGGTATGTCTATGCGACCTCGCAGTGTCGGCAGAATCCGTGTTCCTATTCGTCTTCTAGCAGCAGCAGCAACAGTTCGGGCGGCCTCGGTGATTTTGGCGGAATAGGCGGTCTCAGCGGTCTCCCGTTCTGTCCACTCGAATTGTTTGACTTGTATTTTTTCCTGTATTCCTGTGTACTGGTGAAATCTTTTCTCGCCATGCATACCTTTCTTTGTAAAGAAGAAATAAAAGAATATATGATCTGCTTGCCCCTGTGGTTGCATTTGGTTGATTGAGCTTGCTTTCCTGGTTTCCGCACGTTCAAGGTGTGATCTTGATAGTTCCGAGGATATTAATTTGGCATTAGGCTATCTTGTTGACCACTTTGAGAAAATTCAACACACTTCTCATCCTCTCCCCATGTGCTAGTATCCTAGATCAAATTAGGCTGAGAAATCATGCTCAAACGAGTCCATCCAAGTGTGGAAAATTGGAGATTTCCTGAAATTTCATGGTGGCGGGTTCGCCAAAAACCACCACCTCCGACGGCCAAACCACCGCCGGGCAACATCCATCACCTCGACGGAGGTGGTGGTGGCAGTGGCTGGCCAGGGAAGTTGTTGGATGGTCGGTAGTTGCTCACGCGAATATCTACCGGCTGTTTGAGTTTTTGCGGGTTAGAGAAGAAGATGAAAAATCCGTTTTAAATTATTATTTTATTTATACATAATATAGTTATTAATTATCCCTTTATCATGCTCACATTGATGTTATTCAATGAGGCTCTTAGAGACCGTTTTAGGAAATATGTCCAGTCACAAAAGTTGTAGCCTTTGAAGTCTAACTTATTTTAAAATTGATTCCAACCCATTTTGGTCAGTGGCATGACCACAACACTCAAAACGGTGCAGTCTATGCATAGGGCTAGTCAAATACTAAATTGAGAGCCCCATCAATCCATTTATCCAAATGACTTGAGATTTGTACTGGGGGGCACTCTTACCAATACCTTTGACCTATACAAAAATGAGAATTTTTGTAAAAAACTTTACTATAGTTTTTGTAGAAATTTAATAATCCGTGTATGATTTAATTTTCGGGTCTAATTACCTTATAATTCACCAAACTTTTGGTGAATGGTCCTTAGGGTCAGTATAAATCCCTGATAAAAATCTCAGCCCATTTGGGGTTGATTTGAATAGGTATTGGGGTGACCAAATTTTGGTCCCTAAAGGGTATATTGCGGCAAAAGGGTGCTTGGGGCAAGGAGGGGCCAATTCTCACCCAAAGTGGTTTGGACTTTGGCCAGAGCCTCAAGGTCTGTTAAAACACTCTCACTTAGAGTTTGGGGTAGATTATAGTGGATTTTCCCAAGGACCCTAGATAAACCCAAAGTTGAACATTGGGGGTTTGTGATGGACATAGGGTGATATGTCCTTGTATGGACTTGGAGTTTAGTCCATGTGATCTTAGGATGGAGAATAGTCCTAGAAAGAAATTTGGTGACATTTAAACACATGCACACAGCTTTAATCAATTGGAAATTACTTAGGACCAATTAGTGCACTTTTGATCATGATTTTATTACCTAATCATATGACCATGAATGATCTTGAAAGTTATGCTCTGATCATAAATTGTTTTTAACAAGCTTTGTAAATTTTAGTGTAAATTTTGGGTTGGTATTTATGGTACTTTCTTCATATACCTAATAGTTACCCTAATAACATAAGAAAATGTTATGAGTTATTTATTCATTTTAAATTCATGAAAACTTGGCTAGATAACCTTTTAGGGTATATTAAAGCTTGAAAAATTATTTCATGTTGTTTGGAAGAGATTACGAGTATGTTTATTCACAAAGTGCCCTATTAGGGTTATATATGAAGTATTTTTATATATAACTTACTCACCTTGGAATTGTATGAAACATAGTCAGTAATGTTTTGTGATCATATTAAAGCTCTGGTAATTATTTTGTAATTTCTGAAAAATGTTTGGTGGTACTTCCTTCTTTACCTTTAATTACCGTAATTATCTTGAATTAATTAATTAAGGGCTAATACCTATATGAAAATTTGTGAAACTTGGTATTTTATGATACTCTGGCATTATATAGTGTTCATAATGTTTGGGTGGCCATAACTTAAGGAACTCCGGTACTTCATGTTCAAACCACCCATGGTCAAATTTTGGGGAACATTTAATAAATGACAAATTAATTTGGAAAATTATAAGTTTTTGGATTTAGCCTAAATATGTAATGATAGACCCCCAGTAATTATTCTAGGGCATTTGGAAGAATATTGGAAGGGGTCAACACTCATGCTCATCAACATAGCTTAGGTTGGTCTACACATAGTAAAACCGCAGAATTGTGATAGCATGTAGGATGGACATAAGGAGTCGGGGTTAATAGTATATTGATTTGATAAGTTGAAAATGAGTTCATCATTAGGAGTCATGATGTGGAGGGTGTTGGGTTGACTAGTGTTAAGTCGTGCTCGGGATCGACGAAGGATCGTCTTTCCTGTGGAGAGAGAGAGAGATAGAGATTTAAAACACACTAGGGTTAGATTTAGTATAACATTAAATGGGATTGGATATGGGTAGATTCCAACAATAGTAAGTACCTTGCGAAAGAGAGCTTTGGGCTTTAGCCCATCGTAGTTCTTAGTGCCCTCGAGAGCCCATCACAGGGAATGCCCTGGGTAGTCCAAGGTTGACCTTAAATCATAAGACTAAGATGAATTTAAGAGTAATTAGCAATATGGTAGGTCTTCACTTTCACTCACCCCGATGTCTTAGGAGATTAGCATGGTTGGGTTATTCCAGCGGTAGGCTCGGTGGTTGTGGAAATGGGCAAGTTATCCCGGCGTGCTGAGGGCTCTGGAGGTTGTTGCGACGGATGGGTTAGTCCGGAGAGCCTATGGCTCAGAAACTCATAATTGTATGTGCATAAAGGTGGTGGGTCTTTGGTATTAGACAGTTATTCCCACCGACGTCGATACGTTGACTCGGCCGGTGTTGTGGACACTTAGCCAAGAGAAAGACTAACGGTGGATCAGTATTGTACGCGGAGACCCTGGTGTGTCCTTCAGGGGCGTACATAAGGGATAGGTTTGGTAGTGCGAATACCCACCTAGGAGTGGGGTGTCCCAACCCACTGTCTTCGTTGGCCACAACAGAGGCTCCTGAGAGTGATGCTAGATTCCAAATACGGGGAACAAAAACTCTGTGTGTGAAAGAAGGGGATAGATATGATTTACTCTAGAGTGGGGGGGGGGTGAATAGAGTAATTAATACTTTTGGTTGTTTTAAATATTATCAGAGTATTAAAATATGCGATACTATAATAATATAACAGGAAATTCAAAATAAGCTAAACTATTCTATCACCGTAAACTAAACTATCATAGCAAACTAAAGTATCACAACTAACTAAACTATCACAGCAAACTAAACTATCACAGCAAAACAAAAACAGAAGGAATATAGGCAACCAGACAACACAAGAAATTTATAGTGCTTCCCCAAACTGGGTACATCCACTCTTCTACCACCCTGGTAGGAATCCACTAGCAAGTTTTTGATCAGGTGACTGCCACCACAAGATCTATTTCCAGGGAGATCTCACAACCCTTTTAGCTTTTGATCAGGTGCTCAAAAACCAAGAATAAACTTTTGAAGGGAGTTAATAAACCGTTTATATAGGAGGTGAGAGAGGTGATGGTGTCTTCTCTTTCTCTAATCAATAGAGAAGACTAGTGGATTATTGTTGTCAAGACTCCTTCTGAAATGACTTGGAGCCTTGCTAAGGGTGTAGGTCTTCAGACTTGTCTTGAAATGATGTCCAGGAACTTTCTAACTGATTGGGAGTTGTTGTCCTTGAATGTTCCTAGAGAAGAAGTTGAAGAAGACTCTTGATCTTTGTTTGTTGTTCTTCTTCATTCTTCAGTAAGTGCAAGGAGACAACATATTGTTTTTTGCACAGAGAAAAGTTCTGAATGTTTTTGTCTATCCATGTAATTCTTCCCTATATCAGTTCATGTCGTCTGAAAAGAGAAAAACTCTTTTATATTCTCTGTCAAATTCTCCTTTGAATTTTTAATACCAAGCATTGATTGTTGATTGCCTGGAGAATGAAAAATGGCTGGAGAATATTATCTTTAATGAGTTTCCCCAACTGTCCCAATAAATTAAGCAAGTAATTAACCCTGATGAAGACCATAATTAATGCTGCTAATAATTGCTATTTTCAAGAGAATATGTGCATTAATTACTCAGGAAATCACTGCTAAATAATATATGGAATAAAGACAAAAAATATGGAAAAACTCTAAGTCTGGTACTGGACAGAAATCGTTGAGCTGTGAACATATTTCGTCGACCAGAGATCCAACTTTGTCGAGCTGAGAAATCCTGTTCGTCGACCTGAGCTCAGCAAACTGCGTTCTATAAATAACTTGCCAATTCTGCTGTCCAAGTTCTTCGAGCACATAATCTATCTTCGTCGAGCTGATTTTAGCGAAAATAAAATGGAAAGAATCTGTTGAACCTGAACTCTAGATTTCGTCGATCTGAGCTCGAATATCATCGAGCTCAACTCAGAGAATTGATTCTGAGTTCATCGATCTGCGATCGACGATCGTCAAGCTGAGTTCGAAGAATTTCGAAATGATAATTTTGAACTTAAATTATTCTAAGTCTTGAGTCAACTGAGGTCTTCTGTTGGCTGGTACATGAAAGTTGATCCTAATGACTAGCCTAAACTCTAGCACTCAACACTCGACCCTGACTATACAATATGGGACAAAAACTCATCCTAATTAGTGAACCTATCCTAAATCCAAACTACGAATCCAACAATCTCCCCCTATTTGGGTGAGGTCACTAATAAAAATAAAGGAAAATAATAATAAAGCAAAAATAATATATCTGGTAGAAAATTTAAAAATATCTAGCAGATATGTACATAACAGTATCTTTATGACAGTTTAAGCAAATAGAGTTCAGAAATATAAAACTAAACAGAATAGTCATTTGTTCTTCTTGGACTTTTCTTTATCAGCTTTTTCAGAACTTTCAGAGGGCTGTCTGAAATTGATTTCTCTGTTGGGATTTGCAGCTTATCTTTTAGACATTGTCATGTCAGCTGCTCCAATAATATTCGGAGAAGTGGCTCTTGGAACTATAGCCTCTGGATGTAAATTCATATAATCAACTATATTGAAGAACTTGTTAGCTTTATCATACCTTTTCAATTCTTCTCTCCTGTAGGAAGATATTATAGTGTATTGAGAAGGATCTCTGTGTTGATGCACGAAAATGCAAAGGGGGTCAAGCACCACCAGCTAACGGTTCGAGCACAAGGCAAAAGAAGGGAAAGGAGAGACTGTGAGTAGCAATCTACTAAGCAGACGAGAGCCAGAAGAACAGCAGGGCCGTGAGCCACGAAAACAACAGACTTCGCCCGTCACGGCCTGAATGCCTCTCTTGCGACGGGCTTTTCCTTGATTGAAGAAATGTTTGGTTACAAGCGAATGAAAAAGGAAGACAAGAGCTGAGCAAGCTGGAGTCCGCAAAGCACGAGATTCGAGTCCGCAGCCTTTAACAAGTAGGCTCCTGGGCACGAGTCAGCGTGCTCTGGGTGCACCACCTCCCCCCTATTTATAGGATGGGGGGCCTACCCAAAAAGGCAGGGCGAAAATAACTGACTGCCCGGGGTACAGGAGAACCGGGCAGCGGTGACGGAAAGCAAAAAGAAAAACATGCCAGTCCGCGCAGAAGGGGCGGACTGGGCTCGCGGGCTGGAGCTTACATCTGCTACTACTAGGTGCTATCCTGCTGGAGGATGGCGGCCTGGGCGGACGGGACATTGCATCCGCCGACGTAGAGAATCCAGAGATCCCAAGGCATGGCAGACTGGGCGAATAGAGTGTTGAATCCGCCGCTGGGGGATCATCCTTGGTGGACGATTACCGCTACTTTGCCGGACTGGGAAGGCTGCCTAATTGAGTCCGCGGTTAATGAAAGGGGGTCTTGGCATCTTGTAGGATGTTGTGGATTGGGGGTTAACATAATCCCTGCACATTTTTAAGTTTCCAGAAAACTTTTAAAATGTTTACTTAACCGCCGAGTCCGCAAGCCTCATCAATGCCGCCAGCGCTATAAATATCGCTGGAGGGCCTGGAAATGTTAGAAATTCCGATTGACACGAGGCGTTATTCACCACTTGTGGTCTCCACTTTACAGTCCGACATGGCAAGTCTCGGCGCTTTCTTCACTAGCCTCACTACAAAAGGCAAGAAGACAATAAGAAAATAATAAAGAGGACGACGAGAGGGGATCTTGTTCGATCAACTGGAGAAAGTTCCCACAGCTAGAAACCTGGTGAGAAAGCAGTTCGCCGCGCTGACATATCTTTACGCGAGAAGGAGGATGTCGCAGTTCCTGACGCTGAACAGCCACTGGGAAGTGAGAAGTTATTAACCATGTCGGACACCGCCCCTTCCCAGAAAACCGCGGATTCGGCGGACACAGTTGGCGAATACAACAAGGCCGAAATATCTTCCCCCAATGCCCAGGTGCTCATTGTTAACCTCGATGAAGATATGCGGTCTCTGGGAGAAGAGGTTGGCAAGGACGCACCTTCAAAAGCAATAACCACTGCGAACCCTGAGACGGTCCGTGAGAGCCAGCCCGATTTAGGAAAGGATGCCGCGGACTCTGCCGAGAAAAGAGCTTCTAGAAAGAGGAGGTAGAGGGACGAGTCGACCGTGGCTGAGCGAGTTGATAAGAAGTTGCGCGTGATGAAAGAGAAGAATATCTCCAAGCAGACTAGAGATGCGAACTTACAGCACAGACCGCGCGAGAAATAAGTTTCGGACAGCGACTTGATTACACCGGAGGCCCAAATCTAGGGGGACAATTCATTCTCCACGGTCAGTTTATCCACGGATGAGATACTAGACTCTATAGACGTTGATCAACTTGACCTAATCAACGAATCCTTGCTGGTTGTACTGTAGCAATCTGAGGTGGAAGTCCTTGGGGATAAGGGCGGCGAACTCCCCTCTTTATCCGCTACTGAGGAACATGAGAGGGAGAGACTGAAGGAGAAAATAGAGGAGCAGAAGAAACAAATTTCCGCTCATGTAGATGTGGTGGAGGCGGCTTCGAAGCAGGCCACGACGAACAAGAATGCTGAGGATCTGTGGACTGCCGCAGAGCTATTGCGGACAGGTAATCTCCAACCAGCGCCTAAGTATTTTAAGCGTCAGTGGCTTTACAGGTCGCCGCCGCGGAAGTCGAGACCAATCAATATCATTACCGAAACTGACGACATTGTTGTCTCAAAAAGTTCTGCATCTGAGCAAAGAGCTAAATTCCATCGCGAATGGAAGAAGAGGTTAAGCATTTTTGACCCGGAGCGGGCAAGGATGCCTATCATCTTTGATAGTCGGCAACTCGCTGCTGCTATGTCCAAATGTGATCTTTTATCCTTTCTTTGAGTCCGCCGCGGACTGTTTTTGAATGTGAAGTTGACTTTCTTTGTTGCAGGTAGAAAGTCCCCACTAGTCTCTGTCGAGAGTGGGGAGATTGTGGTTATGCCGAGTACTGGTGTCGATGCGGTACCGCATGAGGAATCCGCAAGAGTTGAGCAGCCCCTCCTGAGTGATATTAGAGAGTTAGAAAGGAAATTTCAAGCTGAAATTCAGAACATTAAAGCGGAGTTAAAGAAGGTGGAGGAGCACGAGAAAGCATCCGCGGAGCGCGAGAAAGCCCTAAAGGACAAGATCGCCATCATTTCGAGGGTGCTAGAGAGGTCCGATAGGGAGAAGAAGAGGCTCGCTGATGATGTCTGCTTCTACAAGGGCAAGCACTTGGCATCGGTGCGGGAAGAAAAGGGGAAACAGGATGCTGAGGCTGCTGAGCAAAGACCGCGATTGCCAGATCGCGTTGCTCCAGAGGTCGCTGCACCGGCAGGTGGTGGTCAACAGGCCGCGGACGAGGAGCCGAGGCCGGCAATGGAGCCAATGACCCCTTAGCCGGGTAGACCGGGACGCTGCCCATATGCACCGGACTATTAACATCATTCATCATCACATCTGTCGTCTGTACAACGAAGTCCTCCAAATAAGCGACCAAGCTGCGCACTTGTGCAAAGATAGGACCGAAAGGCAAACGCGGACTAAGGCCAAAGACCGCTGAGTCCGCGAAACCAGGAACTATGATTTGATTTGTCTGATGTATAATTATGTGTTTTAAACAATATTCTATGCTGTGGATTGCAATGAACTGTGCTGCGATTTATGCGGACTGAATAAGATATCTGCAAATTTTGATGCTAATTGTTGGTGTGATCTACGACGAACTGTGTGGACTGAAGCTATGTCTGCTTCTCATTATTTAACTTGTCTACAAGTGGGAAATGTCACGAGCTGGGCGGACTGAAACTGCGTCCGCCTTATGTTTGTGCTTTGAACTTTCCTTGTCATGTGAATTTAAATTTGTGTCCGCGTTATTTTAAATTTTTGATGTGAATAATTGAATTTTTGCGGACTATGCGGATTGAGAAAGCGAACTGTGCGGCCTGGCCCAAAAAGTTGTCAGGCCCCTCTACTATAAATATAGCCCTATCGCTTCTTCTATGCAGGAAAACAGTTGAAGCTGAAGACCCTGCGGCCTGCCAAAATGGTGTCCGCCAGGACTGTTGCTGCAGTTGCTTTTCATGCCGCCGACCACCGAAAGTGCACTTTAACAGAGGCCGATCTTGAGGCTTTCGTCGATAATAAGATGGCGAACTCAAACTTGCTCGTCCACCTTCCAGCTCATGAAGAAAGACTAAATTTTTCAACGGCGACTCAAATCGCCATACCTATAGATCACTTTGACAGCGGATTAAAATTTCCGCTATTATGGGAGCTCGCTGAAATTTTTGAACATTATGGAATGGTGTCAGGCCAGCTCGCGCCCAACACTCTTGCTGTTATCTGCAGCTTCATCTCTTACTTGCGGTCTGAGAAGATCGCTTTCTCCATGAACATCTTCCGCAAGATGTTCTCAGTCAGCTCTATAACCTCATCTGGAGGCCGCACCTACAAGGGAGTAATATACTTTTATTGCAGAGGAATGAAGGTTGTGGGCCTTCCAAAAAAGATCCACAACTGGACCTCCAGGTTCTTAATCTTCGAAGGCGACCTATGGTTCGCGCACACTTATCCGCAAATGCGCGCAGACTCTGATTTCAAGATTGTCCCGCTGGACGTGATAGAGTCCGCTATCGTCAGATTCTTAGCCCATGCTAGGCTCAATATAGAATACTACGTTCCGCTGCTGGCGAGCTTGGCGGACGTGTCGCGCGAAGAAAGTAAGCTTTTGCGAACTGAATATTTGTATCCCCAGCGACCTTTGTGTTAACTCCTCTGCTTTTGCAGCGACCTTGGTTGTACCCGCCTATCTGCCACATACACCAAGCGGATTTACTCCTACACAAAGAGAAAACAAACAAGAGGCTGCAAGGAAGTTGAAAGAAGAAGGGGATCCCGCGGCGGGCTACTCCTCCTCTGAAAGTTTTTCAATGCAAGGCTTCAGAAACCGCCAGAAGGATCTTAGGGGGAACCCGATAATCCACTAGCATAACAAGAACAAGCATGTCCGCTTGTCGATCACGCTTCCTTCGTGGAAAAGCTCGAGGATAACTCGCCATGCTCATGTTGTGATTTCCGCCCTCTATGGAAAGCACAACTTGAGCGATCTGAAGAAGGTGGTCGCTGCCGATCTCCCCCTGCTAGCCTCCCAGGCTAGTGCAAAGAGTGTGGTGACGAACCACTTTATCGGCTCCTTGGCAAGAGACGCGCTTAGACAAAACGAGCAGCTTCAAGAAGATAACAAGGTGCTCAAGGAGAGAAATGCGCGGTTAGGGAAGAAAGTCGCTCAGCCAAAGGAAGAGCTTGGGGTGAGTTGAATTTGTAGCGGCCTTAGTTTGTAGTCCGTCGCGAACTGATGTTTGCTCCTTTGTTTTGCGCAGGTCGCCTACGACTTGGAGAATAACAATTTCCAGGCCGCCATGCTCCCCTTTGTGAAGGAAACTGTTGAGGTCGCCATCGATTGATTTGTCCGCGGCGGCTTCGCAAAGGAGGGAGTGGACGGTGTTCCCTTCTTGGAGCTCTTCCCGGAGTTAAAAGAGCAGGTCTCAGCAATGGAGCGGGCTGTAAAGGGTAAAGATATTATCATCGAGGAGGAAGAGGAAGGCAAAGTAGAAGGAGAAGAAGAAGAAAAAGAAGAAGAAGGCGAAGGCAAAGAACAAGGCGTCAAGGCAATTGCTGACGACACTGGCTCAAGCCAGCAAGGCGGAGAACAGTCCGCCGAGTCCGACACCTCTGCATCTTCCTCTGCTAACAAAAGCTCGCATAGCAAGTCCGCGGCAAGCACTGGATCAGATAGTAGCAGTGGAAGCGGCTCGGAGGGCTATTCTCTGGAGGTCGATGTCGATGGCCTAAGCCCTGCACCTCCTGCTGAAAAGAAACAGAAGACTGCTGAAGATTAATGTATTTTTGCTTTTTTATTTTGTAAATGGCGCGGACTCAAGTTCGAAGTCCGCCGAATAGATGAAAAGATGTAACAATTCTTGATCAAATAGAAAGGATATTCTGGTATCTGTCTCCTGCAATGTTCTTCATTTTCTGCATTTAACGCGATTAAGTTCGATCTCGATGTAGCAGTCCGCGTAATACAAAGATCATCCATGTTGTATGAGTTTTTGAGTTGCCGATTAGGAAATTTCATTTATCAAGCCGGCCACTGTCCACCATAAGAATGAGAAAACTTGGCAAAAATATCAGGCGGACTCTGTCGAGTTCCAATTCTCTTTATCAATCTTTTTAAACAAATGAAAAGCATGGAAAATAATTCGGCAGACTAGGCGGATATAATTCACAGCTCGCGTATATTGTAATAGAAATGATCTATAGTGAAAGTCCACCTAGTGTCAACTATGTTCACCTATGGGGGGGGGGGAATAGGTGACGTGCAGCGCTTTTGCGGAATTTAAATTGTACCTGCACACGAAAATAAAACAACACAGCACAACAGAGTACACAAGCTATTTATAGTGGTTCCCCGACTTGGGTACATCCACTTTCCCCCTTCGACCTATCTCCCAACAAGGGATGACTCGGTCACTTCTCCAACGGGATTGAAATCCAATCCCTGCACTATCGGAAGAAACCCTTCCACACGTAGGAGTCAACACTCCCACAAACCGGGTTGCACCTAACCCTTACAACTAGGAACCAACGTTCCTTTACAACAAGAGTAAAATAGAATGTACAAGAAATACAAACTTCGTTTGGAGACTACGGTGTTCCTCTTCGTTCGACGACATGTTCGTGAAGTCAACGAAGAGTCTACAACCCTAGATATCTCTTGGAGAGGATCTCTCCGGAACCGGCGGTGGCAATACGAGCGGCGGCTTGGTTCTGGATCGGCGGCAATGACGGTGCGCGGCTGCTGTACTTTGAGATCCAAACTTCGTAGCAAAGCAAGCTAGGTCTACCAACGGTCACACTAGGATCAATCGTCTCGATCGATTCGGATGGGGAAGATTTTCCGATCTATAAATCGAGAGACAAGAGATCTCCGGTTAGACACGTGAGACGCTGAGCTTAGCTAAGCTTCTATCGACCGGAGATCTGGAAAAACCACGATCAAGATCGGCGATCTACACTCTCGCGCGGCGACAGAGGCGACGACGGAAAAATCGCGAACTAGGTCAAGTCGCGGCTCAGCTTTGTATATCTTTTTCCGTCTGTTTTTGCTGTTCAAAAATACCCGTGTATTTATACACTGTAGACACTTACAATATGACCGTTGTGGGTCCCACACGTAGATACCTGAAATCCGGTTCAAAATAGTCCAGCGGCAGAATCCGGTCCAGCAGCATCTCGAGAAATCGCCAAGTAAAATTCGTCGAGAATCATAGGTGATTCTCGACGAATCGGCGAGAATCAGTTAGTGATTCTCGACGATTCGTCGAGAATCACTAGTGATTCTCGACGATTCACTTGTTGATTCTCAACGAATATAACTTTTTATTCAGGATCTGCTCTGCGATGGGTTCGGCGAGAATCGTTAGTGATTCTCGCCGAATCTTACTTGGCACCGTTTTGAGGTAGCCGGAAAGAGTCGGCGAGAATCACTAATGATTCTCGACTATTCGGCGAGAATCACTTGGTGATTCTCGTCGAATTACACTTAGATGAATTTTCGTCTTTCCACCCAAGAGCTGCTCCTTGACCCATCCTTGCTCCTTGTGTTCTCTTGCATAAGCACGGCCCTGTACTTGAAAATAAGTGCACTCCAATAGAGAGAGTACACGTAGGCCAACACACTGATCTGCTCAATGAGGGATTACGTCGTGTAGACCCTTGTATATTGAAATACTGCACCCTGGAATTGGTGTGCACTTAGCGTGGAATAACTGCAAGTACAACTTGAGAAGTTTCATCAAATACATTGTGAATTCATCTTAGCTTGACAGGTGGCTTCCTCAAATCCAGGTGATTGTGGATACAATACCCAACATATAGCTTGAGGCCAGGTGGGCAGGTGCGGTAGGCATTGCTTTTCTCACCGGGCTACAAGCTAAAAAATCAACCCAAGGAAAACCGGCTGACTACGCGGATAATGAACATCAGTCCGCACTAAATGATTGAAATGATCTATAGCATGCGACCAGGTGGGTAGGTGCGGTAGGCATTGCTTTTCTCACCGGGCTACAAGCTATAAAATCAATCCGAGAATTGGCGGATTGAGCGGATAGAAGAAATACAGTCCGCACTAAATGTTCCGGTGAAGAGTAAGATGTCTTAATGGAACGGTCCTCTGCCCTCTTGCCTGGAGTACAGTCTAAGTTGATCTTTTTGGTAGTTTGCGGCTGGAGCATCATAACTTTCCTCAAGATCAACAAAGTTGTGGGTATCCTGCAGGCACTGCTTGAGGGTACCATGGAGTGTTGGAGGGTTACAAACTAAGATGACCCGTGTGCAGGTGAGACGGAGTGTCATAACGTTCCTCACACGATCATCGAAGTTGTAACGATATCCCTAATGCAGCATGATAGAGCTTAACTCCCACTCTGTCCCTCCATAATGTAGAGGTGGGGTCAGGTACTAGCCGGGATCCGAAGTTCAGAATCCTACCGCACTAGAGCCTACAAGCTCCAACTACATGGTGCGAAATCTCCCCGCAACACGTGGTCTTCATGGTGTTACGGTAATGACAACAGCTCTCGGGGAGGTTTTGCTAAACTCGGTGATGTCTCCTGGTATTAGGCAACCGTTATTGTCATTTGGGAGAGAAAGAGAAAACACTAGGAAAAGTGTCAGTACGAATTCTTTGATTAATGAAAGGTATTTGCAAAGCTAGCATAAGAAAGAAGAGAGTCAAGGACGGAACCATTTTTTGGAATCTTTCTTGCTTAGCATGCCAACTGTTATGCTTGAATAGATAAAACACTTGAAAAAGTGTTAGCAAGCAGTTTTTACTCATAATGATTCTTGAAGAGGATACATAGAATAGAAAATAGGAGGTTCAGGAATAGAACCGTTTGACATGATCTCTGCTCCATGTATGTGGCATATCCTCTCCTTCGTATGTTTGCAAGCAGTAAGCGTCGTTATTTAACGCTTCTTTGACAATGAAGGGGTCGGCCCAATTCGGATTAAGTTTTCCAACTAAAGCAGCTCTTGCAGCAACATCAACTTTCTTAAGAACTAGATCTCCCACGTGAAAGTGTTTGATCCTCATGTTCTGATCAAAATAACGGGCCATCCTTATTTTGACCTCCTCCTGCCTTATAGCTGCTTTGTCTCCAATTTTCTCAATGTGTTGCAGGCTGAATCTCATCTCTTCATTGTTCAGCTCAAGCCAGTCCTCAATGCCTTGCCTTGCAAGCAGAACTCTGGGTGATGGGACTTCAAACTCAACTGGAATGAGGGCCTCTGAGCCATGAGATTATTTGAACGGAGTCTCGCCAGTTGCGGATGAAGGTGTTGTTCTAATGGACCAGAGGACTGATGTAAGTTGATCAGCCCAGCTACCCTTGAGATTCTGCACTTTATTCTTGAGCAAATTAAGGACTTACTTGTTGGCTGCTTCAACTTGGCGATTGCTCTTGGGATAATGGACTGATGCAAACCGCAGTTCTGTTCCGACCTGCTTGCAAAAATCAATCATCTCTGAGTTGATGAATTGTGGCCCATTGTCAGTGATTATAGCCATAGGTATTCCATGGCGGCAGACAATCTCTCCCCAAATGAAATTTTTGATGACTTGAGTTGTTGTCTTTGCCAATGCCTTTGCTTCAATCCACTTGCTGAAGTAGTCAATCATCACGATGATGAAACGCCGTTGTCTGCTTGCCATTGGAAAAGGACCAATGAGATCCATCCCCCAAACTGCAAAGGGCCAAGGAGTTGTAATCGATCTGAGTGACTGAGCTGCCTGGTGTTGAAGTGGAGCAAACTTCTGGCATCGAACACACTTTCTAGTATAAAACTCAGAGTCTCTCTTCAAGGTGGGCCAGAAATATCCCTGCCACAGGATCCGTCTTTCTAAAGTTCTTGCTCCCGAGTGACTTCCACACTCTCCTGAATGAACTTCTTATAAAATAACGGGAGCTTCTTCTTCCGAAACACATCTGGCCATGGTAGAGAGGAATGTTCTTCTATAAAGGATTCCTGCCACTAAGTAATAGTGAGCTGCTTTTATTCTGAACTTTTTCTGATCTTTTATTGAATGGTGAAAATCTCCTGTTGATAGATAAAGAATGAATGGGTCCACCTAGGAGGGACGTTGATTAACCTGCATCAATTCTCCTTCCTCTACTGCCGGGCAGAAGTGCTCGGAAGTTGTTCATCCTGAGAGCAACCCATATTTAGCAAGAACATCTGCCTCCTCATTTTCGGTTCTAGAGATGTGCTAAATGGTAAAGCTTTTGAACTTGCCGATCTCATTTTTCACAAGTGCAAGGTACTTCTTCAAGATTGCCTCTCTAGTTTCAAAGTTTCCAAGGACTTGTGAAGCCATTACAAGAGAATCAGTTTTTATATGAACATGATCGATTCCGAGTTCCCTTACAAGCCTCAAGCTAGCTAGCAAAGCTTCATACTCGGCCTGGTTATTGGTCACTGGAAAGTAGAACTTGATGGCCTGCTCCATTTTGATGTCGTTTGTGTTGATGAGAATCACTCCTGCTCCAGAAGAACTTCTGCCTGAGGCACCATCAACATAGATGGTCCAAGCCAAAGGAGATCTTTCCGCTTGATCAGAACTGGACTCTGCTATGCCGATCAGGAAGTCTGCTAGAACTTGAGCTTTGATGGCTGTCTTGGGCACATAAGAGATTTCAAATTCACTTAACTCTATTGCCCACTTGTATAATCTGCCAGAATGCTCGGGTTTCTCCAACACACTTTTCAAAGGTTGATCGGTAACAACTTCAATCGAGTGCGCTTGGAAATACGGACAGAGTCTGCGAGCTGACATGACTAGTACCAAGGCTAACTTCTCCAGAATTGGGTACCATGTCTCGGCACTTTTCAGAATATGGCTAACATAGTAGACCGTGAACTGTTTCCAGCTTTATTCTCGAAGAAGAACAGAGCTGACTGCCTCAGGGCTAACTCCTAAGTATAAGAAAATCATCTCCCCTGGCCGGGGACTCTGAAGCAGAGGTGTTGAAGTCAATTTCTTCCTCAACTGCTCAAAGGCCTGGGAACATTCTTCTGTCCACTCGAACTTAGATGCTCCTCGAAGAGTTTTAAAGAAAGGAGCACTCCTATCCCCAACCTGAGAGAGGAACCTCGCAAGACATGCTAGCCTCTCCCTAGCTGCTGAACTTCCTTAGGTTAACGAGGGGTAGGCATATCAAGAATATCTTTTACTTTATCAGGATTGGGGGCAAGTCTCTCTGGAGTAAGGAGATGACCAAGGAACTTCCCCTTTCTCGCCCTAAAGGTTCACTTCAGCGGGTTGAGATTCATTTTATATCTACGCAGAGTAGCGAACGTCTCTGCTAGATCTTTCAAGTGCAGCGAAAATGACTTACTCTAAATCAAGAGGTCGTCTACATACACTTCTAGGTTTCTCCCCTTCTGTTGCTTAAACACACAGTCCATCATCCGTTGGTGGGTTCCACCGGCATTTTTAAGCCCAAAGGGCATCTCAAGGTAATAGTAGCAACCATCATTGGTAATGAACGACGTATGAGGAACGTCAGGTTTATGCATTCTTATTTGGTGATAACCAGAAAATGCATCTAAGAAACTCATAAAGGAGTACCCTACCGCGGAATCAACTAAAGAATCTATCCGAGCCATGGGGTAACAATCTTTGGGGCATGCTTTATAAAGTTTAGTAAAATCTACACACATGCGCCACTTCCCTCCTGGTTTTTTAACCATTACAACATTTGATATCCAAGTTGGGTATTGAATTTCACTAATGAAAATGTCCTTGAGGAGCTTCACGACCTCCTCTTTTATTGGCTCAGTAAGCTTCATTGCTATATCTCTCTTCTTCTATTGCACAGGCTTGTAGTTGGGATCAACATTAAGGTGGTGGCAAGCAACATCCGGTTCCACCCCTGGCATGTCTTGTACTGACCAGGCAAAGACATCCAGGTTCCTCAACAAGCAGAAGATGAGCTCGGCCTTTTGATCTTCAGGCAACTCCGAGTTGATGGAGAGCTTTCTCTCCTCCCCGTCAGCAATGGGAACTCCTTGCGTCACCTTGGCAGGTTCCAGGTGAGGTCCTCTATCAGCAGCAGCTTATTTATTTGGAGAGGCTTCTGCACCTGCTTCTGGAGCAAGGGAAGGACTGGCATCAACCATGTTGACAGTGCGGACATAGCACTCCCTTGCTCTCCTTGGGTCACTCCTGACCCGGCACATCCGTCCATCAATGAAGAACTTGATTTCAAGGTGGTAAGTTGAGACCACTGCTTGATACTTGTTCAATAGAGGCCTACTGAAGATGGCATGATAGCTACTGGGAGCGTCAACCACTATGAACTGAACTTGCTTAGTTGCCCCTCCAAGCTTTACAGGGAGGATGACGCTCCCCCCACTTCTTTTCTCTCCCCTGAGAAGCCATAGAGTGGCCCTTCGGTGGAAAGCAGAGGCTTTCCAGTCTTCAGGGCCTCAAAGGTAGACTTTAACATCAAGTTGACTGAGCTTCCGGTGTCAACTAGAATCCTATCAACTGTGAAATCCCCAATAACAACCTTGATCACCACTGCATCATCGAACGGATTCGCTGTTTGCGGTAGATCAGCTGGGCCAAAAGTGATGATCTCACTTGTTGGAGCAACGGAAGAGGAAGAGGCCACCTCTGCTCGAGTGACCCTTGAGATTGAGGATTTCCGAGTAGACTCGGTTCCTGCTCCACCATGGATAAAGAAGAGGCATCCTAGAACCCCTTCGTCATCTGCGTCAAAGCACTCAACCGGGACATTGATCGGCCCCAGACGGCCTTCGTCCTCGACCTCCACACATTCCTGGTAAGTTTCAGCTACTTCTTTGCCTTTGGAGGTGGATGGCTTTGAAGACGAATCTTTCTTGCTCAATTCAATCTTGCCCTCGGCAAGCAGCTTCTCTATCAGCATATGAAGGGCCGTGCAATCCTCGGTCAAGTGGCCCTTCTCTTTGTGGAACTGACAAAAGTGCGCATTGTTCCTTGGCCTCCACTCTCTCTGAGGCCCTTGTTTCTTTTCTTCTAATCTCTTTTGCAAGATCTGGATGACTTCATCAAGATCCAGATCTGCAATTTCCTCCATGGGATTTGTATCACATCGTCTTGGAGTAGGCAAGGCTGCTAGATGGAGGATGGGAAGTGCTTGTAGAGAAAGGGCGGGAGCGGTGGCCAACGGCAGTCTCTGCTCCTGAAACTGTTGATGGCCAAGAAAAGATTTCTTATGGCGGAAATTCCGGCCTCTTTATGAAGGAGGCTGGAAATCTGGGCGAGGGGGCTTGCTGTGGGAAGAAGAACTGGATGCATCCCTTCCTTCAGCCTTAGCTGTCAGGGATGAAACATAAGTTGGATTGGCGTTCCCGCCTTCTATGAAGCGGTTCACCATGGCGATCAGCTCTTGGTATGTCTCAGGTGCCTTTGTTGTTGCTTTAAATTTCAGGGGGCCTTCCCAGAGGCCATGGATCAAGGCAACCTTGTAGTAGTCGGGGTTCACATTCCTTACCCTTTGGATCTCCTTTTGGAAGCGATCAACTAATCGCGTAACTGATTCGTTGTCCCTTTGTTTGATTTCAAAGAGAGCGGCTGGTCCATCTTTTCTCTTTCTTAAGGTAGCAAACCTCAGCAGCAACTCGTTGCGAAGCTCAGCGAAAGAAGAGATTGTGCCCGAAGTTAGCTCATAGAACCACTCTCTCGCCTGTCCTTCGAGAGTGGTCACCAAGAGTTTGCATTTGATAGCGTCAGAGAGGCATCTCATAGCAACTGCTCCTTCAAACGCTTGGAGGTGGGAGACTGGATCAGTCTCCCCTGAATAGAATGGAAGGTGAGGTTCCCTGAAGTTGTTTGGAGCCGACTCCCACCGGATTCGATCAATGAAGGGAGATGGAGTCTCGAACTTAGCAGGGTAGAAGGGGCGGACTGAAGCTGGGGAGTCTGCGGGCTCGACGGACTGGTGGTCAACAAAATGGAGCTGGAGGGCAAGAGTGCCCCTGGAAGCTTCTCTGAAGAAATTCCTGAACGAGGCAAACTGCTTCTCCTGAGGGCGCAGAGGGGCGGCGGACTGGACAGGATTTCTAGGAGTGACTGGCGACAACCAAAGCAGAGTCCGGCGAACTGGAGTCTGGCGGGCTGGCGAGTCCGCTGGTTCAGCTGCGGCCTGAGGAGCAAGCCGCTGGGTTAACACAAGCAGGGCTTGGCTGATCGTGTCGAGATGCTGGTCAGTCTTCCAGCGGGATTGCTCGGCCTCAAAGCGAGCTTGCTCGATTGCATCCCAGAGGGAGTCCTCTGAAGAACTGAAGCGATCTGAATAGCGGGATCGGCGGTCTGACATTTCTGTCCGCTGAATTCGAAATGATACTTGAATCTGAAGGTCGCGTGTTAACTGTTGATGCACGAAAACGCAAAGGGGGTCGGGCACCACCAGCTAATGGTTCGAGCACAAGGGAAAAGAAGTCAAAGGAGAGACTGCGAGTAGCAATCTACTAAGCAGTCGAGAGCTAGAAGAACAGCAGGGGCGTGAGCTACGGCAACAACAGACTTCGCCCGTCGTGGACTGAATGCCTCTCTTGCGATGGGCTTTTCCTTGATTGAAGAAAGGTCTGGTTACAAGCGAATGAAAAAGGAAGACAAGAGCTGAGCAAGCTGGTGTCCGCAAAGCACGAGATTCGATTCCACAGCCTTTAACAAGTAGGCTTCTGGGCACGAGTCAGCGTGCTCTGGGTGCACCTCCTCCCCCCTATTTATAGGATTGGGGGCCTGCCCAAACGGGCAGGGCTAAAATAACCGACTGTCCGGGGTACAATAGAACCGGGCAGCGGTGACGGGAAGCAAAAAGAAAGAACACGCCAGTCCGCACAGAAGGGGCAGACTGGGCTCGCGGGCTGGAACTTCCTTCGGCAACTGCTAGTCGCGATCCTGCTGGAGGTTGGCGGCCTGGGCGGATGGGACACTGCGTCCGCCGACGTAGATAATCCAGAGATCCCAAGGCTTGGCGGACTGGGCGAATAAAGTGTTGAATCCGCCGCCGGGGGATCATCCTTGGTGGCCGATTGCCGCTGCTTTGCCGGACTAGGGGACTGCCTAATTGAGTCCACAGTTAATGAAAGGGGGTCTTGGCATCTTGTAGGATGTTGTGGACTAGGGGGTTAACTGTAACACCCCCTATCCGTCGCATAGCATATAACAGTAGGTCCGGCCGGGGCCCGACGCCATATACTACAGACAGATCGGGTGGTTACTTATGGAAACCATCCAACCAATCTCAACGTCCTACATAGAGCATTCTAGCGGAAGTAGTTTATAAAAGTTGTAACAAAGAACCCAGCATTAAAGCACGAATGTTCACTAATACAAAATAGGAATGTTATACAAAATACCCAAAATAAGCCTTAATGCTTTACACAATGTTTCACTTTAAATTACATGTTTTACAAACCACGGCACGCAGGCCGGTCACACATGAATAAAGCAGTAAACACTTCCAATTAGGCCTTCAAGGGTCGGCTTTGCATTCGGGCTTTAGCCCGCTATTGACCGCTTGGTCCAGCTGCACCTATAAGCAACAAACCACCGCACGGTGGCAAAACAAGGCAACGGTCAGCAATGCTGACCAAATTATAACGATCCCGCCCCCACCTCGGGACAGCGATGCTCCTTCCCTGCATTTCATTAGCATAAGCGAGCAATATAAACATATAGCCATTTCATCACAGACGTTGGCTCGCACGGCCACACGCCCCGTGCTCTCAGGGCACATTCTTGGTGAACCGTTCGATGTCACGTCAATTAAAGCCATAGACATTCCGGACTCACCACTGCCACTTAGATGGCCAATCCTATGAGAAATTTATCTTCCTAGCCGGGGTCACGACAATTTAAGCCATTGACCGCCGAAGACCCTAATCTATGCCAACGACAAGTGCCACATGCCTTCAGGCCTCTTTAACCGAACGACATAGAACGGGTACGGTTCCATCTAACCCGTGCTCACATCACAACGATAATTTAAGCCATTTGCGCGGGTCAAACTTCCACCGAGTCCCATTTCCATCACACGTCACATAACCCGGTTATGTTCGAGTTGGCTCTCAGGCCACCAAGTTGGCAAGATCTCGTATCCGCCCAGTTTTCCGGGTGCACCTTTGGGTTAGTCCCCAAGGCTCCCTACTGCAATCTACCGCGTAGAAAACCCGAAAAACAATCCATAACACGGAGTCTTCTCCGGCATTTATGCAATGCAACATCACCGATCCAGACCAACATGTCCGGGTAGGCTTCACACATCATGCCTATGTCCGTTCTCGCTTACGGACTCTAAACAACGGGGACTTCACATATCTACCCGAAGGAACGCCTCCAACTCTCTGCAAACTCGCGAGAGCGGGCTTCCTATGCAAAAAAAGAGAGCTACTCATGCTCAAGATGAGGATCATTACCCTAGCATTCCTCTTTGGCGCCATTGAAAAGTAATCAGATGAAAAGCACCGCACTAGCTTTGCCTCCGTGGATCCGGAGTCGGCTCGCGATTCGGAGCTCCGAAGCTCCTCCAATGGCGGGATCTAGCTCCTTCTTCCTTGGCTCTCCTCTCCCTCTAAGGTTTTTAGAAAGATAACACTTAAGAAAAGTGAGGGTTTCTAAGTCAAATCCCGGGTATATCCCTTCAGGAACAACCCCCAGCCGTTGGATCTCAAAATAAGGGAACGAACGGCTTTGATTCGGGACTGAAATGCCCAATCTGGACCGAACACAGCCTGGCACACGCCCGTGTCCAGGGCCGTGTGCCTCATTCGCCGTCAAAATCGGCTCGCCTGGAACCTCACACGGGTATCGAACACGCCCGTGTTCGAGCTGACACGCCCGTGTTCCACCTGACACGGCCGTGTGGCCGGCCGTGTACCCCCATCGTTTTTCCCCGAAATCAACCCTGGCACTGTACGGGTTCTAGGACACGCCCGTGTCCCTACCCATGTCACCTCAACACGCCTGGACCCCAGGCCGTTTACACGGTCTCGACACTCGACACTTCGTCGAGCGAAGATCGTCGACCTGATGATACGGCCTTGGACACGCCCGTGTCCTAGGCCGTGCGCCTTGTCTCGACACCATTTCGAGACCAAAGTGTCGACTTCGCAGGACGAGTGTCGACACGGGTTGACATACCCTGCGACATGCCCGTATTGCAGGGCGTGTGCCATGTCTCGACACTTCGTCAAAGCACAGTGTCGACTTCGCGGCTAAGTGCCGACACGGGTCGACACGCCCTGCGACACGCCCGTGTGGCAGGCCATGTGCCCAGTCTCGACATAATGTCGAGACCAAAGTGTCGACTTCCCATCTCAGTGTCGATACAGGCTTGACACGCCCTGGGACACGCCCGTGTCCCAGGCCGTGTGCCTGCAGCCAGAACCCAAACTGGCCCAAAACGTCCCCCTTTGCTCCTTTGAGTTTCGGGGCGTTACATTAACACTCTGCCTTCAGCTTTAGATTTGTTAATCATGGAGAGTCCAACTAGCTCTTGAAATCTGGCCATTCTTGCAGTTGTATCTTGTTCAAGATCCACAAAAATGATTGGCGGAGATTCTTGCCTTTTTGGACTGTTATCTTTTTCAAATTTATCAACTTCAGATACTGACTGTTGCATTTCTTTCTTTTGATGTTGTTGTTGATGTCTGGTGCTGCTTGATTGTTTGTGCTGACTGCTTCCTTGAAATTGAGATCTTGAAGATCTGCCTTGTTGTCTTTGATAAGTTTGAGTATATCAAGTAGATCTCTGAGAAATATTTTCTGAAGCACCAGCAGCTAGAGGAGGAGGAGGATGACCCCTCTAATTCCTTTGAGAAGGAGGAGGAGGAGACTACCTTCTGCTTTTCTTCCTGGTTTTTGATCATTTTTGTATCGCCACATCCATGAAGGCATCCCTGGGTAAGGAGTGATCTTCTAAAGAATATAGTAGGTAGTGTCTACATTAGGATTTGGCTTTGGAACAGCCTTAGAAGGAGCTTTTCTTTTCTTCGCAACTTTCTTCTTTGCTTTTGAATCATCAGACTCATCAGAGTCTTCATTATCATCATCATCAGATGATTCTTGAGGATTTACATACAAGTCATCAATTGCCTTGAAGGCTTCCTTAGAGATTTACTTTTCAGCTTGAGGAGGCACTTGAGGTTCTGCAACTTCTGTTTCAGCAACAATTTCAGAAACTAATTTATTCTCGTCTTCTATATCAGTAAGAATAATATCATCCAGATTGGGTAGAAGACTCTCATCCATCTTATAAGTAGGAGGGGAGATATCCTTTGGAGGAGAAATAGCCTTCGGGGCTGATACTGTTGGAGGCTCTACTACTGCAAAACTGGCCTTAAGTTGCAAAGCAACTGCATGGCTTATTGGAGCAGTATAAGGTACAAAAACTCTAAATTGTTGTTCCTCAAAACTAGGTAGAATATTTCTGAAACAAAACTGAAAAATTATAATAAAGAATATAGATTAACTTTGGCATTTATAATATAATCACCAACACTAATTATTTCTTCCACAACTTTGTCAGCCATGTCTATATCAGAATCTATAAACAAATCAATTATTTCTGTTGGAGGAGCTACTTCTGCAGAATCATCAAACATCTCAGAATATGCTGCTGCTGCTTCTGTACAAGGAGAAACTCGAGCTTCTTCATATAACATCTCCCCTGACTGGATTCAGAGGGTCCTGAAGCCAGTCCTCTAGAAGAAGGGATAGAAGATAGGGCAACAATTCTGGAAGAGAGAGAGATGATGGAAGCAGAGAGAGGAGCAATAGCATTAGCTATAAGTTTCTCAAGAGTGGGTGAAATAAAGGCAAGAAGATCTTTTACTATATCAAAAAAGTTTAGGTATAGGGGTTCAGGAGTAGAGGAGGTGTAGGGAGTGTGATGTCCATAATTTGAACACACAGGGAATGCATTGGAGAAGCCTATGTGGGTGTATTCTGGGAATGTAGAGGGGGTAATGAATGGAATGTCAGTGGGGATGACTGAAGGGATATCAATTGAAGAAATTTCAGTCGTAGAAGAGGGAACTGTGGTTGTGGGTGAGGAGATGGGTTCCTCCTTCCCAAGGCAGCCAGTTTGGCAGTAGCGAACTGCTCTAGGTTCCTCCTGGATTTCGCTTAGGATGGGCGGACAGGATTTTCTGTCCCCTCAGGCCGCACGGTTTGGGCGGTCTCAGCGGTCTGACTGCCCAGGCCGTGCGGTGTTCTCTTGGTCGGCAGGGGTTGCGGATTATTTCTTCAGTCCGCCCCTACAGACCACGCCCTTTATCACCTTAACCGCAGCTTTGTCTCTACAGGAGCCCTGTTGTCGGATTCGGATCTCTATCCGCCTGGGCCGGCAACAAGCCGGTACTTATCCCGCTACTGATAGGTGACGTCCAATGTTGACGGACTCAAATGTCTATCCGCTCAAACCGCCAAACAAAAATGGCGACCTGCCCACAGGCCGCCAGCCGGCTACCTCAGCTCCCACCTCGCCAACTCGCATGGCCTGCCTAGTCAGTCTGGTAGGTCGCTCAGCCCTTGTCACCAAGCAGCATGGGTAGCCAGCTTCATCAGTCTGCCTAAGGACCGAGGACATTCAAGCTCTCCGGCTACCCACAAAGATCGGCAGCCATGTTCCGTTCCTCACGAGCTAGGCGGACTCAAAGTGCAGTCTAAACTTCCAGTCCGCCTACAGTGGTGAAACCCAACTCCAGCTCCTCAGCAACACATCTTCTCTCTAGAATGAGCGGACTAAATATAGTAGCAGGCGCGGAATCCGCGGACTCAGAGGATTCGCTATGCAGGCCAGCATTGAAAGCCTCCACCCGCTTCTCTCTAATAAGCGGGCAACCTCCTGAGCTCGCAAAGTTTGGCGCGGGCTCGGTCAGTAGTATCGGACTCCTTCCAGCCTGCCAGGTAGCAGAACTCCCTCAAGGTATTCCCAGACAGCACAGCCTCGTGCGGACTCGGCGGACTTAGCGGGCACTCCTCAGCTCGCACCCCTTAGAGCTCGCTTAGTTTAGCAGCGGCGGACTCCGCGGATTCTCCTCGCAGTCCGCCACATAGCTTCCAGCTCCCACTTCCCAGTAGCAGGTATGTAATCCCTCAGCCCACGCAACCTTGGTGTGGACTCCTTCAGCCCGCACATTCTTAGCGCGGGCTCGATCAGCTCAGCAGCGGCAGACTCCGTGGACTCTCCTGGTAGTTCGCCACTCAGTCTCTCAGTTCTCCATCAGTAGCACCAGCTCTAAAGGTAAGCCCCAGTCCATACGGTTTGTAGCGGACTCGGCGGACTCCGTCCTATCGGTTCAGTTACCGTCTCACTGGGGGTAACGTCACCGCAAGTCGTTACCTCCTCGGGCCTATAAATAGACCCCTATGCCTCTCATTTTGGGAGAGGTCTCATCATCTTCAAGGTGCTCACGCTCTAAGATAGCCAACAACAAGCTCAAGCAGTCAACCCCTGCGGACTCCTCTTCTCAGTCCACACCTCCTTCTCTGCCCTTAGTTGCACGCCTTGCCGGCCTCAGTTCCTAGTCTGCGAGTCTCTGTTCATCCCTTAACCGTATGGTCTGTCGGCCTCAAAGCTTAGTCCGCGCGGCCACCTCTTCTGGCATTTCCTTTCTTAGCCGCCAGCTTACTCTTTGTACCCCTTTATTTGCTTTCTTTTAAAGCTGTATTGCAATTTATAACAGCTCACTATTAATCAAAGGAAAGCCCGTCGCAAGAGTGGCATTTAAGCCGCGGCGGGCAAGGTCTGCAGTTGTCGCTGCTAGCGGCCCCCTTTCTTCTTCTCAGCTCAGCTCCCTCGGCGTCAACCTGCAAGCACAATCATCCAAGTTACCGTCTGCTCGATAGCTCCAGATCAACCTCCTTCGCTGCTCTCAGTAAACCTCTCCTCTATCCCCGCAACCCCTCGAACAAGCGCTTGCTCCACTCTCGAGAACTCAGAAGCTTCCTCTTCCCTCACAACCTTCATCCTCTTCCTCTCCTAGCTTGTGAGATCGAACACCCCCACCGTGTTAACTAGGCGGTGTCGTTTTTGCGCATCAACAGTTAACAAGCGACCTTCACAGCCAAACAGATGGTGAACCGTGATTGTTAGCCAGGTCAGATCGTCATTCAGCTGGGAACCTTGCTCAATCGAGTCCCAGAGATGATCCTCTCTTTGAGGCCTTTGAGCAATCGTGCCGTGAGAATGCTCAGCAGTTCCAAGACATCAACCAAATCCTTGTTGCAATCACCCAGCTATTGCAGACTCAACCTACAGCAGCTCTAGCTGCTCCAGCAGCTCCAATCAATCCAGCATAAACTTTGGAGCATCAACAAGCTTATCCTCCAGCCTACCTGCCGGTCCATCTTCCTTATACAACAACCTTCCCGCAAGGGCCTGTATCCCCTTTACGACTTCAAGATGAAGAGTTTGCTGCTCTCCAAAACTTCTACCAGGAAGTCTCCTGGGGAAGTCCTGCTAAATTTCTCAACTTTCAGGGAAGTCATCCCTACACTTCAGCTCCTGCCTTTGCTCCTACAGTAACTTTTCCCTTTTATCCTCCTGCTTCTTTTGCAGCTGCAGCTTATGCTCCCTTTTATCCTTATGTTGTAGGAGAGCAGGAAGAGCCTTCGCCGTTTATAGAGAATGTTCGTCATGAACCTACTCCAGCAAACTTCAAAGATCCCTGGTTACCAATCTACGCTAGAGAAACTGATCCAGTGAAGCATCTTCAAGCAATCGAACCGGTTGTTGCTCTCAAGACACTTTTAGATGCAAATAAGTTCAAGCCCCTTGACACAACCTTTGATGGGCAAGTGAGGGACTGGTTTTATGGTCTTCGCCCTCACTCCATCACTTCCTTTGCTGATTTGCAAAGGGAGTTCTTGATCAGATTCTCTACCTCAACCAAGAGAAAGGGTGGTCGTTTAGCCCTCTTTAAGATCAAGCAGCATGTGAATGAAACTTGGTCTCAGTTCATTGATCGATTGCAAAGAGAAATCTTGTACATCACGATTACTGATCAAGAAATGTACTGAGTGGCTCTTTTCCACGGTCTACATGAAGGGCCTCTCAAGTTTGAAGCCAATGTCTGTGCACCAAGAACATAAAAAGAGTTGATTGCCTTGGCCAACTCATACATTCGAGGTGAAAAGAGCAATCTAGGATTCGTCTCTAGGCTGGTATCAGAGAAAGACTCCCCGTCTCACAAGCAGCCTCCGAGGTCTCCTCACAGTGATTTCCCAACTCACTTAAGGAAGGGAAGAAGGTTTCAGCGCCATCGGCATCCCTTCCAAGACCATGATTGTACTCGAGTTCAATTACTACCACGAGCTCCATCTTCACAAACAACTGCAGTTTATCAATAACAAGACGATGACTTGTATGAGTCCGAACTAGACGAGGCCATACAAGAAGTAAGCCAAGTTATGAGAGATAGGGCTAACTATAAAAGGCCTTATCGACCAGCAGATCAAAGATCTTAAGATTCAGAAATATACTGTGAATTCCACAAAGAGCCAGACCACCTGACAGAGAACTGTCGAGCACTCCGCCAACTGGTGCAAAGGATGCTACAACGGGGAAAAATGCGTGACCTGCTTCCCATGGAAGATCGCCCTGATCCAGCAACCTCAAAAGGCAAAGAAGTTGTATACATTCCTTACAGCTCAAGAGGAGTGAGCCTAGTCGAAGAACCCCTTCACCTCGTTGTTCACAATCCTATTGAATGCATTGATGCCGATGACGAGGGCAACCTTGGAAGACTATTCTAAGCCGACAAAGGACTTCATAGTTGTTCAAATTTTTTCACAACCATCATTAGTTACTCCTACTCTTACTCTTTCAAACATTTTCTTTACAAAGCACTTCTAAGTGCTCCTTCTTGCTTTTCAATAAAGTGTTTATCAGGGATCTAATACTTCTTCCTCTACTTTTCTCTTTGCCAAAGAGATCACTACACCAATGAGATATCGCCAAGTCTTTCTATAGGCCCCCTCGAGATTGGATTCCAGCGTAAGGCCATAATGACCACATATCGCGGGGAGTTTACGCATATGTGTAGTGGGGGCTATCCAACTCTCATGCGAAGGAATACGGGACTTCAGATACTAGCCGGAATCTGACACAGAGTATGTGCCAGGGAGGACCCATGTGTTAGCTCTGCTGTGCTCCATTAGGATACATTACAATTACGGTGATCTTTGCTTGACAAGCAATGGCGACCAGGCGTAGCCTTGTCTCTTCGATCATCTCACAACTGTGATGGCCGAACACTCTTTGGTGCTCTCGATCCGTGCCATCGCGGGATCCTATAATTCTACTGATCAATTCACAGACAAGCAATAGGCCACTTGGCGCAACTAGTCTCATTGATCAGTGATGATTGCACCCAAGGCAAGAGAGCAGTGCATCTGCCACTTGCTTTTTAGGATTTTTGCGCATGTCTCCCTTTTGTGCTCTGTCAAGGGAGTGTAGCTAGTCCTCTTTGTTATCAACTGCCTTTTCACAGGTGAACATGTTAAATCCAACCTACCAAAAGGATTAGCAAACATTCACTTTGCTTGTGCTCATTTTATATGCATTTCCTACACAATCTCTACCATATGTTGACTTATACAAGCTCTCTTATTCTCATCTTTTATTCACTGCTTGCTTAAGCTCTATCAAATGATGATTCATAAAGCTCATCACTAATCTTATTAAATGCAAATGGCATCAATCACTGATCAAGAAATCTAACTCTCCTTGATCATCATGCAACGCTATTGGAGTCTAGTTAAGATTGGCAGAGTTTGTCAAGCTTCTTCTCTGCTAATCAGACCATCTCCATCCTATCAACAGTCAACATTTGACTTATTGATCTGGACTTCACGCTAAGATATCATCTCTAATCTAGTAAGAAGATCACTACTCTGATTTGATCTCCATTCAGTTACCTGCAGAGTTCATCAGGCATTTCCTCTACTATTTGGTCATATCCACCTTATCTTATCAACAGTTAACACCTGTAAGCCTTACCCAGGTACTTGCAGCTTAGTTCATTATGATATGTCTGCTTCTCACTCTTCTCTTTGTAGAGATCAACAGACACTTGCAACTTTCTTCACAGGTACTTGCAAGCTACTTTCACATATTTTTTCTGCTCCTAACCCTTTTCTTGCATAGATCAGCAGACATTTGCAAGTTTCTTCACAGGTACTTGCAAGCTACTCCCATATATCATGTCTGCTTCTAACTCTCATTTTGCAAAGATCAGGAAATACTTGTAAGTTTCTTCATAGGTACTTGCAAGCTACTCTCATATATCATGTCTGCTTCTAACTCTCATTTTGCAGAGATCAACAGATACTTGTAAGTTTCTTCACAGGTACTTGCAAGTTACTTTCATATACTGTGTCTACTTCTAACTCTTCTTTTTCAGAAACCAACAGATACCTGCAAGTTGCCTTCATGTATTTGCGGCTTTTTTCTTTACTCCCATATTTGCCTCTAACTTCTCTTTTGTAGAAACCAGCAAAGACTTGCAAGTTTCTTTCAGGTACTTGCAGCTAGTTTTTCTTTCTTGAATACTCCTCACTCTTCCTATTGCAAAGGATAACAGTTGCTTGCAAGCCTCCACCAGGTACTTGCAAGTTATTATGCTCTTATGTTTTCCTCTCACCTTCATCTTGTAGAACTTAGTAGAAGACACATCTTCTTCGTTTTATAAAGGCAAACTCAGGTACGCGCAAGACGTACCTTTCATACATGCGTACACTAACTTTTCCGTTGCAGGAAGAAGATAGGCATTAGCAAACTCCTAAGAAGAGGAATCAGGTTCTATCTCTCCTTGTCTCCTTCTCTTTCCTTTGGGGTGGATCATGATTTTCGTGGGTCTCCAACTTTTTCGAATTTCTCTTCTGAACTTAAAAAATTACGGGGATTATGTTAACCCTGAAATCGACGATCCTTCCCAAGGCAGCCAGCTCGCCAGTAGCGGCCTGTTGTAGGTTCCTCCAGGAGGTCGCTTAGGATGGGCAGATAGGATTTTCTATCCGCTCTGGCCGCACGGCTTTGGCGGTCTCAGTAGTCTGACCGCACAGGCCGCACGGTGTTCTCTTGGTCGACAAGGGCTGTGGATTGTTTCTTCAGTCCGCCCGTGTAGACCGCGCCCTTTGTCAGCTTAACCGCAGCTTTGTCTCGACAGGAGCCCCTTTACCGGACTCGGATCTCTATCTTCCCATGCTGGCAACAAGCTGCTACTTAGCCCGTGATGCGTGTAATACGGCAAGCGCACCGGTCGTACAAGTAATAAAGTTTTGGGAATAAATCCCCAAGTGTCGGTCTCTTGAGGAATGCAATTAGCGTAGAACGGCAACAGTACCGAGAATATCGTTATGAGAGTTAAAAATAGAACAAAAAGGAAATAGCGGACTAGGGAGATTGTGGATGTTTGATCTACTGAACTAGTAAAAGCTATGCGGGTCGATGGCACCGCTTCGCAAGGTGAAGTGGGTTTGTCGGCCGCTATGCCGAACTTCAGTTGGGCGAGTGGAAGTGAAGCTAATGGATTGCAGTGTTCTTGTGTGGATTGCAATCAGACAAGGCACATGAATGAAGTGGATGTGGGGTGAGCGAGGTGCATTCACAGATAGAACTCACAAGCATAAGAAAAAACTAACATTCCATTAACTAGAAAGTAAACTTGATGTTCAGGGATGGTAATGTTCGTTACACTGCTCAAAACATTCATAACACAGAGGAAGGGGAAGAGGAGTAAACCAAAAGAGAATGAAGATCCACCGCGGGTCGTGGCCGGAGTAGCGAGTTGTCAATCCGCTTCCGGGCTCAGTCCAAGGAGGCTTCCGGTACCAACGATCTGTCACCTCGAAGGCCTTTAAGTCCGTTCTCTAGGTTATCTACTTCACCAACTCTGCAGGAAAGCTTGGAGTTGAAGTCATCAATGGCCGAGGGCTTCGCCGGAGTGTTGAAAAGCTTCCGAGTAGTTGGAAATGGCTTCCCGACGAAGGTGGAAGTGATGGAGCAGCTGGAGATGTGAAAAGGCGATTCACGCGCACTCTCCGATCACAGCAAATGACAGGAGTTGACCTAAAACACGGAGCAGGGCTTTATATACGGAAGCAGCAGAAGCAGTGTGCACGATCAGTGGCGCACGACCAGTGGTCGTGCGCACTGTAGGTCGATGATCGTGCGGCTTTTTCAAATAAACCTGCAACCTGGACAAGAAGCATCAGCATAAACGCTCACGAGCAGTGGCGCACGACCAGTGGTCGTGCGCACTATGGCCAGTGCTCGTGCGATTACCGGGACAGGGTTATGAAAAAGGGGGTGTAATGCGCACGAACAATGGCGCACGACCAGTGGTCGTGCGCAGTAAGTCCAGTGGTCGTGCGCAGTATTCCTGCATCGTCGGAGGCTCCCGAGCAGTTCCGGAGCACGCACGCGACCACTGTACCAGCAGAAGAGGCAGAAAGGCCACCAGAACGTGCACACCATATCCCCGAGATAGGGCTAAGGAATAACAACAAAATGGAAACACAGAAAGCACACAGAAGCGGGTCTACAGTGCACTTAATCGTGAAATAGGTACAAAAGCACAAATAAGCAATAAAGGATCTCAAGTGTAGTGCTAAGACGATAAAACTAGCCCAGATGAGTCCAAAAATCAGTGTAAAATGTGGACTCATCAGCCCGCTCTTGATAGGTTACGTCCAATGTTGACAGACTCAATTGTCTATCCTCTCAAACCGCCAAACAAAGGTGGTGACTTGCCCCCAGGCCGCCAGCCGGCTACCTTAGCTTCCACCTCGCCAACTCGCATGGCCTGCCTAGTCAGTCTGGCAGGTCGCTCAGCCCTTGTCACCCAGCAGCGTGGGCAGCCAGCTTCATTAGTTTGCCTAAGGACCGCGGACATTCAAGCTCTCCGGCTACCCACAAAGATCGGCAGCCATGTTCTGTTCCTCGTGAGATGGGTTGACTCGAAGTGCAGTCTAGCCTTCCAGTCCGCCTATAGTGGTGAACCCCAACTCCAGCTCCTCAGCAAGACATCTTCGCTCCAACATGAGCGGACTCAGCCTAGCAACATGCGCGGACTCCGCAGACTAAGCAGATTCGCTCTGCAACGCGCCATTCAAGTCCTCCACCCGCTTCTCCCTAGCAGGCGGGCAACCTCCTCAGCCTGCACAGTTTGTTGTGGGCTCGGTCAGTAGTGGCGGATTCCTTCCAGCCCACCAGGTAGCAGAACTCCCTCAAGGTAGTCCCAAACCGCACAACCTCGCGTGGAGTCGGCGAAATCAGCGGGCACTCCTCAGCTCGCACCCCTTAGCGCTCGCTCAGTTCAGCAGCGGCGAACTCCACGTATTCTCCTCGCAGTCTGCCACATAGCTTCCAGCTTCCGCTTCCTAGCAGCGGGTAGGTAATCCCTCAGCCCGCACAACCTTGGTGCAAACTCCTTCAGCCCGCACATTCTTGGTGCGTGCTCAATCATCTCATCAGCGGCGGACTCCGTGGACTCTCCTCGTAGTCCTCCACTCAGTCTCCCAGTTCGCCATTAACAACATAAGCTCCAGATCCAATCCCCAGTCCGCGCGACCTGTAGCGGACTCGGCGTACTCCATCCTCTCGCTCCAGTTACCGTCTCACCGGGGGTAACGTCACCGCAAGCCGTTACCTCCTCGGGCTTATAAATAGACCCCCATGCCTCTCATTTTGGGAGAGCTCTCATCATCGCCAAGGTGCTCACGCTCGAAGATAGCCCACAACAAGTTCAAGCAGTCAACCCCTGCGGACTCCTCTTCTCAGTCCGCACCTCCTTCTCTGCCCTTAGTCATGCGGCCTACCGGCCTCAGTTCCCAGTTCGCGTGGTCTTCGTTCTTCCCTTAACCGTGCGGTCTGCCAGCCTCCAAGCTCAGTCCGCGCGGCCTCCTCTTCTGGCATTTCCTTCCTTAGCCGCAAGCTTCTTCTTTGTACCCCTTTATTTGCTTTCTTGTAAAGGTGTATTGCAAGTTATAACAGCTCACTATTAATCAAAGGAAAGCACGTCGCAAGAGTGACATTTAAGCCACGGCAAGCAAAGTCAGTTGTTGTCGCTGCTAGCAGCCACCTTTCTTATTTTTATCTCAGCTCCCTCGGTGTCAACCTGCAAGAACAACCGTCCAAGTAACCGTCTGCTCGACAGCTCCTGATCAACCTCCTCTGCTGCTCTCAGCAAACCTCTCCTTAAGATGCGTGCGGAATCTGTGTTCTGCGCGCATCAATCTTCTGGGCCATTTTTAGATTTGATATGGCCAGATCTGGGCTTTCGACTAAACACGAAAGTTGAATTCCTTGAAAATACCTTTCCAACGAGTGGTTGCACGACTTCAGGCGAAGTCTGTAGCTATAGGAAAGTCTGAACGAATATGACGTCCGATAAATCCTGTATCCAGAAATAGTGTTATGTACGCAGCGGACTTCAAGGCTGATTTCAAGTATGATACTATTGAATCTGGGTTGTGGACTAAACATAAACGTTGTAGCCTATGGAAAGCCCTTTCCATCGAGGGGTTACATGTCTTCACCGGATTCCTATAGCTTCAGGAATCACCGGTTGAAGTTGTTGTCCAGATTTATTATGCACTTAAATTCTGGGGTTTTTTTTATATAATATGGATTTGGATTCGGTAGAATCGATGTTGCAAATTAACTCGAGATTTTGGTGAATTATTGTATGTTAACCACCATAGTTCTATGAATGATGAAGATTACTAATTGGATTTCATATAACTGAATTGTAAAGCAAGCTTACTAAAACGAAATGACTTGTTATAAATTGGTATACTATTATATATGCGCATTATGTTATATTGTGTTGAAATCATTTGGAATGACATATAGAAGGATAAACTATGGCCATGAGTATGTTTGATGGTTGGAATGAAATTTAGTAGACCAATACTTAGAGCGTAGTCTCCCTACGGGTAGTATTGTGGAAGGATGTAAGTGCGGTGTTGACCGTCACTAGTCAGGTTAATGTTGAGATGAGGTATAGACGGACGGATGGGCTTGGTCCTCGGTGTTCACGTCCCGGGGCTCCTTCCATGCCGAGTGGAAGGTTGGGTTGTGTCCTCATGCTTACTTTCGAGGCCCCTTCCATGCCCCGGTGATGTGGAATTTGCATGCGGTGTGAGTCGACTCGCGGTGTCGTAATCCTGGGTTAAGGATAGTATGGCAGGTCTACGGGCTCGCCGATCGTCACACAGACGGGAGTTGATAGTTAGACTTTGGGCGGTTGGGCTGTGTCTCTGTGTTCATGTCCCGGGGCCCCTTCCGTGCCAAGTGAACGGTTGGGCTGTGTCCTCGTGCTTACTTCCGAGGCCCCTTTTGGGTCACCCAGGCCAATTCGAGCTGTGTTCTCGGTGCACATCTACCCGAGACCCCGCTGGGCCATTGTACGCATGGGCTCCGCTATTGTGTTCATAGCGTTGAGGCGTATGGAGGCCTATGTGAAGTAGTGTGGATACCCGCCTAGTAGTAGAGATTCTCTCTCTACTGTCACCGCCTGGCCACGACGGTTGATGCCTGAGAGGTTAGCTACCTGCTCGAATAATGGGAACTAAAGTCTGTGTCGACATAGCAATTGTATGTGTGTGATCATGGGTGAGTTATTGCATAGCATACATACCATCTCATAACATTGCACAACAAGATGCTCATTGTATAAGTTTGTATGGGCACTCCTATATGATGAGTTACTTTATGCAAACCGATCCTTAACTTATAAGCTTGTATGGGCATCCTTATAAGTTAAGTTACTTAACTGCTGTAGTTACTTGTACTTGTAGAATTACTATTGCTTAAGTAGAACTGCTAGATAAATTGTTGTTAATCTTATAGTACTATTACCACATGCTTGTACCTGTTTATACTATTTATTATACCTTATACTTTTGCTCTTTTCTCCGCCCGGTGCCGAGGAGTCGTCGGGGGAGCGGATGTAAAGCCACTTAGTCTTTTCGACTAACGGTTGCTACGTCTTCCTTTTTAGGAGGTCTCCCCATAGGTAGAGAAGCCGCAGACTTTGCAGCAGGACATCCAGGCCAGGACAACCGGGCTTGATGTGACGGTGCTGTCGCTACCGCCGGTTATGGATGTAAGTGTTGAGCGACTCTGATGTAACCCGTTTGGGCAATTTTATAGATGTACTCTGATATTATAGAAGCATGTTTTAGCTTCTCTTATTTGATGTATTTGGACTATATACTTAGTGTGGATTTGACTTCTCTTTATTATATTTTGGTTAGGTTGGCATATGAATGTTGATATTGGTTGTAGACGGCGGAACAGGCGTCTTGTGGTACAGGTTAGCCCGTGCACTAATGTTGCTGCAAGGCGGCTGTTCTGGGCATAATACCCCGTTCGTGCCGTGTTTTGGGATGCGAGAGGGGGGTCTTACAAATGGTAATAGTTTGTCACAACCCTCAACTAAAGAAGTCATTCAACAATGGTGCCACCCCCGCTCGATTAGTCTGTTTGGGGACAAACTGACTTAGCGGAAGCAGTGGTGTGCCAATATGTAATTCACAGTAAGTTGTCCAACTTTGACCTCAAGATTAGCCAACCTGACCATAAGTTTGTGTTCTATGTGTAGATTCCAGTTAATGTTAAGCCGATGGGGGGTACTCCTACCCCTTCCATACCCACTCAGTTCCAACAATCTGAGTTGGGGCAGATGCTCACCGCCATCCTCGATACTTTTAGGGTGCAGCAGCTTCCAGTACAACAACAGGCCCCGAGCTCTAACTGGTTGAGCACCTTTCGGGCCCTCTCCCCTCCCGCCTACCTCGGGATGGAGTCGGACGTACGCACGGAGGAAAGGCTTGATACTGTGTAGGAGTTGCTAGCAGGGATCCGTTGCCTAGCCAATATGGCTGTGACGTTGGCAGTGTCCGTCTTGGAACTACATGCTAAGAGGTGGTGGAAGTCCCTCATGGGCTCCACCTTCCAAGGTTGGGTCTATACAGAGATAAGTTGGAGCGAGTTCTCGGATGTCTTCTTGGAGCACTTCATTCCCACATCCGCTCTAAATGAACTCGAAGAGAAGTTTCTTCTGGTGAAGCAAGGATCAAAATCAGTTACGGAATATCAGCAAGAGTTTCAGCACCTCGCAAGGTTCACAGCTTCTTATGATTTGGATGATAGAGGATACGCCAAGCGTTTCTACAAAGGGCTGCGAGATCTGCCTTTTGTAGATATAGGTAGCTTGGCAGATGCTAGCTTGGCGGAGATTATCGACATGGCGAAGAGATTGGAGGCGGATCACTTGAGTAGTGCTAAGAGACCTGCGGAGGGCGTGATGGAAGCTGGACCAAGTAATAGAAGGACGCAGGTCTTTAGGAGAGGAATGGGACATCAACGAGTTGGAGGAAGTTTCCACCGAGATTTTAGAGTGGAGCATCTGGTTCCGCAGTCGCCTGCGTTGCCTCCACCTCCTCAGCCTCAATAATTTCAGCAACCTGAAGGGCGTCGTGGGCTGCTGTGTTTTGAATGCAACCAGCCGGGCCACATTCGACATTTCTGCCCGCGGTTGCTTGGAATGTCCCTCATGCTCTCCCTCCGGCAGCTCCGAGGAGGCGGGGTTATATGCGTGGTCGAGGATGAGGACCGCGAGGAGGAAACCCCTGTCCTGCCCGGGATCAAGTGTACGCGCTGGACATGGCGCAAGAACGGAATCCCCAAGATGTTATTGCAGGTATGTTGCAGTTAGCTTTCACATTTTCATTGTTTAACTTAACTTTCTTACACCATACGAGGCACCTATTGTTGAGTTTTGGTTATTGGTACTTAGATACTGTGATAGTTAGCGGGAAGACGGCCTATGCGCTGTTCGATACCGTTTCCTCACACTCCTTTGTGTCTGAGGACTTCATTAAGGACATGGAGGGCGTACAATACTTTATTGGTATAGCCCGACGAGTGTGCCTACCGGATGGCTCGGAGATGATTGCAACCGATAAGTGCGAGTCAAGATATTTATTGAAGGAAAAGCCTTTGATAGACCTGCCACGATCTTGAGAATGCCGGAGTTTGACATCATTCTGGGCATGGCGTGGTTGGACTGACATTTCACAAGGATTTACTGCGCAGAGAAGAGGATCTATTGGAGACATGGGGACTCCGATGTCATCTTCCAAGGTATTAGCTTCGCACCTCGCATGTCGTTATCTTCCGTTCAGGTTGTAAAAGCACATATGAAGGGGGATGAAGTCTTCATGATCTGGTTCGAGTTTAAGGAGATAGCATTGGATATAAAAGAAGTACGGGTAGTACGGGACTTCCCCGATGTATTTCCTGAGAAACTGCCAGGATTACCCCTGCACAGAGAGGTTGACTTCCAGATAAACTAGTACCGGGTGCCAAACCTGAATCCAAGGCCCCTTACCGATTGGCCCCGAAGGAACTCGTGAAGTTTAGAGTTCAACTGCAAGAACTGGTGGAGTCGGGGTTCGTTCGCCCCAGTTCGTCACCCTGGGGATCCCCTGTATTGTTCGTGAAGAAGAAGGATGGAACCCTACGTTTATGCATAGACTATCGGGAACTCAATCGGCTGACGGTGTGGAACACTTATCTGCTACCTCGGATCGACGAGTTGTTCGATCAACTAGTGGAAGCGCATTGGTTTTCTAAGCTGGACTTGCGCTCAGGGTATTATCAGTCCAGAATACAAGAAGGTGACATCCAAAAAATGGCATTTAGTTCAAGATATGGGTTGTACGAGTTCACTGTAATGTCGTTTGGGCTCACAAATGCCCCTTCAGCTTTCTTGAGCCTGATGAACAAGGTATTTGAACCGTATTTGAACATCTTCGTCATTGTTTTCATCGACGACATCATGGTCTACTCAAAGATGGAGGAGGAGCATGTCAAGCACCTGACATTGGTATTGAAGAAATTGAAGGAGCACACCTTGTTCGCCAAGTTCAGCAAGTGCGAATTCTGCCTTAAAGAGGTTACTTTCTTGGGGCATGTGATTAATGGAGCAGGGCTAGCGGTGGATCCGGCCAAGGTGCGTGCCATGAAGGAGTGGTCGCCCTTAAAGTCAGCGGCCGATGTGCGGAGCTTCCTTGGACTTACCGGGTACTACCGCAAGTTCATGAAAGGGTTCACCAAGATTGCCCTCCCTCTTACTTCATTGATGAAGAAAGGTGTGCCATTTGAGTGGACACTCCAATGTGAAGCGGCGTTCCAGGAACTGAAGAATAGACTTACCTCCGCTCCCATCCTTGCACTTCCGTCTGGGAAGGAAGGATTTCAAGTTTACACTAACGTATCATATCAAGGGATGGGAGTGGTATTGATGCAGCATGGACATGTCATTTGTTATGCTTCAAGACAACTGAAGAAACATGAAATCAATTACCCAGTTCACAATTTGGATCTAGGAGCAGTGGTGTTCTTCTTGAAGGTTTGGAGGCATTATCTATACGGCATCCACTGCGAGATCTTTTCAGATCACAAAAACTTGAAGTACGTTCATACTCAGAAGGAGTTGAACTTGAGACAATGGTGGTGGTTAGAATTTCTATGCGACTATGAGTTCACCATGAACTACCACTCCGAAAAGGCGAACTCGGTGGCCGATTCATTAAGTAGAGAGGTACCAGGTTCTAGCCAAGAGTCTCAGTTGATGAGTATGGAGTTGGCTCGGATGATTGAGAAGATGGATATTACATTGATATTTAAGGCTCCTTCGGCAGAGTATACGGAGTACTTGGCAAACATGAGCATAGTTTGTGATATCCGAGACAGAATCAGAGTGGAGCAAGGAATGGATGCGGCTCTGGCCCTGACAATCAAGTCAATCGAAGATGAGACTACGGATGAGTATGCGCTAAAAGACGGCCTCATTTATTTTCGTGGCCGACTCTACACTCCCAAAGGCGGTAAAATCCGGGAGGATATCTTGAGAGAGGATCATTGCTCTCAATTTTCAGTGCACCCGGGCATTGCTAAGATGTACGCCAGCTTACGGAAGAGCAT
Organism: Platanthera guangdongensis; assembly: GCA_039583875.1. Taxonomy (NCBI): domain Eukaryota; kingdom Viridiplantae; phylum Streptophyta; class Magnoliopsida; order Asparagales; family Orchidaceae; genus Platanthera; species Platanthera guangdongensis. Next base: position 96,699,884 of record CM077167.1, read on the forward strand.
GTGTTGGCTGGGAATTAAGAAGGATGTTCGATATTTTGTTACACATTGCGAGGCTTGTCAAAGGGTGAAGGCAGAATGCAAGAGTTCCAGTGGTATGCTACAATCGTTTCCCATCCCAGAGTGGAAGTTCGAGGATATCTCCATGGACTTTGTCCATGGGTTACCTCCCTCACGCTTAGGGAATGATTCGATGTGGGTGATCGTTGATCCACTGACGAAAGTTGCCTGGTTCATCCCTATGAAGAAAGAGGCTCATGTAGATGTCTTGGTACGCCTCTTTGTGGAGTAGTTCATATGGTATCATGGCGTGCCTAAGACGATCATGTCTGATCGTGATGATCGGTTTACCTCCAAGGAGTGGAATGCTCTTCAGGCATATATGGGCTCGCGCCTTACCTTCACCATCGCGTTTCATCCTCAGACGGACGGGAAATCTGAAAGGACCATCCGGACATTATAAGATTTGTTGAGATTATATGTGTTGGATAGAGGAGAGTCGTGGGAAAGGATCTTACCGTTGGTAGAATTCTCCTACAACAACAGCCACCAGGCTAGCATCGGCCTGGATCCTCATGAAGCCCTTTATGGAAGGAGGTGAAGAACCCCCTTGTCTTGGGTGCAAGATGAAGACCCGAAGGCTTTGGGTGTTGAATATATTAATGATACCGATGCGGCGGTTAGACTAATACGGGATCATATGTTGGAGGCTCAAAGTCGGCAGGCAAAGTATTATAATGCAAGACACCGGATGGTGGACTTTCAAGGGGGTGATAAGGTGTTCCTGAAAATCCGACCGATGCATGGAGTGTCATGTGTGCGTGGTGTGAAAAAGCTCAGCCCAAGGTATGTTGGGCATTATAGTATATTGGAAAGGATTGGCCTGTTGGCCTATCGGTTGGAGTTACCGTCCGAGCTAGAGAACCTCCACGATGTGTTCCATGTGTTCTCGCTTCGGAAGGCGCTGTTGCAGCCTGATCAATACATCCCCACAACTGATGGTGCTGTGGCGTCTGATAGGTCTGTGCGACTAGAGCTGGTGTGGATCGTAGATAACGAGACAAGAATGTTGCGCCGCAAAAGTTTTCCCTTGGTAAAGGTGTTATGGTACAATCATGGGAAGGAGGAATATATATGGGAGCTGATGGATTTGATGCAAAACACTATCCGGAGTTGTTTTCTCAAGGTAAATTTATTTAAAAGCATATTATATTTTCTGTCATGCTTTTCTCCCCCATAACCTAAGCCTGATTTCGGGGACGAAATCTTTTATTTTGTTCATAGGATTTGTAACGTCATGAATTGCACTAGGCCCCTCGTGCGTGTTTTTGAGTTAGGAGAGCTGACTTGGGTTCAGGGGGGAGTGCTGACAACTGGGCAGCACATGTGAAAAGGAGGAGAAATCAGTCAAGCATAAGACACGGGTAGAGACACGGGCGTGTCCCTACCCGTGTGGGAGTGGCCAGCTCTAGAGTCGATGACTCGAGTATGTCCATAGAAGGACACGGGTAGTGATACAGGCGTGTCACTACCCGTGTGAAGTGACACGGTAGAGACACGGGCGTGTCTTTACTCGTGTGTTGTTGTGTCGAGTTGAACTCGATGAGGTGTGTTGAGATCGTTTGACACGGGTAGAGACACGGGCATGTCCCTACCCGTATGTGTGTCGAGTTGAACTCGACAGACCATGTCGAGATCGACGGACTGTGTGTCAAGATCGATGAATTGTATGACACGGGTAGAGACACAGGCGTGTCCCTACCCGTGTGTCGTGGTGTCGAGTTGCGTTCGTCAAGATGTATCCAGAGAAGGACACAGCCAGGTAACACGTCTGTGTCATGTGTACACGGGTCGGGACACGAGCGTGTCCCTACCTGTGTCGAGTATTGAACCGAAACTAAAACCGTCATTGACGCTTCGCCAAGAAGGACACGGGTAAGGACATGAGCGTGTCCCTACCCGTGTCACTCTTCATATATAAGGGGAAGGGAAAACCCTAGCCATTTTCATGATCATTTCATCCCCTATTTTCTGAGAGAAACTCCTGTTGAGAGAAGTAAGTTGCTGGAGCTATTTCTAGAGGAGGAGATCCGCCGCCGCCGTGAAGGAGAAGATGCCGCCGAGAAGAGTTACACGATCCATGGCCGGAAATAGTGGAAATGTCGGAAATTAGGTGAGCTTCCTCTCCTCTACCTTGGTGCTAGATGATGAACTGTAAATATATGTATTTTTGTGCACATTAATATAGTCATTTTCATTTATTTTCGTCGTTTTTACTTATTTTTGTTCAATAAAATGCTCCTATTCTTGTAAATTTTCTTCTAACTTGTTTTATTTTATTTTGCAGAAAAATTTCAAAATCTGCCAAAATTTGGGAAGTACACGCCCGTGACAATTTGGTCACGCCCGTGACCGGGCCGTGACTGTGCATTTCCCGTGAAACGGACGATTTCTGAAGTAAAAGCTTGACACGCCTGGGGTCACGCCCGTGTCACCCGACACGGGGCGTGACCCAAGCCCGTGTCCTCTCCTCTCGACGAATTCCGTTTGATGATCGTCGAGTGTCGACACCAACAGTCACGCCCAGCGTCACGCCCGTGACCTGGGGCGTGACTCAATTTCCGCTCGATGATTTCGACTCGACACTTTCCACTCGACATTCGTCGAGTGTCGACACCAACTGACACGCCCAGCGTCACGCCCGTGACCTGGGGCGTGACCTTTCCAGCTAGCCCGACAAGATGCTGCCGAAGACTTTCGGCGCAACCCGCGCCCGGTTCTACCTCCCCGACACGCCCAGAGTCACGCCCGTGACCTGGGGCGTGACTGCCGCGAACTCAGCCCGAAGTCAACTTTCCTGTCCAATCGCCGGCCGCCTTCATGAATAGTACTGTCACGCCACCCCTACACGCCCGTGACCGAGGGCGTGTACTTAGATTTTTTTGCCTATAAATTGCCCAGTTCTGTAAGGTCCAAGGGTTCAGATTTTTGGGCCAATTTAGTGTCTTTTTGTGGGCTGCATCCGTGATTTCTAAAGCTATGTAAGGATATTTCTCCCTCTTTTCTTTCATGTTTGTTTTTGCTTTAGCTTTAGCCCTTGTAATAGCTTGTAATAGTTTCTTTTAATCAATAAAATGTTAGATTTTCTCTTCATATATGGCTTTGGAATGAACACTTGTGCCCACTTTCCTTCTCCTTTTTATCCTTGGTTTAATCATTGTTCTTCATCTATGAAATGTGTGTGTGTGTGTATGAGTGTAATTTATTTACTTTACATGTTTTTAACTTGTCTTCATGCTTAGGTATGATAGTTTTCTTTTTTTCTCACCATGTCTTTTTCTTGAGAGGATTTTGATTTCATTCTCATGAATTTATAAAAGAGATTTAAAAAGTGATTTTGTTCCTTTTTTTTACTTAGTTTTCTTTTAGGATTGTAAAACCTCTTTTTGTTCTTTTCATCTTCTTTTTCACCTTTTTTATCACTTTCATAAAATCATAAGAATGAAAATGTTGGCACTTTTATTTTCCAAAAACTTTGGTTTTTAAATTTGATTTGAAAAATTTTTGTCTTCTAAAAATTGTAATTTCCTCTTTTTATTTGTTTTTGGCAAAACCTAAGTATGAAAAAGTTAAAGTTTTAATTTTTAGGTAACTTTGATTTTTCTTTGTTATTAGTGTGTGTGAGTGTATGAGAATAAATTTTCTTTTGTTCTTCTTAAATTTCATGTTGTGTGTGTGAGTGTATGAGTATAACTTTTAATGCTTTGTTCAAATTATGTAGAGTGTGTGAGTGTACGTGTTAGCTTCATTGCTTTCTTAAAATTCATATGGAGTGTGTGTGTTCGTGTGCATTTATTTCCGCCTTCTCATTAAGAGTTAAATGACGCATCGTTTTCATTTTCAGTCCTACTCGTTCGAGTAGGACTTGTAATTTTCGTTCTTTATTTTTCCGCCTACTCACTTGAGTCAAATGGCCGGACTTTATTTCTCGCCTACTCGTTTAAGTAGGATTTGTAATTTTTCTTTCTTTATTTTTCCGCCTACTCACTTGAGTTAAATGGCCGGACTTTATAGCCCTGTAATCGCATTTATTTTCTCCTACTCATTTGAGTAGAACTCGCTTTCATTTCAGTCCTACTCATTTGAGTAGGACTTGCAATTTTCAGCTTTTATTTACCGCCCCCACTCGTTTGAGTGGGACTCGCAAATTTGAAATATGCAAATTTCTTTTATGTGTAACTTAGTTCCTTTTTTAATTTATAATTTGGAGTGTGCGTGAGTTCTTGTTTTAGCTAATTTTTCAGCTTTCTAAATGATTGTTTTATTTTTATGTCCCCTTCTTATAATCGTTTAGTGTAACTTGCGCCTCACTAAATTATAAGCCGTCCCCATACCGATGTGTGGCTAATCGCTATTAGCCTCGGCATCGAAGAGCATTGGGACATTTAAAATGATTTCTAATAATTGAAGCTCTTTAATTTCATTTTAATTTAAGCACTTAAGGTTTACCCCGAGTTTACGACGCGTAGGACCACATATCGATGTGTGGGCCCTATTTCCGTAGTCCATATGCTAGCTAGCCGAGAGGCCGTGCATATGGACCGATCACCCCTGGGTAAATAGAGTTGCGCGCATACCCTCGAAAGAGGACAAGCGTAATTCTACCGGATTGGGTTCCCCACCCAATAGTGGGGTTCTTAGCGTAAAGCGGGCGTTAAGAGGAATCCTTCGTCGGACTAACGTTCGGTCGAATAGTCTTAACGTTTAGGTGAGCGATATCCCTATAGCTAGGTGAGCTCACATTTGTGGAACCTCCACGGCCAAGTTGCCTTATTTTTAATTTGAAAACTAAGTCTTTTTTATTATTAAAAATTGTTTGTCTTAATCCGATTCGATGCCGAGCGTTAACCCTTCATCGAATAATTTCTAAATTGTTTTTTTTGCTCCTTTGCTTTTCCGTCTTTTATTAAGTAAAAAAAAAATCCACCTTACTTTCAGTAAAATAATAGTCCTCCCGGAGGAGTAAGAATAGTCAACACGACCCCGAGAACAATACGACCTCGGTATTCCCCCGAATATCGAGTACTACTTGCGATAGGTGCACTTGTCTACCCGAGCGAGCCCGCGGCGATCGACTCACCGAACCAACCACAGTAAGAGCTTGTTCGCGGGACCATCAAGTTTTTAGCGCCATTGCCGGGGAACTCTCTTTTCGAGTTGCTATTTCGAATTCCGGAGTCTATTACTTTTACTTATTTTCTATATAAAAAAAAACTAAAAACTTTATTTTAAAAAAAAGGGTTTACTTTGTTTTATTTTTGTTTGGGTGTATGACCCGAGGACAACCCTTAGAGTCTGAAGATTTTGACTTCGACCCTGAGATCGAACGCTCTCTTGCGCGTATTCGATCTCAACGCCGAAATACTTCTTTAGATCCCGAGGAATCTATCGGAGAACCTACTGTTGTACTTATGGCTGCGCCTAACCCTCCCCCGGCGGCCGAGCGTACTATGTCCTATTACGCCCGGCCTAACCTGGATGATTCTGGGTCGAGTATTGTTCGCCCTGCGGTGGAGAATAATAATTTCGAAATAAAGTCAAGTGTCATTCTAATGGTCCAAAACTCCGTGCAGTTCGATGGACTGCCGGATGAGGACCCGAATGTCCACTTGTCCAATTTCTTGGAGATATGCGACACCTTCAAGATTAATGGCGTCACTGATGACACCATTCGTTTGCGCTTATTTCCTTTTTCCCTTAAGTCCAAAGCCAAGGCGTGGTTGAATGCCCTCCCGCGAGGATGTATCACCACGTGGGCTGAGTTGATGGAACGGTTCCTAACGAAGTACTTTCCGCCCGCAAAAACTGCAAAGTTGCGGGCAGACATTTCTTCGTTTGTGCAAAATGATCCTGAGTCTCTATACGAGACTTGGGAACGGTTTAAGGAATTCCTCCGCCGTTTCCCGCACCACGCACTGCCAACGTGGTTGCAAGTTCAAATTTTTTATAATGGGCTGAATTTTCAGACGCGTCAAATGATTGACGCGGCTGCCGGGGGTACGCTTAACAACAAAACCCCCGAGGCCGCCCAGCCTTTATTCGAAGAGATGACTATGAACGCCTATCAATGGAACGTCCCGCGGGGACGCCCAAAGCCGGTGGCTGGTATTTTTGAAGTGGATGTCACTGCTCTCTTGACCCTTCAAGTTGAAAGGTTAACAAAGCAGGTGGCGGAGATGTCTGCTGCCTCCTCCACTCCGCCTTGTTTTATTCCCCCTAATGTCTGCGTAGCTGAAGAGTTCGTGGACTTCATGGGAAATTCGGGTCGTCCTCCCTTCAACCCCAACAACAACCCATATAGTAATAACTATAATCCGGGTTGGAGGAATCACCCAAACTTCTCGTGGAGCAACCCGAATAATGCTCAACGTCCCCCTATTTCTTATGCGCCCGGATTTCTTCCTCATCCTCCTCCTCTTCCAAAACCCTCGCCGATGGAGGAAAATTTTTCGAAGTATATTTCGTCCAACGAGTCAAATATCCGGAACATCACCGGATCGCTAAAAACTCTCAAACAACAGGTTGGACAGCTGGCGAGGATGATGTCCGAGCGCGCGGTCGGGGCACTGCCGGGAAACACGGAGCCCAATCCGCGGGAGAACGCCAACGCTATAACCCTCCGTAGCGGAAAGGAGGTGGTCGATCCAAAACGGACTGACCCTCAGGTACATATTTCACCTCCGACCCCTCTTCCCCTTTCTTCGCTTACGCCGCCTTTACCAATTATAAAAGAAAAAAATTTTTTAAACAAGGCTCTTCCGTATCCGCTTAAGTTAGAAAACGAGCGTCAGGACACGCAATATGCAAAATTTATTTTATTATTAAAACAAATTCATATTAATGTTCCTTTTTGCGAGGCTATCTCGCAAATGCCCAAATATGCGAAATTTTTAAAAGAACTACTTTCTAATAAATGCAAATTGGAGGATATCTCGCATGTATCTCTCAACGCTGTCTGCTCGGCGGCCCTTACTAATAAATTGCCCACAAAACAAAACGACCCGGGACGGTTTTCCATCCCGTGCCTTTTTGGCGATATATTAGTAAAGTACGCCTTAGCTGATTTATGGGCTAGCATTAATCTGATGCCGTTCTCGCTCTTTTCGCGTTTAGGTTTGGGTACTCCTAGTCCTACCAATATGTGCATCCAATTAGCGGATCGCTCGGTTAAGTTCCCTATCGGGGTAGTGGAGGACGTCCTTGTCCGAGTCGACAAGTTTACCTTCCCGGTAGACTTCGTCATCTTAGATATCGAGGAGGACGCTGAGGTACCAATAATACTCGGTCGCCCTTTTCTCGCCACCTCCCGCGCACTAATAGATGTTAGTAATGGTAGCCTTCTCCTCCGAGTAGGCGATGATCAGGCTACTTTCTCTATTAATCCCTCGATGGACAATTTGTCATCGAGCGACGATTTCTGCTACTCTTTAGATACCATTTTTTGAGATCGTTCTTCTCCCGTTTTCGAGTCCGTATTTTTAAACGACGATGTTTATGCGCTCGAAAATTTTAAATGCGATGAGGATACTTCTTTAGACTTGCCTTTCGAACCAATTGGTAAGAAAGACATAGGCATTAAAACCTCCCTAGAAGAACCGCCGATCCTAGACCTCAAACCCTTACCCGCATCACTCAAATACACATTTTTGGGAAAAGGCGATACGCTTCCCGTTATCATCTCTTCGGACTTGAGTGATTCGGAGACTTCTGATTTATTGGAAGTTTTATTTAAACATCGCCACGCAATTGCGTGGCAAATCTCTGACTTAAAGGGGATTAGCCCCTCCTTTTGCACCCATAAGATTTTCCTTAACGATAATTGCCACAAAACGATTCAGCCGCAGCGTCGTCTTAACCCAAACATGAAAGACATCGTCAAAGCCGAAATCATTAAGTTATTAGATGCGGGGATTATCTACCCTATTTCGGACAGTGCATGGGTTAGTCCCGTGCATGTCGTGCCCAAGAAGGGCGGTCTTACCGTAGTGGCGAACGAGCATAACGAGCTTATCCCAACTCGTACTGTTACGGGTTGGCGAGTGTGCATCGATTATAGAAAACTTAATGACGCCACCCGCAAGGACCCTTTCCCTCTGCCATTTTTAGACTAGATTTTAGAGCGTTTATCCGGTCATCCGTATTATTGTTTTCTTGATGGATTATCGGGGTTTTTCCAAATCCCCATTTCCCCCAATGATCAAGAGAAAATAACTTTTACTTGCCCGTTTGGCACCTTCGCATATCGAAGAATGCCATTTGGACTCTGCAACGCGCCAGCTACATTCCTAAGATGTATGCTAGCGATCTTTGGCGAGCTAGTAGAAGACATTATGGAAGTCTTTATGGATGACTTTTCTGTTTTCGGACGCTCTTTTACCGATTGCCTTCACAATTTAGATCGTGTCCTTCAACGCTGCGAGGACACAAGCATTGTTTTAAATTGGGAAAAATGCAACTTTATGGTTCGAGGAGGTTTGGTCCTCGGCCATATGATTTCGTTTAAGGGGATAGAGGTGGATAAGGCCAAGATAGAAATTATAGAAAAGCTTCCGCATCCAACAAACGTAAAATCTATTAGGAGTTTCTTAGGTCATGCGGGCTTTTATCGACGCTTCATTCAAGACTTTTCAAAAATAACACAGCCGCTAACTCACCTCTTGGAAAAGGAATCATGCTTCATCTTTAGTAGCGAATGCGAGTCCGCCTTTAATTTAATAAAACAAAAACTTATCACTTCACCAATTTTAGTGGCCCCTAATTGGTCCCTTCCGTTCGAAATAATGTGCGACGCTAGTGATATTGCCTTAGGTGCCGTTCTTGGCCAACGCGTAGAAAAACATTTTCATCCTATTTATTACGCTAGCAAGACGCTCACTTCCGCACAAGTAAATTACACGACAACGGAAAAGGAACTCTTAGCCGTCGTTTTCGCTTTTGATAAGTTTCGCTCGTATATAACGCTATCTAAAGTTATTGTTTTTACCGATCACTCCGCGCTTAAGTATTTATTAGCTAAAAATGATGCGAAGCCCCGCCTTCTTCGATGGATTCTCCTCCTACAAGAGTTTGATTTGGAGATCCGAGATAAGCGGGGAGCGGAAAATCTAGCGGCAGACCACCTCTCCCGTTTAGAAAATCCGGGTGCGGAAGCGCTCGTCGAATCTGAAATAAATGACAGATTCCCCGAGGAACGCCTTCTTGCCATTAATAAATCTTCGTCATCTTCGCCTTGGTTCGCAGATTTTGCAAATTTTTTAGTAGCGCGGGTGCTTCCAAAAGAATTTTCAAGTCATCAAAAGAAGAAATTCTTTTCTGACTTGAAAAATTTCTTTTGGGAGGACCCATTTCTTTTTCGTATCTGCGCGGACCAAGCGGTTCGAAGATGCGTTGCGGGTGTGGAGTGCTTGCAAATTCTTAAGCACTGCCACGAGGGTCCAGCCGGTGGGCATTATCAAGCCAACCGGACCGCTCGGAAGGCGCTAGAGGCGGGCTACTTTTGGCCCACTCTCTTCAAAGATGCGCATTATTTTGTTCGCGCATGCGATAGTGTCAGCGGTCGGGTAACATCTCTCGTCGCGACGAGATGCCCCAAAATATGTTTTTAGAGTGCGAAGTCTTCGATTTGTGGGGCATAGATTTTGTTGGCCCACTACTTCCATCTTTCAAAAATATGTATATTTTAGTGGCGGTCGACTACGTATCAAGATGGGCGGAAGCGCAAGCTCTCCCCACCAACGATGCGCGAATCGTCGTTACATTTCTTAAAAAATTATTTTCTCGCTTCGGCACGCCTCGCGCAATTGTTAGTGATAGGGGAACGCATTTCTGTAACGCTCTTATGGCTAAGACGTTAGCTAAATACGGAGTCACGCACAAGCTTGCCACACCCTACCACCCGCAAACAAGTGGCCAAGTTGAGGTAGTAAATCGAGAGATTAAGCGAATTTTAGAAAAAACCGTTTCGCTAAATAGGAAAGATTGGTCCGTTAAACTCGACGATGCGTTGTGGGCGTATCGGACGGCATACAAAACCGCTATTGGATGTACGCCGTTCCGGTTAGTCTACGGCAAAGCGTGCCATTTACCCGTAGAATTAGAGCATCGCGCACTTTGGGCTTTAAAACTCTTAAACCTCGACTCCAACTTAGCCGCTCAGAATAGAAAACTGCAACTAAACGAGCTCGATGAATGGCGTGCGAACGCTTACGAGAGCAATAAATTCTATAAGGAGCGCTCTAAGTTATATCACGATCGAAAAATCAAGTCCCAAAAATTATTTTCTCCGGGCGATCTTGTCCTTCTTTACAATTCACGTCTTAGACTTTTTACAGGTAAATTAAAATCTAGATGGTCCGGTCCCTTCCTAGTTGAAGAAGTTTATCCATATGGAACCGTACTCGTCTCCCACCCGGACAAAGGTTCATTTAAAGTAAACGGTCATAGGTTAAAGTCTTATATAGCAGGCGACCCAGTGATCGGTTTTAGCGAAACCATAACTTTCCTCCACATTATAAACCCGCCAAAATAGTCAAGCTACACGACTATAAACAAAGCGCTCCTGGGAGGCACCCCTCGCTTATCTTTTTCGCTCTTTCCTTATTATCTTTGCTGTTTTTTTTCTAATAAACGCAGGGTTTCTGATCGGCCTCCCCCTACGCGTCTTAGGGAAGCTTCTACCCCCCTTCCCTTTCTTTTCTCTGTATATATTGTCTTTCCTTTCTGTTCCACATACTTACGCTACAATATTGGGGACAATGTTGGACTTAAGTATGGGGGTGTTTTCATACTTTACTTTCTGCACTTCAATTTTTCTGCATTTCAAAAATACAAAAAAATACATATAACAAAAAAAAAAAATTTTAAAAAAAACATCTTAAAATGAAAAAAAATTTAAATGAAAAATCCAAAAATTTTTTTTGTTCTCTTTCTTTCTTTTTTCCAAAAAACTCAAAAACTATTAAAAAAAAGGGGAAAACAAAAAAAATATATTTAGTTTCACTTTGTAAATATTTTTTATTTTTTGTACATACTCTTTTCTCTCTCCCCCTTCCTTATTCTTGTAAAAACCTCTCTTTTTCTCCCTTATTTTTGTACATATAATAAAAATTCTCTTAAAACAAAAATACAAAAAAAATATAATAATTCAAAAATTAAAAAAAAAATAAGTAAAACAAAACAAAAATACAAAAAAAGATAATAAATGAAAAAAAATGATAACAAAAACTATAAAAATCAAAAACAAAAAAATGTTTTGAAACAAATAAATCAAATATTCCATCCTTAACTTTTCTGCTATCCAAAAATTCAGTTTTGAGTTTATTTATATGCGAATTTGATTAATTCTTTGTTCACTACCCGTTTGTTAATTATTGACTGAAAAATTTAAATACCCGGGGTTAAGCTTTTAAAGAATTCTTTATGCTTTGTTAAAAATAGCGAACTCGTTTTAGGCACTACTTCTAATTTTTCATTGATAGGAGCACGTATATTATGTTAGGAAATAACGACTATAGAATTCAATTATACTTACTTTTAGCTTTCTGAAAAAAATTGGAACGTACAAATTATTAAGGTTGCTCTCAAAAATTTTTAGGATTAAAATCTAGTTTTCCTTTCTCCCCTTACCTTTCATGACCTACTTGGCATGAAAAATTTTATCCTTAAAAGATCCTATGTCAATGGGAATAAGATTTCGTTCCGTAAACATAGGCACCCAATAATTTTAAAAGATTATATATGGAGTAAGAGGATAAAATTCATTACTCCTATAAATATACATTGGGTTAATTTTATTCTTATGAAGTTGAAAAACAAAAATCATATTAGGAAAATAAGATTTCGTTTTCCTAATAATCCAAAAGAAAAAAAATGGAGGTTCGAAAAAAAATTACCTCGCCTCAAAAATCAAAACCCTCTTCATAAACCCACTACCCCCTTAGCCAATTACACGATTCTAGAATTAATTCAAAAATCTTTTTGAGAGCATAATTAGTAAATTGTATTATTTCCGGTAGCACTCGTATAAGCTAGAGTTCTTATAATTCCAAACTATTTTCGTTAATCTAACCATTACAAATGTTACCTTCTATTTGATTACATCAAAAAGTCTTTTGGCCAAAACTTTTGCGCTATTTAAATCATCTACATAATTTTAGGACTTAACTCTTACACCCCGTATATTTATTTCGATCTCTCTTATAATTGATTAAGCGGTAGCTAAAACTTAGAGTTTTTTTTATTCCTTATAAATTCACCTCAAACTTTTGCTCTGGAATAGCAAAAGTCTAAGTATGGGGGTATTTGATGAACTGTAAATATACGTATTTTTGTGCACATTAATTTAGTCATTTTCATTTATTTTCGTCGTTTTTACTTATTTTTGTTCAATAAAATGCTCCTATTCTTGTAAATTTTCTTCTAACTTGTTTTATTTTATTTTGCAGAAAAATTTCAAAATCTTCCAAAATTTGGGAAGTACACGCCCGTGACAATTTGGTCACGCCCGTGACCGGGCCGTGACTGTGCATTTCCTGTGAAAACAGACGATATCTGAAGTAAAAGCTTGACACGCCTGGGGTCACGCCCGTGTCACCCGACACGGGGCGTGACCCAAGCCCGTGTCCTCTCCTCTCGACGAATTCCGCTCGACGATTGTCGAGTGTCGACACCAACAGTCACGCCCAGCGTCACGCCGGTGACCTGGGGCGTGACTCAATTTCTGCTCGACGATTTCGACTCGACACTTTCCACTCGACATTCGTCGAGTGTCGACACCAACTGACACGCCCAGCGTCACGCCCGTGACCTGGGGCGTGACCTTTCCAGCTAGCCCGACAAGATGCTGCCGAAGACTTTCGGCCCAACCCGCGCCTGGTTCTACCTCCCCGACACGCCCAGAGTCACGCCCGTGACCTGCGGCGTGACTGCCGCGAACTCAGCCCGAAGTCAACTTTCCTGTCCAATCGCCGGCCGCCTTCATGAATAGTACTGTCACGCCCCCCCTACACGCCCGTGACCGAGGGCGTGTACTTAGATTTTTTTGCCTATAAATTGCCCAGTTCTGTAAGGTCCAAGGGTTCAGATTTTTGGGACAATTTAGTGTCTTTTTGTGGGCTGCATCCGTGATTTCTAAAGCTATGTAAGGAGATTTCTCCCTCTTTTCTTTCATGTTTGTTTTTGCTTTAGCTTTAGCCCTTGTAATAGCTTGTAATAGTTTCTTTTAATCAATAAAATGTTAGATTTTCTCTTCATATATGGCTTTGGAATGAACACTTGTGCCCACTTTCCTTCTCCTTTTTATCCTTGGTTTAATCATTGTTCTTCATCTATGAAATGTGTGTGTGTGTATGAGTGTAATTTATTTACTTTACATGTTTTTAACTTGTCTTCATGCTTAGGTATGATAGTTTTCCTTTTTTCTCACCATGTCTTTTTCTTGAGAGGATTTTGATTTCATTCTCATGAATTTATAAAAGAGATTTAAAAAGTGATTTTGTTCCTTTTTTTACTTAGTTTTCTTTTAGGATTGTAAAACCTCTTTTTGTTCTTTTCATCTTCTTTTTCACCTTTTTTATCACTTTCATAAAATCATAAAATGAAAATGTTGGCACTTTTATTTTCCAAAAACTTTGGTTTTTAAATTTGATTTGAAAAACGTTTTCTTCTAAAAATTGTAATTTCCTCTTTTTGTTTGTTTTTGGCAAAACCTAAGTATGAAAAAGTTAAAGTTTTAATTTTTAGGTAACTTTGATTTTTCTTTGTTATTAGTGTGTGTGAGTGTATGAGAATAAATTTTCTTTTGTTCTTCTTAAATTTTCATGTTGTGTGTGTGAGTGTATGAGTATAACTTTTAATGCTTTGTTCAAATTATGTAGAGTGTGTGAGTGTAGGTGTTAGCTTCGTTGCTTTCTTAAAATTCATATGGAGTGTGTGTGTTCGTGTGCATTTATTTCCGCCTACTCGTTAAGAGTTAAATGGCGCATCGTTTCCATTTTCAGTCCTACTCGTTCGAGTAGGACTTGTAATTTTCCTTCTTTATTTTTCCACCTACTCACTTGAGTCAAATGGCCGGACTTTATTTCTCGCCTACTCGTTTGAGTAGGATTTATAATTTTTCTTTCTTTATTTTTCCGCCTACTCACTTGAGTTAAATGGCCGGACTTTATAGCCCTGTAATCGCATTTATTTTCTCCTACTCATTTGAGTAGGACTCGATTTCATTTCAGTCCTACTCGTTTGAGTACGACTTGCAAATTTTCAGCTTTTATTTACCGCCCCCTCGTTCGAGTGGGACTCGCAAATTTGAAATATGTAAATTTCTTTTATGTGCAACTTAGTTCCTTTTTAAATTTATAATTTGGAGTGTCCGTGAGTTCATGTTTTAGCTAATTTTTCAGCTTTCTAAATGATTGTTTTAGTTTTATGTCCCCTTCTTATAATCGTTTAGTGTAACTTGCGCCTCACTAAATTATAAGCCGTCTCCATACTGATGTGTGGCTAATCGCTATTAGCCTCGGCATCGAAGAGCATTGGGACATTTAAAATGATTTCTAATAATTGAAGCTCTTTAATTTCATTTTAATTTAAGCACTTAAGGTTTACCCCGGGTTTACGACGCGTAGGACCACATATCGATGTGTGGGCCGTATTTTCGTAGTCCATATGCTAGCTAGCCGAGAGGCCGTGCATATGGACCGATCACCCCTGGGTAAATAGAGTTGCGTGCATACCCTCGAAAGAGGACAAGCGTAATTCTACCGGATTGGGTTCCCCACCCAATAGTGGGGTTCTTAGCGTAAAGCGGGCGTTAAGAGGAATCCTTCGTCGGACTAACGTTCGGTCGAATAGTCTTAACGTTTAGGTGAGCGATATCCCTATAGCTAGGTGAGCTCACATTTGTGGAACCTCCACGGCCAAGTTGCCTTATTTTTAATTTGAAAACTAAGTCTTTTTTATTATTAAAAATTGTTTTAGTCTTAATCTGATTCGATGCCGAGCGTAACCCTTCATCGAATATTTTCTAAATCGTTTTTTTTGCTCCTTTGCTTTTCCGTCTTTTAGTAAGTAAAAAAAAATCCACCTTACTTTCAGTAAAATAATAGTCCTCCCGGAGGAGTAAGAATAGTCAACACGACCCCGAGAACAATACGACCTCGGTATTCCCCCGAATATCGAGTACTACTTGCGATAGGTGCACTTGCCTACCCGAGCGAGCCCGCGACGATCGACTCACCGAACCAACCACAATAAGAGCTTGTTCGCGGGACCATCACTAGATCTGTACTTATCTAGGTGAGATGTCGACTCAAAAGAGTCTAGACCTGCGAGATGGTGATTTCTCTAGGAAGAGGCTGTAGAACCCCATATTCGCTGAGTCAGACCAGAAGGCGCAATGGTCAACTTTAGGCTAGCCAAAGAAGTTCTCGCCCAGGTAGGCGGGAGCGCTTGCGCTAAGCGCCAAGCTCCCGTCTCAAATGAGCTCTCGCCCGCAAGACGCCCTGTATTCGTCGAGCCCAGATCATCGAGCGCAGCCAAATCGTTAAACGAAGGCCCACGCGGGAACGCTTGCGTTAGCACCCCGATCGGCTTAAAGAAGCTCTCGCCGATAGGCAGGCGAGACCGCTTGCGCCGGGCTCTGGACAGAAGGCTCTTGGCTCAGAGCTCTCGCCGAGTGGGGCCCAGGGCCTTGGGTAAAATGACCTAATTGCCCTCAGGTAAAATAACCCTAGTACCCTCAGGAAAACAGCGGGATTCGGCTATGGGTAGATCAACTAGGGGCATTTCAGTAATCTCAGGACAGCAAAGACTATAAATAGACCCATAAGGGCTCTTTGGAAAGCAGGCATTCATTATCCTCCAACTTCTAGTGCTTTTTGAGGAGCTCCTAGCCCAGCTTTTGGCTTTGGAGGGGAAGCTCTCAGGGATCTTCCGGGTATGAGCTGGGACCTCCCTGCTGAGGCTTTGCGTAAGTCTTAGGTCCTTTGCAGTTAGTCGAGGGTTGAGGCTTGAGAGAAGTAGTTGTTGGCTGCACCCCTATTTTTGAACTCCCGTTGAGGTCATTTTTGGCTTCAACAGTTCTTGTGCGGTGAGCGTGGAAAGCAGCCGATACAAGAAAGCCTTGAGTTTTGTCCCATGGCTGGAGGTGAAGGTTAAGTGTCAGGTTCTAGAGGCTCCCCCACCCGGGGAGAGGAAGCGATAAAGAGGATGCTGGATGAATTCGGGCGAGAGGTCCTGTAGACGATCAGCTTGTCCTTCTCGGCAAGAAGTGAGTGGGCCACACCCCAGGTTCTGATAGAGGAGGTCCCCCTCCTAGGCGAGAACGCCCATGGACTGTGCCCGGGGAAGGAGGTCCCGGCGGAGGCTGGAGAGAGAGACGTAGCGGCGCGGGAGCTCTTCCCAGGACAGAGCCAGTGCCCGGGCAAGGAGGCACTGACAGATTGGGGCGAGAGGGAGGCGGTAGTGCGAGAGCTTTTCCCTGGGCACGGTCTCGCGGATCGGACCAGCCAGCCGAGGCTGCGGGACGTGCCCTCTCGCCAGGCAGGAGGCGAGAGCCCATTCAGCGAGCTCATCATCTCAGCTCCGGTACCGGAGGGGTTCCAGGAGCCTGACATGTCCTACTACTCGGGGAAGGATGACCCTGTACAACACGTATAGTGGTTTGAAGATGTCGTATCGATAAGGCAGATGACGGATGCCTTTAAGTGCCGGCTATTTGCCATCACATTGAAGGAGAAGGCTCGGGACTGGTTCCACCAGTTGCCAATAAGATCAATCTACTGTTTTGAGGATCTGCGGAGAAGTTTCCTGTTGAGGTTCTCAACCTCAAAGAAGAGGAAGAAGGAGGCATAGTGCCTGTTTGCGGTGAGGCAAAAGTCGGATGAGACACTGGGTCACTTTGTTGACCGGTTTTAGGAAGAGATCCTCCTGGTCCAGGAGGTCCCAGGGTACGCACTGATGCTAGCCTTCACCCTGGGGCTGAGACCGGCATTCTTTAGCGTGGAGTTGAAGAGAGTGCCCCCACTCTCCTTTGAGGAGCTCATGGAGAGGGCGGCAAAGGAGATAGACTTCGAGAGAGCAAACCTGTAATTTGCCCGGAAGTTGGCCAGTCTAGCGGAGGACGACGTGAAGGAACCAGCAGCAGGAAGACATAAGGAGCCAAGGGAGCAGAGGGAGCAGAGAGAAGAAAGGAGAAGGGATGAGCCTTGAAGGCATGTGCAGCAGCAGGGATGGGGGGCCTGGGAGCCGAACAATTGGTTGGCTTGGAGGCCCCAGGAGGTCGCCCCCAGGTCTAAGGAGGAGGATACCAGGGGAGAGATAACCTACGGGAATCGAGGAGGTTAGACCAACCGGCGTGGAGGCAGGAGCCAAGGGGTCGTGTCCCGCCGCCGCAAGAGGCCATGGAAGTGGGCAGAGGAAGAGGAGCGGGGAGAGGAGCTCGAGGAGAAGGAAGAAGAGGAAGAGGAGAAGGAAGAAGGGGTGGGGTGGCATTGCTCTTTTGTCACTTCCACCAGGAGGAAGGTCACGCAACGGCCACATGCCCGGAGTTCTTAGAAATGAGGGAAGCAAGAGGCACAGGGAGGCAGGATCCGCCGGTGAGGATCGTAGAGGTGCAGCAGGGGGATATGGAAGATAGATGTGAAGATCGGGTAGACGTGGGGACCCGGGGAGGAATAGGGGTGATTCATGGAGGAGTGGGGATTGAGGCAACCCACAAGGGGAGCCTGCAAACCATGTATCGAAGGTGGGGTCGCCTCTACCTCCCAGGCTCCCCCACCGGAAGAGAAAATCACCTTCTCGTCAGCAGACATGTCAGACTACGAAGATCCGTTCTATGACGCCATGGTGATCAAGACTGCGGTGGAGAATTATACGGTCTCAAGAATACTGGTGGATAATGGGAGCTCGGTAAATGTCATCTTTAAGAAGGTCTTCGATGAGATGAGAGTTGAAGGGAAGAGGATCTTGGCTTCGAATGGACCGCTATTCGGGTTCTCCGGAGAGAGGAAAGAAGTAGAAGGAGGAGTAGGGCTGCACGTGAAGTTGGGGGGCATGTCACGGAACTGTAGGTTCGTGATCGTGGACGCCCCGAGCAGCTATAATGCCATCTTTGGGCGCCCCTCATCAGTGCCTTTTGCTGTGTCCCCTCCTCATTCCATCAGTGCCTCAAGTTCAACAATGGAGGGGTGCAGGTCAGGGTAAGAGGCGACCCGAAGGTGGCAAGACAATGCTATGTTACGGCGGTCAACACCATATCATGGATGGAAGAGGCAGAGGAGTTGGAGATGGAGATGGCGGCGCATGAAGAGGTTGTTGGAGAAGAGGAGATTAGCCACGAAGGGGCGAGAGAGGTAGAAGAAGAGGAAGTCGGAGGAGAGGAGACTGAGGAGCATCAGGGAGGAGATGTGCAGGAGGTCCAGGGAGATGAGGAGCAGGAGAGCCCAGAAGGGGTGATGGATGTAGAAGAGCAAGGAGCAGGAGGGTCTGAGGGAGATGCCCAGAGGGGCGTAGAGGTCGGGCAGCAGCAGGAGGGGCTGGAGGAGGCAATGGAGATCGAGGAAGAGGTGGGAATGGAGGAGATGGAGCTAGAGGAAGAGGCAAGGGCCGGCTGGGAACAGTCGCGGCTGGAGCCGGCCGAAGAAGTGATGGAGATGGAGGTCTTCACCAGCGCAGGGCAGGTGCAAAGGGCGCGGGTCAGCGGAGGCATGAGTCCCGAGGACCGGGAGCGGGTGCGGGCATGCATTCAAAGAAACATCGACATCTTCGCTTGGAGCGCGGCAGACATGCCAGGCATCGACGCGGATGTGGCCTGCCACTGCTTGAACTTGGACCCCCGCACTCGCCCCATACGTCAGAAGATGAGAGCCATCGCCACCAAGCTGGAGGAGCCCATCTGTGAGGAGGTCAGGAAGCTCCTGGAGGTCGGTTTCATCTCAGAGATCCAGTATCCAGGCTCGATCTCGAATGTGTTAATGGTTAAAAAACGGGGTGGTAAATGGAGAATGTGTATTGGCTTTTCTTTGTTAAATAAATCATCCCCTAAGGATTGCTACCCCCTGCCTCGGATCGACGCGCTGGTTGATTCAGCCGTCGGTTTTTCTGTCATGAGCTTTTTGGATGATTTTTCAGGTTATCACCAGATCCGGATGCACCCTCCCGATATCAAGGATGTTTCCTTCATCACGAGGGAGGGATGCTTCAGCTACAAAATGATGCCCTTTGGGTTGAAAAACACAGGGACTACTTACCAACGCATGATGGATCGTGTCTTCCGAGATCAGAGGGGAAGAAACTTGGAGGTCTACGTCGACGACCTAATGATCAAATGCAAGTGCATGGATTCGCACCTGGAAAATATGGAAGAGACGTTTGCCACCTTAAGGAGGTTCAAGATGAGGCTGAACCCCTTGAAGTGTGCTTTCGGGGCCAGCCGCGGGAAGTTCCTCAGGCATCTCTTGACTCCGGCAGGGGTGGAGCCCAAACCGGACAAGGTGAAGGCCATCCTATATTTGGAGTCACCTCGCGATGCCAAGGAGGTTAAGTGTTTGACAGGCAAGCTGGCTGGGCTGAGTAGAATCCTCTCAAGGGCAGGAGACAAGTGTTCTTCATTATTTAAGGTGCTGCGAGGGAATCAAAAGTTTGAATGGACCGCCGAGTGCGAAGAAACCTTCCAAGGACTGAAGAGACAGCTCTCCCAGGCTCCTCTACTTCAAAGTCCAAAAGAAGGGGAGGACTTGACCTTGTATCTTGGAGTGGGAGCGGAGGCGGTAAGCTCCGTCCTAGTGAGGGAAGAAGGAAAGAAGCAACTGCCCATCTACTATGTCAGCCGGATATTGAGGAAAGCAGAGCTCCGCTACCCCATCCTCGAAAAGCTCGCTTATGCCTTGGTCATCTCTGTAAGGAAACTCCGACCATACTTTCAAGCACATTCGATTAGGGTGGTAACCGACCATCCTCTTCACAAGATATTCGAAGGAGTAGAGCACTCGGGGAGACTTGCTAAGTGGTCTATTGAGCTAAGCGAGTTCGACATCTCTTTTGTCCCAAGACTCTCCATCAAGGCGCAGGCAATGGCGGACTTCCTAGCAGATTACATTGTTGAAGTCGAGGAGGGAGAGCAGCAGCCACGGGAAGCGTGGAAGATGATGGTCGATCGGGCCTCGAGAAAACATTCCCTCGGAGGAGGAGTGGTGCTGATCAGCCCTCAGGGAGTCGTGATAGAGCAGGCAGTGGCTTACCATTTCCCGGTGACCAACAATCAGGCGGAGTATGAGGCCGTGATCGCCGGCCTTCGCTTGGCAAAGGAGCTGGAGATTCAGGATGTGGAAGCTTTCATGGACTCAAAGGTAGTGGCATCGCAGATCCGGGGGGAGTTTGAAGCTCGGGAGCCTACCCTCATCAAATACCTCTCCAAGGTAAGGGCGATCATCGGTGGGTTCCGGTCGTTCTCCATCAAATATGTTCCAAGGGAAGAAAGTATAGCTGCCGATCGATTGGCTAAGTTTGGACCTCGGGGAGGAGGGACCATGACGGAGCTATTTCGACCGGCTATCGAAGAAGGAGAGTTGATGGTGGTGGATCGGCGACCCTCGTGGGTGGATCCATTTGTGACCTTCCTAACCATCGGTGGACTTCCTGAGGGGACCAAGGACGGGAGAAGCTTCAAGCGCAAAGCAGCTCACTACCTAATGATAGAAGGGGCCTGCATCGTAAGATGTTGTCAGGGCTCCTAGCTTGATGTGTGACCGAGGAAGAGATTCCAAGGATCTTGGGAGAGGTGCACTCAGGTGAGTGCGGAAGTTATTCCGGAGGGAGGATGTTGGAAGCAAGGGTGGTCTGGCAGGGGTACTTCTGGCCCATCCTAAGAAAGGATGTCGCGGAGTTTGCAAGGAAATGTCAAAAATGTCAGCTCTACACCCACTTCAGCTCTTGTCGGCTCAAAGGCTCTGAAGCATCACGGCACCATGGTTGTTCACCATCTGGGGAATGGATTTAGTTGGACCTTTTACTCCGGCTAGTGGGTAGAGGAGGTTCCTCTTGGTCATGGTCGATTATTTATCAAAGTGACTAGATGTAAAAGCCTTAGCCAAGGTCACCTCACAAGTCATAAGAAACTTCATCTGGGGGGAGATCATTTGCAGACACGAGTTGCCTCAAGCAATAGTGACAGATAACGGCCCCCAGTTTTCCAGTGAAGAATTCATCAGCTTCTGCGCCCAACTAGGGATAGACCTCAGATTCGCCTCGGTCCACCACCCCCGGAGTAACGGCCAGGTGGAAGAAGCGAACAAAATCATTGTGAACCTACTAAAGAAAAAGGTGGAGAACTTAAAGGGATATTCGGTGGAACAGCTCCCCTCGGTCTTGTGGGCCTTGAGAACGACTCCGAACACGGCCACCGGCGAGACTCCCTTCAAGCTTTCCCATGAATGTGAGGTCGTCCTACCAGTGGAGTTCGAGGTACGGTCCCCGCGGGTCACAGCCACGGGCGAAGGAGACGAGACTTGGAGGTTGGAGAATGAAGAGGGGCAAAGCCTCTCGCTAGATATGGAGGAAGAACTGCGGGACGTGGCAGCAATCAGGCAAGAAGAGATCAAGCGGCAGATGGCCAAGTATTTTGATAAGCATATCAGGGTAAAGCAGTATGCCGAAGGGGATCTGGTACTGAGAAAGGTTGACGCGGCCGGAAGGTCGGCTTCCGTGGGCAAGCTCAACCCGAACTGGGAAGGACCGTATATAGTGAAGGAAGTCCTTGGAACAGGAGGTTACTACCTCCAGGACGTGGAGGGAAGAGCCTTAAGCCACACCTGGAGCGTAGATGACCTGAAACGCTTCTACCCATAAAATGGGGAATATGTAACTATGTATTCAAGATCAAGCTTGTTATAATATATCAATTGACTTGTTTCTCTTGTCTATTACTAAATTATTATGATAAGATGTATTTATGAGTCTTGTAACACCCCGAGCTCAGCTTGGCCCCACGTAGACCCGCTGTGCAGGCTCTTATCTAGCTGGCAGGTCTGAAGGCTGGCATGTGGGGGATATGTTTGGTTGGTTTGAGAATGTCATCGGCACCCTGAGCCCGGCTCGGCCCTAGGTAGACCCGCTATGCAGCCTCTCATCTAGCTGGCAGGTCCGAAGGCTCGCATGTGGGGGATAGGTTTGGTTGGTTTGAGAACGTCATCGGCACCCCGAGCTCGGCTCGGCCCCAGGTAGACCCGCTGCGCAGGCTCTCATCTAGCTGGCAGGTCTGAAGGCTCGCCTGTGGGGGATAGGTTTGGTTGGTTTGAGAATGTCATCGGCACCCCGAGCTCGGCTCGGCCCCAGGTAGACCCGCTGTGCAGGCTCTCATCTAGCTGGCAGGTCCGAAGGCTCGCCTGTGGGGGATTGGTTTGGTTGGTTTGAGAACGTCATCGGCACCCCGACCTCGGCTCGGCCCCAGGTAGACCCGCTGCGCAGGCTCTCATCTAGTTGGCAGGTCTGAAGGCTCGCCTGTGGGGGATAGGTTTGGTTGGTTTGAGAACATCATCGGCACCCCGAGCTCGGCTCGGCCCCGGGTAGACCCGCTGCGCAGGCTCTCATCTAGCTGTCAGGTCCGAAGGCTTGCCTGTTGGGGATAGGTTTGGTTGGTTTGAGGAAACATCATCGGCACCCGAGCTCGGCTCGGCCCCAGGTAGACCCGCTGCGTAGGCTCTCATCTAGCTGGCAGGTCCGAAGGCTCGCCTGTGGGGGATAGGTTTGGTTGGTTTGAGAACGTCATCGGCACCCCGAGCTCGGCTCGGCCCCAGGTAGACCCGATGCGCAGGCTCTCATCTAGCTGGCAGGTCCGAAGGCTCGCCTGTGGAGGATAGGTTTGGTTGGTTTGAGAACATCATCGGCATACCGAGCTCGGCTCGGCCCCAGGTAGACCCGCTGCGCAGGCTCTCATCTAGCTGACAGGTCCAAAGGCTCGCCTGCGGGGGATAGGTTTGGTTGGTTTGAGGAAACATCATCGGCACCCCGAGCTCGGCTCGGCCCCAGGTAGACCCGCTGCGTAGGCTCTCATCTAGCTGGCAGGTCCGAAGGCTCTCCTATGGGGGATAGGTTTAGTTGGTTTGAGAACGTCATCGGCACATCGAGCTCAGCTCGGCCCCAGGTAGACCCGCTGCGTAGGCTCTCATCTAGCTGGCAGGTTCGAAGGCTCGCCTGTGGGGGATAGGTTTGGTTGGTTTGAGAATGTCATCAGCACCCCGAGCTCGGCTCGGCCCCAGGTAGACCCGCTGCGCAGGCTCTCATCTAGCTGGCATGTCCGAAGGCTCTCCTGTGGGGGATAGGTTTGGTTGGTTTGAGAACGTCATTGGCACCCCGAGCTCAGCTCGGCCCCAGGTAGACCCGCTGCGCAGGCTCTCATCTAGCTGGCAGGTCCGAAGGCTCGCCTGTGGGGGATAGGTTTGGTTTGAGCAAGGAAGGAAACGCACCCGGAACACGAAATGGAAAGAGGTAAAGATAGGAGAGGTCTCGGCCAGAATAGATCTCGGCGGGGAGATCCCCGCCAAAGTGGTCTCGCTGAAGGAGGCTTTTGCCGAGAAGGCTCTTAATAATATTCTTGGACAAACAGGCGGAAGCGTTATGCGACAGGCTTGAACGGTTCGCGCAAGCTAAAGGGGAACGGCCCCGTCTTAAGGTTTCGCGAGCCACGTCCCCGGCTGACAGTTTTTGGCAGGTTCCCGCCTATCCATCACTAAGGGAAAAAGCCCTAGGGAGGCCGAGGGTCTCGGCGGAAGCGTGCTTAAGGAACACTCGGCCACAGCAATTACATCAAGCGCATTCACAAATAAGAACAGGACCTAACATTTATAACGAAATATTTACAAGGTGTTTTATATATTATTACAAGTTTAGAGCGTCTCGCTCTTTACACTAAGGCGGAAAGGAAAAAAGAGAGAAAGGGGGGCCATCAGGGGGACAAGATGTACCCCTCGGAGCTCTCGCCGGAACTCCCGCTGGAGCTCTCGCCTGAGCTCTCCCCGGATGCCTCGCCACCCGTAGCAGGGGATTTCGGGACATCCGAGGGTGGGGTATTAGGCGCACCCGGGGGCTTCGGGACAGGCTCGAAGAGCTAAGGCACGAGCTGTTGAGCTGTGATGATCTTGCCCCTCCCGTCCAGACATCCGACATCCCGCAGCGTCTCCAAGCTCAGCTTGACGGTAGCTTGCACATTGGCCTGGAGGAGCTTGTTGACGTCATAGACGGAGTAATAGCGACTCTTCAATCTTTCATCCAGAGGAGGGGGCGCATTCGCCTCCAGGCACAGGATCTAGTCCCTCAGGAGGACGTTCTCATATCTCTCCTGGGACAGCTCCTCGCGAAGCGCCGCGGTTTGAGAGAAATCCTGTATGGCGAGAAGTTAGCAAGAAAGGAAAAGGATGAAGTCAAAATCGGTAGTGGCGAGAGCGAGTGTCGAGAAAGATCTCGCTTACCTCTTCCGCCCGACGAGAAGACAGCTATTGCTTGGCGTCTTCTAGCTCCTTCTTCAAGGCAGCCACTTCAACCATCGCACCCTCCCTGGCCTTGAACATTTCCTGGAAGTTGCGGTCGATGGTGATGCTCCGACGAGCACACATGTGCGCAAGCTCCATCCCGCGCATCAGGGTGCGGGTGGAATCATAAGCTAGCAGCCGGGTGGTCATCCTGTCATAGACGCTGGCGTCCTCCCGGCTGTAGAGGAAGTAGCCTAAGGCGAAGGCCTCGCTGGTAACCTCGTCTCGCTCCGCCCAGCCAGGGAGAAGGGACGAGATCGAGACCCTGTTGACGTCGGGGTCTCACTGTAGCAGCGGCTTGTTCTCCGCGTCCAGGCACTTCATGCCGAGAATAAAATTGTGGTGGCCCCGTGGCACCTCTCCAGACGAGGGCTGGCCGGAGGTCTCGGCGGCGGCTCCCTCGCCCCCCGCTCCACCAGGGTCCGGGGGGTTCTCGGTAGGGGCCTCAACGCCGCCTCTGGTGTCCGCGTTCTCGCTGACGACCTGCAGGATGTCTTCAAAAGAGCGGCCCGGTGCGAGAGGTTGAGAGGGCGGCACCACAACGGCCTTACCCTTCTCGGCATCAGTTATCTTGGGCCTCTTAATCGGTGGGGGCAGAGGGACGCCGGGCTTTCACTTCCCGGTGACAGTTGAAGGAGGCGGGGCTGGCTCGTCCCGGCAGGCTTGCGCTGCGGCCATTGCGAGGGCCAGCGGGCCTTTTGCAGATTGGCTTCCGCCAACACGAGCCTCGTCAAAGGGTTGGCATATGGGGATCTCGCGCTCTCCTGCGAAAGCGACAATACTCAGTTAAAAACTTGAAAAGGAGAGGAATAGCGAGATAAAGGCGAGACCTTACCTTCGCCCGGGAGTACGGGGAGGAGTGAATCAATGTCTTGCCGGAGGAAGAGGACGTCGAAGTCCTTGGTTCCGAAGAACTCAAGGAGGGCGCTCTCGCGCGAGCCCAAGGAAGGAGGCTTGTAGGCAGCGTCCTCATATTGGATGGGCGCGAGAGGAACGTTCCCGAAGTCGCCGGAAACAAAGATAAACCTCTCGCCCCAGTGGTGGTGCTTGTTGGCGAGACCGATCGTCTTGAGCAGTTGTCCTAAGAAGAAGACCACCCCTCCTTTGGTGCGGAAGGTGAACAGGTTCCGGAAGTTCGGAAGGCTGAACTCGATCCTCTCGGATCGCATGTAGCAAATGAAAGCTACCAGAATCGCAACCAAATTTGGATTCAGTTGCACAGGAACCACTCCGTAATACCGGAGTGCCTGGCGCATCTCGGGCCACAGCGGGAGGCGGAATCCCACCTCAAAGTGCTCAAGGGGGATAGCGAGCTCCCCATCCCCCACGGTGTTTACCTTATCGTGGTTGACGGGGTTCCGTGCGGTGAAGCCGACGGGAACGTAGCGAGTCTGGGTCAGGTTGAACTCGTCCATGGTAATAGTACAAGAAGGAAACAGGTGCTTCTGGAAGGCTTCCGTGCAGTTTGAGCGACCCTCGCTTCCGCCCGGCATCGTATTGAAGTTGTAGGCGAGGTCTTTTAAGTGGAGGCGAGAGCAAGAATCGTGCGAGAACGGGAGGAGAAGGCAAAAGTAAGCGAGAGCTCTTGGAGAACCGTGAGAGCGACAAGAGAGGGAAAAGGATTCGGGATGGAGAAATAAATGGATTAGGTGGACCCTCTATTTATAAAAGGTCGTGATCATTATGACTTTTTCAAAAGGCGGCGGGGGTACAACTGTCACGCCATAAGTCGGTGGCGCTTCGTTTTCCTGCCCAAGTCTGATAGTGACTGACGGACAGGTGATTAACGCAAGAGCTAAATAAAAGAAAAGATAATAAATTAAACGAGAGGCCAGGTTGCTCTCGCACAGCGAAAACTAAACAGGAGACTAATAGTGGTGTAAATGACTGTTATTATCGTTAAGCAAGAGCTGAATGAAAAGTAACAACATCAGTTAAGACATAAATTAATGGGGTACAATGGAGAAGGGGGAGGTCGGGGGCAAGGAGGGGTGAGGTCTCGCCAGTCAGTAAGGTTCCCACCGCCATCCTCCTCGCTCCCGTTGCCTGGTCCTTGGTGGCGCCTGCGGGTTGTAGTAGGACAACATGACGGTGCACCCTAGGTTGATCCGGCGAGACAGGTCCCGGATCCGCACAATTCACCTTTCAGGAGAAGACCCGGCGGTAGGCCCACCTGGCCGATCCATCTCGCCGATGAGGTAGTCTCGCTCTAGAACCTCCAGCCTCTTCTCCACTGCTGGGCGAAACTCTTTTGTCGTGAAGTCACGGGCCCGTTCCCGCCAGATAAGCTTTGATAGGACGGCGACAACATTCTTCCCCCGTCGTTTAGCGCTCCCGGCACTAGTCAAGATCACCTCCATCTCGTCAGATGAAGGGAAGGGGGAGCTCTCGCCGTCTCCCCCTCTCTGTCTTCTTCTTCTTCTTCTTCTACGTCAGCTCGAGATCGCGAGCCCAGATCCCCTGACAAAAGAATTCCAATTATAGCGAGAGCTAAAGGATTGTAATAAACATTCCGTATACCTGCAGCATGGCGAGACCCCCCGGTCGACGGCAGGAGAGAAGGCCCACCCCCCCCCCCCCTCATCTCCAAAGAGTAGGTGGATCGACTTTCCTTTTCACAGGGGGTAGATTTTGTGAGTAGTGATCCCGGCTCGGCCAGAAGCGGGGGGGGGGGGGGGGGAGGGGAGGTCTCCTCTCTCGCGGGATGGCTGGTGTCCAGTGGAGCTACGGAAGATTCGACAGTCTTTACTCCCGCCGGTAGAGAGGAGCCAACCGCGAGGGCAGGCTGACTTGAAGCCCCTGCTTCGTTCTCTCGGGTGGCGAGACCCGGCTGGGCAGAAGTTAGCACTGCGGGAAGACAATTCAACGTTCTAAGATTTGGGTTAAGAGCAAGAGTGTAAAAGTTACCTACAGTTCTCGGGTCATGTGGAGGAGCCGCATCTGTGACCCGCGGTTGGCCCTCAAGGGGCGAGGTGATGGGTCCAGGGGTTCCCGCGGGGACCTGACGGCGTCAGGAACCGTTTCCTGCGAGAAGTATCGCGTAAGCTACAAGTTCTCCCACATAAGCGACTAGTGTTTTCAGAAATTATTGAATCAGACATACCTTATGCGGAGTGGGATCGTCCGCGCGGCTTGGGATCGGGGTAGGCGGGCTCCTGTTCTCGTGGGGTAGGTCTCGCTAGACCGCCTTCACCTTTTTCTTTTTCTTCTTAGGCTGAGAAGGCTTAGTGACTGACGACTGTCTCGCCAACCATGGGGCAACCAAGGCACTATTAGCCTTGGCTCGCGCCTGTGCCGCATTGATGCGGTCTTGTAGATCCTGCTGAAGCGGTTTGATGGCGCGCTTGGAAGGCATCGCGAGAGGAGGCAAGAACTCAGGGGAATAATGATGATTCAAGGGGAGAATTATGACCATCTATCAGCACATATATTTATAGCCACGGTACGGCCCACCAAAAGATTCCCTAATGTTGACACGTGATAAGCGAATATTTATGGGTTGGACGTGTCTTTTCGAGCGCAGAGCTAGCTCAAAAAGAGCGGGGATTGTGTACAACCCCATATTCGCTGAGTCAGACCAGGAGGCTTAATGGTCACCTTTAGGCTAGCCAGGGAAGTTCTTGCCCAAGTATGCGGGAGCGCTTGCGCTAAGCGCCAAGCTCCCATCTCAAATGAGCTCTCGCATGCAAGATGCCCCGTATTCGTCGAGCCCAGATCATCGAGCGCAGCCAAATCGTCGAACGAAGGCCAACGCGGGAATGCTTGCGCTAGCACCCCAATCGACTTAAAGAAGCTCTCGCCTATAGGCAGGCGAGACCGCTTGGGCCGGGCTCTGGACAGAAGGCTCTCGGCTCAGAGCTCTCGCCGAGTGGGGCCCATGGCCTTGGGTAAAATGACCTAATTGCCCTCTGGTAAAATTACCGCAGTACCCTCAGGAAAACAACGGGATTCGGCTATTGGCAGATCAACTAGTGGCATTTCAGTAATCTCAGGACAGCAAAGACTATAAATAGAGTCATAAGGGCTCTTTGGAAAGCAGGCATTCATTATCCTCCAACTTCTAGTGCTTCCTGAGGAGCTCCTAGCACAGCTTTTGGCTTTGGAGGGGAAGCTCTCAGGGATCTTCCGGGTGTGAGGTGGGACCTCCCTGCTGAGGCTTTGGGTCAGTCTTAGGTCTTTTGCAGCTAGTCGAGGGTTGAGGCTTGAGAGAAGTAGTTGTTGGCTACACCCCTATTTTTGAACTCCCGTTGAGGTCATTTTTGGCTTCAACAGAGGCCATTCTAGGGCTTGTGCTCTAAGGTTAGTGGTGTCTTCAACCTCTCCAACCTTCTATGTGAAGATGAGGGATGGTTTCGTGGAGAATCATGGCCTCATGAGGGTGAATAAGGGATGAGGAACTTCTGGTGTGATTTTGGAAGACCGACCTGAGGAGGAATATGAACTGATGCCATTCATTCCTCTTTAAGATGCATGCAGAATCTGTGTTCTGCGCGCAGCAATCTTCTTGGCCATTTTCAGATGTGATATGTGCAGATCTGAGCTTTTGACTAAACATGAAAGTTGAAGTCCTTGAAAATACCTTTCCAACGAGTTGTTGCAAGACTTCAGGTGAAGTTTGTAGCCACTAGAAAGTCTGAACGAATATGACATTCGATAAATCCTGCATGCAGAAATTGTGTTTTGTATGCAGCGTACTTCAAAGCTGATTTCAAGTATGATACTCTTAAATCTGGGTTGTAGACTGAACATAAAGGTTGTAGTCCATGGAAAGCCCTTTGTTGGAACACCCTATTACTAATTTGGGTCAGGATCACTATGTCTCTAGGAATCTGTGTTTGACCTTCTGTATAGCTTAATAGGTCAATTAGAATTGAGTCTAAGGGATCAGGAGTCTAGGTTTGGAAGCTGCCTTGAAGACCAAAGTTTTTCTGGAGACTAAGTCCAATCGTCGAGCTCAGCACGACGTTTCGTCGAACTCCGGTCGACGATCGTCTAGCTCAACTTCGACAGATCGTCTAGCTCAACTTCGACAGATCGTCGAGCTCCATTCGACGATCTCTGAGCTCAAACCTCATAATATCGTCGAGCTCCACTCGACGATCGCTGAGCTCAGGTCGACGATTTTGACTCTGCACTGGATCCTTATCTCTGAGCTCAGTTCGACGATCTTTGAGCTCAGATCGACGATTATGTTGCTGCTTGCATTTTCCAGGTCGCTGAGCTCAGCTCGACGATAGCAGAACTCAGTTCGACGATTTCAGTTATCTTTCAGAATTCAAATTCAAATTAGATAGAAGTTATTCTGCATTTAATTCAGAAGATCTGCCAGCCGTTTTCATTTACTTCTGGAGCAAGTTTCAAGGGATTCTTCAAGGAACAAATCAGTGGACTTTCCTTCAGAAGAAATTATGCAATTAAGGCTGTAATCAATGCAGACCAACGGCTATCTTTGACAGAGTAATATCCTATTCAGACACAGAGAATAAAAGAGAATGTTTTTGAATCAAGAAAAGAGATTGACAAGAACAGGACACAACTTAATATACAGAGACTCTTTGAAAATAGTCTGTCAACAAGAATTCTGAAGAACACTCATCAGAGAGATCAAGCTTTCAAAAATCTTCAGATCTCTTCAGCCCTAAAAGTGTTCAAGGCCAACATCATTTCAAGACTCCAGACACTCAACATTTCAGCTTGCTGAAATCATCTTTTGCTGGAGATCTATCTTTGAAGGCCTATCACCCTCAGCAAAGCTCATCTTCCTGAAGATCAAGGACTCAGGGGGAGCTTTGAAATCAATCCACTTAGTCTTCTCAGTTGTTTGAGAAAAGAGAAGACTGCCATCACTCTCTCACCCCCACTCTGTAAAGGGTTTTTCAAACTCCCTTCAAAAGTTTGAATCTGGTTTTTGAGCACCTTGTCAAAAGCTCATTGGTGGCAAGACACCTGATCAAAAAATCTGTTTTGGTTTTTGAGCACCTCATCAAAAGCTCATTGGTGCCCAGGACACCTGATCAACTCATCCTGCAGTGGATTCCTACCTAGGGTGGTAGAAGAGTGGATGTACCCAAGTTGGGGAACCACTATAATTCCTTGTGTCCTCTGGTTTTGCATGTTTTCTTTTTGTTTCTGGCCTAGCTTTTCTTGTGCTTAGTTTCTGCATAGCTTAGTTTGTGATTAGTTTTATTTCTGCTTCCCTGCTTACACTCATTACAACAATAGTTGTAAAGCTTTGCAAAAGTTTTTATTTGTGTTTTAAAAAAAACACCATATACTCTATTCCCCCCCCCTCTAGAGTATATCAGATCTAGTTTCCCCTTTCAATTGGTATCAAAGCGAGGTTGGTTAAACATACCATATCTGTTTGGTTGTACAGGCTAACACCTGAACCCCAAGATCCCAATCTAGATCCTTCTTTTATATTTCATTATTAGATTTAGCTTGCACAAGTCATGGCCCAAAACAAAGATTATGCTAGCACCAGACCT
This sequence comes from Platanthera guangdongensis, assembly GCA_039583875.1. Lineage (NCBI taxonomy): Eukaryota > Viridiplantae > Streptophyta > Magnoliopsida > Asparagales > Orchidaceae > Platanthera > Platanthera guangdongensis. The sequence continues at coordinate 96,730,947 of CM077167.1, forward strand.
CCAGTGTGCAATCTGTCAAAGTTTGCACTTTGGAAAGCAAGGATTAGACTCTACATGAATTCTATTGATGAAGACATTTTTAATTCTGTTTTGACAGTGTGTCCAAGACCTCCAGAGGGCACAAGCACAAATGCTGTTCCACCTCCATTAGGAACAGATGCTGACATCAAAAACTGGAAAGTAGCTGATGCCAAGGCAATGAACATTTTTGCTCAGACAATGTCAGATGACATTTTTTCAAAAAGTAGCTGAATGCAATTCAGCCAAGGAAATTTGGGACAAGCTCTCAGAAATTGTCTCTGGCTCAGCTGATGAGAGAAAGGACAGAAGATCCCATCTCATCTCCCAATAAGAGAACTTCAAGAAGGGAGAAACAGAGTCAGTGGGAGATATGTACAACAGATTGAGTCTAATTGTCAGTGAACTGAGGACATTAGACAAAGAGATCTCACTGACAGAACTTAATGACAAGATCCTAATGTGCTTCCCCAGCACTTGGGATTCAAGAACCTGGCCAATTAAAGATGCCAGAAGTCTGAATGAGATCACCACTGAAGCCTTGTTGGGTAAGCTCAAATCTTATGAGCTACTCATCAAGAACAGAGAAGAAGAACAGAAGGCTGCTTCACCAGCCACAAGAAAGGAGAAGACTATAGCATTCAAGGCAACTGAGGATCTGCCTGAAGAAAAAGGAACATCCAATGATGAACTTCTCAGCTTGTTGGCCAAAAGATTCTATAAGATGGCCAGAAAGGACTTCAGAAGAAGATCATACAAGGAGCAGGATAAGCCAAGGTATGACAAGTCCATTGGCAATAGCTAAGACATCATTTGATTTGGTTGCAGGAAACCAGGGCATATGGTTCCTGACTGTCCAGAGAACAAGAACAAGGACAGAAGGGACAGAAAAGAAAGAAGAAAGGAGAAGGACTCCAAAAGGAATGGAAGTAGCAAACCTTCCTCCAGCAGAAATAAGCACACAAGGAAAGGATTTGTTGCTGAATCCTGGAGTGAGACTGAAGAGGAGTTAGAAGCCTCTTCCAGCTCAAGTGATGATGAGGATGATGCAGAGGAAAAGGAGTTCTGCATGATGGCAATCAATGCCTCACAACACAACTCAGAGGAAGAGGAGTCAGAGTCAGACTCAGAGACTCAACCTGAAGAAGATCAGGTAATCAGCTCTTTTGATTTTACTTCAGAAGATTTTAAACTTGAATTTAAAGCACTATGTTTAGACCTGCTAAAGTCTGAGAAAGAGATCATCTCTCTCAGAAATCAATTATCTGAACAAAATGTTTTAAAATCAGAAAACCTCAAACTCTCTCAGGAGTTGGAGAACTATAGGGAACAGATAGCTTCACTGAAGAGTGAGCTCTCTGAGGCCAAGAAGCTTGAAGAATCTCTCAATGGGAGAAGCATCAAGGTGATGGACATCACAAGCACAGTGAACTCAAGATTCAACAGTACACTGGGCTTGGGTGCCTCATCCAGCCAACCTATTGTTCTAACAACCCTATCAAGTTCATTTCTGACAAGGGAAAGGGAGTTGTAGAGGTTGCCAGGAAAAATTCTGATCTGCCTCAGAAAACTAAAGTCCAGCACAAATCGTCGAACGGAGATCGACGATCGCCGAATGAAGATCGACGATCGCCGAACGCAGCTCGACGATCTCAGGGAAAATCGTCGAATGCTGGTCGACGATCTCATGTACCTGACCTCACCCATAGTCGACCGTCGAACGGAGCTCGACGATCTGACCCAAGATCGTCGAACTCAGCTCCAAGATCGTCGAACAGAGGTCAGAGCTCTGGAAAATCTCTCAAAGGCAAATCAAAATTGAATCCTGAGGGTTCTTCATCCCAAGCCTTCAACCCTTATACTGAATGGATTTTACCTCCAAGGAGATATCATCCTGAAGGATATAAGAGTCAGCCAGGGATATCCTTCATTTCTGAACTTAAAGGTTATCAACCTAGGCCCAAGGTAAACTGGGTCAAAAACAAGTGAATTGCTTTATGTGCAGGTGAAGACCTATCCAACATCTAACCAGCAATGATATTTGGATAGTGGGTGCTCTAAGCACATGACAGGGAACAAGGACAACCTCAATTCCTTTAGAGCCAAGCTTGGACCCAAGGTTATCTTTGGTGACTCCAACTTTGGACAAACTAAAGGTTATGGAGCAGTCCAGATTGGTTCTGTAACCTTCAAGAAAGTAGCATATGTGGAAGGACTGAAGCACAACCTAATCAGCATCAGTCAGCTATGTGATGAAGGCTATCAGGTGACCTTCAGCAAAACCTTATGCAAAATCAAGTCAGAGGACAACACAACTGTGTTGACAGGTAAAAGGAAAGGTAACATCTACCTAGTAGATTTTCTTTCAACTACTATAGATATCTGTTTATTCAATTCAGTGTGTAGACCAAATGTTTTATGGCATAAGAGACTAGGACACCTAAACCTTAGAACTATTGCTAGGCTATCCAAGGACAACCTTGTTAGAGGACTACCTTCTGGCCCCTACAAGAAGGAAGGACTCTGCAAGGCTTGTCAATTAGACAAGCAAACTAAAAACAGTTTCAAGTCACTTAATAAGAGTGATTCACCTAGGATATTGTATCTGTTACACATGGATCTATTTGGACCCATCACAGTACAAAGCCTAGGAGGGAAATCCTACACTTTGGTGATTGTAGATGACTTCTCTAGATTCACTTGGGTGTTCTTTCTAAGGAAGAAGTCTGATAACTTTAAGTGTCTGACAGAGTTTCTCAAATGTATAAAGATTGAGTTCAATACTCACATTGCCCTGATCAGAACTGATCATGGGACAGAGTTTGATTATCTTCTTATGCAAGAGTTCTGTCAGAGTGAAGGGATCAGGCATACTTTCTCAGCTCCTAGAACTCCTCAACAAAATGGGGTAGCTGAAAGGAAAAATAGAACCCTTATTGAATCTGCCACTATATTGTTGTCAGATGCTCATCTACCTCTATCCTTCTGGGCAGAGGCAGTGAACACCTCCAACTATGTGCTGAACAGAAGTCTGATACATAAACTGAAGGGAAAGACTCCCTATGAATTACTCAAAGGGAAGAAACCTAAAGTTGACTATTTCAGAATTTTTGGCTGCACTTGCTATATTCACAATAATGACAAGAAATATTTAGCAAAATTTCAAGCCAAAGCTGATGAAGGAGTGTTTCTGGGATACTCCATGATCAGCAAGGCCTATAGGGTATATAATAAATCATCATTGAAAATTGAGGAATCTGTTCATGTTTCTTTTGATGAAACTAACATGTCTTTCAAGGAGAAGATTTCTTCTACCATAGAACCTTTGCAGGAACACTCTCTAGTTGAAGATATGAACAAGTTGCAGGTTGCTCAAGAGAATGAAAGCAGTGAAGATGAAGGGAATGCTCAACACATTGAAACTCAACTTGAAGAGCCAGTTGTTGTACCACAAGAGGAAACAACAACACAGGTTGGTGAACAATCAACACCCCTTGTTGATTTAGTAACATCAAGAGACCATCCAATTCCCAAATAATTGGAGAAATCTCAGCTGGTGTGCAAACCAGAAATCAGGTCAACCAAAACCTGTTGCACACCTGCTTCCTTTCTCAAATTGAACCTCAGTCCATTCAAGATGCAGAGCAAGATCCACACTGGATCATTGCCATGCAAGAGGAGTTGCATCAATTTGAGAGGAACAAAGTATGGGAACTAGTGCCAAAGCCAAAGGATCATTCCATTGTTGGAACAAAATGGGTATTCAGAAATAAACTGGATGATCAAGGAGTAATAATAAGGAACAAGGCAAGGCTAGTTGCCCAGGGATATTCTCAAGAAGAAGGAATTGACTACGACCAGACTTTTGCACCTGTTGCAAGATTGGAAGCCATCAGAATTTTTCTAGCTTATGCAGCTCACAAAGGCTTCAAGGTTTATCAGATGGATGTCAAGAGTACCTTCTTGAATGGAGACATCAAAGAGGAAGTCTATGTCAGACAACCTCCAGGTTTTATCTCTCCAACTTACCCTGATTATGTTTTTAAACTACATAAAGCATTATATGGTCTCAAGCAAGCTCCTAGAGCATGGTATGAGACCCTAGAATGCTTTCTCTTGGAAAATGGTTTTATAAGGGGAAGAGTAGACCAAACTCTTTTTATTAGAACCCATAAGTTCCATACCCTACTAGTACAAATTTATGTAGACGGTATCATTTTTGGTTCTACTGACTCAAAATTGTGCAGAAGGTTTTCTAACCTAATGCATTCTAAATTTGAGATGAGTAGCATGGGTGAGCTATCCTTCTTCCTAGGATTGCAAGTCAAACAACATGCTGAAGGCATCTTTATTTCTCAAACCAAATATGCTAATGAGCTGGTTAAGAAATTTGTCATGTCTGAGGCATCTTGTATGAAAACACCCATGCCTACCAATACTGTATTGGATGCTGATGAACATGGGAAACCAGTTGATCAGACAACATATAGAGCAATGATTGGCTCTCTGTTGTATCTTACAGCTAGTAGACCAGATATAATGTTTGCTACATGTATATGTGCTAGATTCCAAGTTAGCCCTAGAGAGTCACACCTAACATTAGTAAAGAGGATTCTTAGGTATGTTAAAAGTTGTCCAAATCTAGGTCTCTGGTATCCAAAAGATTCAGCATTTGAGTTACCTGGATTCTCTGATGCTGATTATGCTGGATACAGAATTGACAGGAAAAGCACCAGTGGAACTTATCAGTTCCTTGGTGATAGACTTGTCTCCTGGTTTTGCAAGAAACAAACATCTGTGTCAACTTCAACTGCTGAAGCTGAATATATGGCTGCAGGTAGTTGTTGTTCACAAATATTGTGGATTCAAAATCAACTCGTAGACTATGGTTACAACTTAGAGAAGTCAAAAATATTTTGTGACAATACAAGTGCTATTTCCATAGCTCAAAATCCAGTCCTCCATAGTAGGACAAAATACATAGAGATTAGGCATCACTTCTTAAGGGACAATGTTGAAAAGAATAAAATTGAACTGCATTATATCCCAACTGATTTACAAAGGGGAGATATTTTCACCAAGCCCTTGGATGAAAAGAAACACACCTTCTTCCTAAATCAGTTAGGAATGTTAGATGGAGGAAGTCTTAAATAATATCCAAGATTTTGAAAGCTAAAAATTGACCAAGACTAGGCAAAAATTCTGATTTTCCTTAGTGTCTAGAATTTTCTGATCTCTGAACTGCGCTCGACGATTTCCCCAAAGATCGTCGAACGTAGTTCGACGATTTCCTGAATCGTCGAACGGAGTTCAGCGCTCCTCAGATAGTATGAACTATCTCTTCTGGTCAACGATCGTCGAACGGCGCTCAACGATCTTGTTCCCTGAACGATCGTCGAACGGAGCTCGACGCCTTTCCAGATCGTCGAACGGAGATCGACGATGTTGAGTCTCTTCAGATTCCTTTAGAAGCCTCGATCGTCGAACTGAGTTCAACGATCTTTCCAATTCTGCGTCGAACCCTAATATAAAACTCCTTTTTTTCGCCGTCGTTCTCTCTTGCGCTTTCAATTTCCCTGCAAAATTTTCTTCCCTCCAAACAGTTCTACGCTTGTTCGGTTTGTTTGTTAAGTTTTTGCAGGTACCATGGCCGTCTCAGTTGCTTTCCTCGCCGCCATGAAGTTTGATGCAGGTTTGACATTGATTTGGACTCCTTCAACACCACTTATCAAGTCTTCCAGGACATCTTGAGTTTATTCAAAGATCAGCATTTATCTGCCCTCATGACCACAAGAATCAAACTTGCCTCAGATGAAATAAAGGAATGGGTATATACTGCACACAACCTTGACAACAACACCATTGTTGGATCTATTGCTGGCACTCAGAGGTTTTTGGTTTAAGAAATGGTGAAGGTACCTGGAGAAGAATTTTCTGACCCCAACAAGTTGTTTAAGAGGAGTCTTAACAGAGGTTTTTGGTTTAAGAAATAGGGTGAAGACTCTGCTGAACTTTCTGGAGAGTGCCCTGCTCTGCTGGTCTCCTCTGGAGAATTTTCTATTTGGGAAATGATAGCAAGCCCAGCATACTTGCCAGGTCACTCCCCCCCAGGTCTCTGCTCCTGGGTCAGTGCTGCTTCTCCTCCTCCTGTTCAATCTACCTCCAGGCTCCATCCACAATTACAATCTCCAGCCCATCTCCAAACCTAGCAACCATTTCATCTCCACCAAGACCACTTCCACCCATTATTCTCATATCCACCACCAGATGTCACCTCATCCCCATCCATACCATTTAAGAGGAATTCCCCCTCTTCTCCTGAATTACCTCCTCCTCAACATCTTCAGATCTCCTCCACCACATCTTGACCAACCACTTTCACTCCTCCATAATCCCTTTGTCCTATATCCCCTCTCCTGGCCATCCATTCCACCATTTCCTGGCAGATGCTCCTCTTCTTGGAGGCTGAAAGTTGTATGAAAGTCCTATTGGCAAAACAGGCTTTCTTCTCTCCTTCTGCACATGACACCATCTCCAGACATGCTGCTGTTGCTGCTGCCTCTGCTCCTGCTGCTGCTGCTGCTGTCAGCTCTGCCTCATGGGAGCTCTGGTAGATAGGAAAAGCCTGAACATTCTTTCATCCTTTGTACTCTCAGTGATGACTGCTGCTGCTGCTGATAAGAAAAGCTGAATCTGCTTCTGAAATTGTTCTTGCTGCTGCTGAAGACAATGTTCCAACTGCTGCTGAAAATCAAAGTGTTTTTTGATGAGCCCATTTCCCAGGATTCTCTGATGACAGAGGCTGCTGTTTTTGAGCCTGCTGTAGATGCTGTTGATGTTTCTGAACCTGCTGCTGCCATAATCCCTGAAATAACCAGTGTTGCTTCTACTGCTGCTCCAGTATCTGTTATTATATCTGCTGCTGTATCTGTCTCTGTTGCTCCTTCTGCTTCTGCCTCTGCCCCATCTGCTGCTGTTCAACTAAAAGAAAATCTGATGAAAAGGATTGATGCTCTATATGATGCTCAAAGCTCTGAATCTGATGACTACAACACTGCTTCTGATGATTCTTCTGCCACCATTGCAAGGAAAAGGAAGGCAAGAAGTAAGGCAATGAAGAGGGTTCCACCTGCCAAAGTTAGAGATGATAATGATGTTCCTTACTATATTCTTCACAACTGCCCAATTACTGAGCATTGGATGCAGTTCTCTAAGAATCAGCTAAAGGCTATGAAGAAGAAAAGGAAGTATGAGAAAGATTCCACCCAGTCCAAGCACCCTCATCCTCCTCCACCACCTCCACCTGATGCAGGTGCAGGTGGCAGCTCTGCAAGATCAGGCCCAGCTAGAAGCCAGGCTCCCTACCAACCTCATGCTAGAACATATCAAAGGGAAAGCCAGTCTAGGGGCTCTTACTCTAGAAGGGGAGGATATAGGGGAAATCAAAGAGAGACTCAGGTTTACTCCAAAGGGCATTCCAGGCAGCATCCTTATTCCAGGGGAGGACATGTTCCCTCTGATACATCTTCAGGTCCATTCCCCTATAAGCTCAAAGAAACTGTGACTGCCAGGACTCCTCAAGATACTTCTTCCAACAGGTATGAGCCACATGTTCCATTTGAGGACCCTGAGAGGAATCCTGTTGCTTGGACTGCTAGAATGAAAGAGTTGGCTGCTTTAGATCAAATAAAGAAAGCCAGAGAGCAAGGCCTAGACACCTCCAATATATCTACAATGTCAGAACAAAGACAGAAAGAAATAGAAAGATATGCCTCCAGTAAATTTTTTGATGCAGACAGGTACATGGAGTTGCATCCAGCTGCAGTGGTTCCCAGGACATCAAAGCAAACATATTTGGGAGCAGCTGATGATACCAGATCCAAGCAAGAAGCTTTAAATCCTAACAGATAAATCAAGTTGGTAAAAGGCAAAGAGAAAGAGTAACTCTGTAAGGTGACAATTCTTGGTTTTTCTGACTGCTTTCTGGATATCATATTTATATATCTCTGTGATGGTTCTGTAATGTCTAGCTGCTGTTGTTTTTGTGTTTTTCTGATTGTATGATGTGGTTTGATTTTTTTTTTCAATGTCTGTAAATAGTTTTCCTAACCCAAATAGGGGGAGATTGTTGGAACACCCTATTACTAATTTGGGTCAGGATCACTATGTCTCTAGTGATCTGTGTTTGACCTTCTGTATAGCTTAATAGGTCAATTAGAATTGAGTCTAAGGGATCAGGAGTCTAGGTTTGGAAGCTGCCTTGAAGACCAAAGTTTTTCTGGAGACTAAGTCCAATCGTCGAGCTCAGCACGACGTTTCGTCGAACTCCGGTCGACGATCGTCTAGCTCAACTTCGACAGATCGTCTAGCTCAACTTCGACAGATCGTCTAGCTCCATTCGACGATCGCTGAGCTCAAACCTCATAATATCGTCGAGCTCCACTCGACGATCGCTGAGCTCAGGTCGACGATTTTGACTCTGCACTGGATCCTTATCTCTGAGCTCAGTTCGACGATCTTTGAGCTCAGATCGACGATTATGTTGCTGCTTGCATTTTCCAGGTCGCTGAGCTCAGCTCGACGATAGCAGAGCTCAGTTCGACGATTTCAGTTATCTTTCAGAATTCAAATTCAAATTAGATAGAAGTTATTCTGTATTTAATTCAGAAGATCTGCCAGCCGTTTTCATTTACTTCTGGAGCAAGTTTCAAGGGATTCTTCAAGGAACAAATCAGTGGACTTTCCTTCAGAAGAAATTATGCAATTAAAGCTGTAATCAATGCAGACCAACGGCTATCTTTGACAGAGTAATATCCTATTCAGACACAGAGAATAAAAGAGAATGTTTTTGAATCAAGAAAAGAGATTGACAAGAACAGGACACAACTTAATATACAGAGACTCTTTGAAAATAGTCTGTCAACAAGAATTCTGAAGAACACTCATCAGAGAGATCAAGCTTTCAAAAATCTTCAGATCTCTTCAGCCCTAAAAGTGTTCAAGGCCAACATCATTTCAAGACTCCAGACACTCAACATTTCAGCTTGCTGAAATCATCTTTTGTTGGAGATCTATCTTTGAAGGCCTATCACCCTCAGCAAAGCTCATCTTCCTGAAGATCAAGGACTCAGGGGGAGCTTTGAAATCAATCCACTTAGTCTTCTCAGTTGTTTGAGAAAGAGAAGACTGCCATCACTCTCTCACCCCCACTCTGTAAAGGGTTTTTCAAACTCCCTTCAAAAGTTTGAATCTGGTTTTTGAGCACCTTGTCAAAAGCTCATTGGTGGCAAGACACCTGATCAAAAAATCTGTTTTGGTTTTTGAGCACCTTATCAAAAGCTCATTGGTGCCCAGGACACCTGATCAACTCATCCTGCAGTGGATTCCTACCTAGGGTGGTAGAAGAGTGGATGTACCCAAGTTGGGGAACCACTATAATTCCTTGTGTCATCTGGTTTTGCATGTTTTCTTTTTGTTTCTGGCCTAGCTTTTCTTGTGCTTAGTTTCTGCATAGCTTAGTTTGTGATTAGTTTTATTTCTGCTTCCCTGCTTACACTCATTACAACAATTGTTGTAAAGCTTTGCAAAAGTTTTTATTTGTGTTTTAAAAAAAACACCATATACTCTATTCCCCCCCCCCTCTAGAGTATATCAGATCTAGTTTCCCCTTTCACCCTTTCCATCGAGGGCTTACACGTCTTCACCGGATAATTGTAGCTTCGGAAATCTCCGGTTGAAGTTGTCTAGATTTATTCTGCACTTAAATTCTGGGTTTTTTTTTATATAATATGGATTTGGATTCGGTGGAATCAATGTTGCAAATTAATGTTTGATTTTGGTGAACTATTGTATGTTAACCAGCGTAGTGCTATGAATGATGAAGATTACTAATTGGATTTCATATAACTGAATTGTGAAGCAAGCTTACTAAAACGAAATGACTTGTTAGAAATTGGTAGACTATTATATATGAGCTATGTTATATTATGTTGAAATCATTTGGAATGACATATAGAAGGATAAACTATGTCCATGAGTATGTTTGATGGTTGGAATGAAATTTAGTAGTCCAATACTTAGGGCATAGTCTCCCTACGTGTAGTATTGTGGAAGGATGTAAGTGCAGTGTTGACCGTCACTAGTTGGGTTAATGTTGAGATGAGGTATAGATGGACGGATGGGCTTGGTCCTCGGTGTTCACGTCCCGGGGCTCCTTCTATGCCTAGTGGATGGTTGGGTTGTGTCCTCATGCTTACTTCTGAGGCCCCTTCCATGCCACGGTGATGTGGAATTTGCATGCGGTGCGAGTCGACACGCGGTGTCGTAATCCTGGTTTAAGGATAGTGTGGCAGGTCTACGGGCTCGCCAATCGTCACACCAACGGGAGTTAAAAGTTAGACTTTGGGCGGTTGGGCTGTGTCCTCGGTGTTCACGTCCTGGGGCCCCTTCCGTGCCAAGTGAATGGATGGGCTGTGTCCTCATGCATACTTCCGAGGCCCCTTCCGGGTCACCCCAAGACAGTTCGGGCTGTGTTCTCGGTGCACATCTACCCGAGACCCCGTTGGGCCATAGTACGCATGGGCTCCACTGTTGTGTTCTTAGCGTTGAGTCATACGGAGGCCTAGGTGAAGTAGTGTGGATACCCGCCTAGTAGTAGAGATGCCCGTTGTACTGTCACTGCCTGGCCACGGCAGTTGATGCCTGAGAGGTTAGCTACCTGCTCGAATAGTGAGAACTAAAGTCTGTGTCGACATAGTAATTGCATGTGTGTGATCATGGGTGAGTCATTGCATAGCATACATACCATCTCATAACATTGTACAACAAGATCCTCATCATATAAGTTTGTATGGGCACTTCTATACGATGAGTTACTTTATGCAAATCGATCCTTAACTTATAAGCTTGTATGAGCATCCTTATAAGTTAAGTTACTTACCTTCTGTAGTTACTTGTACTTGTAGAATTATTATTGCTTAAGTAGAACTGCTAGATAAATTATTGTTAATCTTATAACACCATTACCACCTGCTTGTACCTATTTATACTATTTATTATACCTTGTACTCTTGCTCTTTTCTCCGCCCGGAGCCGAGGAGTCGTCGGGGGAGCGGATGTGAAGCCACTTAGTCTTTTTGACTAACGATTGCTAAGTCTTCCTTTTTAGGAGGTCTCCCCGCAGGTAGAGCAGCCGCAAACTTTGCAGCAGGACAGCCAGGCTAGGATGACATGGCCTGATGTGACGGTGTCATCGGTACCGTCAGTTACGGATGTGAGTGTTGAGCGACTCTGATGTAGCCCGTTTGGGCAATTTAATAGATGTACTCTGAAATTGTAGAAGCATGTTTTAGCTTCTCTTATTTGATGTATTTGGACTATATACTTAGTGTGGATTTGACTTCTCTTTATTATATTTTGGTTGGGTTGGCATATTTATGTTGATATTGGTTGTAGCCGGCAGAACATGCGTCTTGTGATACAGGTTAGCCCGTGCACTAATGCTACCGCAAGGCGGCTGTTTTGGGCATAAGAGCCCCTTCGTGCCGTGTTTTGGGATCCGAGAGGGGGCTCTTACAATAAGGCCCCGATGCCACTTGACTTGGTTCTGTTGCCCCCAGCGTACATAGCAAGTTAGTTTGCACAATCCTTCACCCAACACATTCAGGACCTACATACACGTATATGGGCTACCTTGGCTTCTCAGTACGTATCCTATCAAGCGCACGCTAATCTACATAGGAGAGTGTCACACTTTAAGGTTGGCGATCTGGTCTTTGTCTGGTTAGTTCCTGAACGACTGCCAACTGGCACCGTTAAAAAGTTAGCACCAAAGCGCGTCGGCCCTTTTCGGATTATAAAGAAGCTTGGAGACGATGCTTTCGTTTTGGATTTGCCTACTGATTGGGATATCTCCCCCAATTTTTAATGTCTCGGATTTGATGCTGTTTGTTTCGCCTCCACCAGAGTTGACTTCTTTGTTGTCTTCTCCTTCCACTGAACTTTCTAATGGTTTGGGGAGTGGTAGTTCGGATGATCTCTCTTTTACGGTCCCCACAGGTATCTCCTCGGATGGTGAGTTGCATTCCTTTATTCCTTCTGCTAACATGTTTCCCAGGTTTCCCAAGATATTACTTTCTCCAGATAGTATCCTGGCGGCTGAGCCACTTGTTACTCCTGATGGTGCTACCTACCGCTTCCTTGTTCGTTGGCGTGACCGCCCCCCTTCGGACGACTCTTGGGTCCTCGAGACGGAGCTTCGATGCTTGGATGCCTCTCTTCTCCATCGCTATCTCTTGGACCACGAATCTGAGATACGTGATTTTGAGAGGAGGAGGATTGATGTCGCCGCCCCGCTACCTCTACTTGATGACGATCCAGTTGCTGAGGCGCTACAACATAAAGACCTTCAGAGCCATGACGATGCTAACGAAATACAACACTACAACCTCCGCCTGCGGCGTGCTAAGCCCACTTGAAGACTATTTTAATTAAAACATCATGCCCTAATTACTTTATTTTTATATGTGAGAATATAAAATTATTCCAAGCTTGATTAATAATTTTATATTCATTTAGGGACTTTGTAGCATTTATTTCCTGCACTTTAAAATACATTTGGTGTGTTTTTAGCCACCCGGATGCATGAGATTTTCGTCTCCATCTTGGATTGTTAGATTTGTTTGTGTAACTCCTATATAAGGAGCTCCCTTTTATGAGAATGAGAATTAGAGAACTAAAAAAGAAAACCTAACTCTTGAGAGAGTTTCGGCAAAGGGAAATATCCCTAGCCGCCGCCCAAGGTGTGAAGCTGTCGGCCCCCCTTACTTCCTCCTCCCCACCTCAGTGCGACTCCGGCATGGCTTCCTTCGGTGTGACTCCAAGGAAGAAGGTTGCAACCCATTTGGTGCGACACCGGTGGATGCGTGGAGAGAGTGATTCTCCCACTTTATATAGTGTGTTCATGAATACGGGTTGGGTAACTTCTCTTCCCTCATCCTTATGATTTCTTGCTTAGTATTGTGTGGAGGATGAACAACCGTTGTTTTCCGTGATTTTAAATACCATCGCTTGCCATTTCTGAAATTGATTTCGTCATTGATAAGCTTCTATAATCCGGATCGGGTAGATCCTATTTGCTTGAGTGGATCTTGGCCTATAGCCTAGATTTTACTCTCAAAAAGGAGTGGCAACCTTTATGTTCATTTGGGGAATCATCCTACTATATTTCTCGATCATTATTTTAGAGTCGATCTCTCCTTCTTGTGGTTTTATGTGTCTCGATCCGTGACGAAACGATAGATGCTTGTGTGGGTGCGGTAGGACTAAGGCATGTTGGGCATGATAGTCTACTTTGTGTCTGTCTCGCTCTCCGAATGTCGGACATGCACTGCGTCACACAGGTACATGCCAATTCCTGGTAGAAGACTAGTGTCATGGAACAGTAAAAAGCAGACAAGTGTTGTTATATCCACAACATAGTCAAAATATATTGTAGTTGGAAGTTGCTGTGCTCAGTTGCTATGGATACAACATCAACTTGAAGATTATGACATCAAGATAAGTAGAAATCCATTATATTATGATTCTACTAGTGCTATATCAATTGCTAGAAATCCTGTTTCACATAGCAGAACAAAACACATTGAAATTAGGTACCATTTTATTAGAGAGCATGTTGAGAAAAAGGACATAAGTCTAGAGTTTATTTCTACTGATACACATGTACCTGATATATTCAGTAAACCTCTAGATGAAAGTAAATTCAATAATTTTTAAATTGAATTAGGCATGTTCAACCTGGAATATGATGGTAAATTAATAAAAATTCTACTCAACATATGACTAAGTAAATTAGTGTCGACACATAAAGTAGTCTATGTCGACACTCAAAAGTTGGTGTCAACACATAAAGAAGTCTGTGTTGACACTGAAAAGTTGGTGTCGACACATGGAGTTGTTGACACTCAGATGTTGGTGTCGACACATAAGGTCGTCTATGACGACACTCAGAAATTAGTGTCGACACATAGAGTTGTCGATACTCTAAACTCTCTGTCGAGACTTTAACAGTCTGTGTCGACATAATTAAAATTGTGTCGACATCTGAAACTCTAATTTCAGCCCGCCTTTTGACCATCCATATTTAGAAAAGTATAAATAGGTGGAAACGAGACCTTGTCGACTGCGCTCTCAGAAATCTCGAGACTAAACCGTCTGTGTCGACAAGATATTTTTCTTCCTTCTCTTCAACTTCACTTCTCTCATCTCCAATGACACCCAAGTTGGACAACAACATTAACAATGGTTATGAGCTCGTTTGGGGAGCGTTCAATGATGTTGGCCAAGAAACCAAGGCGGTTGTGGACCTAATTCAGGAAGCCATACTGGATTATTTGGTTTCCGAATCAACAAGAATTTGGAAGAAGGAAGTTCTAGAATTCTATTCCAAAGCTACATTGAATTCAAAGGGGAACAAGATCAAGTCTACTGTTCAGGGAGTAACGGTGAAAATAACACTCAAAAGTATGAGTAATTCCCTTCAACTTCCATGGATTAAAGAAGAGATGGAGTTTGATTCTAATTTCACTGCTGAAGCCCTTAAATGGTGTGGGTTGCCCTCAACCACAAACATTGGATCATCCATGACTAGGAAAGGGATGAACTCTAAAGGGAAGTTTCTATCTAAGATAATTGGTAAGGTAGTTCTTTGCAAAACTAGGGGGCATGAAAGGATATCTTCCTACATGTTCAGCCTCATGACAAGAATCATCTTCAAGGTGAAGATTGACTGGATTACAATAATCTTTAGCAAGATTAATGAAGGTATTAAGAAGCCAAATTTTGGCAGAATCTTAAGTCTGCATTTGGCTGTCAGTATACCTGATGTCCTAAACCAGATTCCTGGTTTCAAAATTAACCACATGAGGAGAATAGATATGAGAATCTTGTCTAGGTGGGATAGAGTATAGTCCAAGGAAGACCGTGCACCAAAGCAGAAGTCCAAACAAGTCACAACATCAGAGAAAGATATTGTGCAAGCTGAGGAGACCTCCAGTGACTTAGAAGAAAGAGTAGAATTCAGTTCTGATGAAGATAACACCGAACAAACCAGGAAGTCTCCAACTCACACACCTGGAATTGAAGCTCAAATCCAGGGGGAGCCTGTCCATTTGATAGATAATCATGAGCTATCAGTTCTTAGGGAAACTGTCAATGAATCACAGCTATACAGTGAGACTACAAACCTCACTATAATGGAAGTGGTTCATGACATCAACACAGCTGCTGACCCTTCTGAAAGAGAGGCACAGGATGTGCATATTCCTCATCTGTTAGAGAAACCTCAGGCTCCTGAGACTGAAGTAATCCAAGAATTAGAGACTAACTTCAAGGGGGAGCAAGAAGAGGTACTCAAGGAAGATATTTCTACTAATACACCAACTGCTACAGGGGTTGAGGGGGAGGCGCCTGACGTAGCCCCAAGACTAGATCTAGATGTTCCAGGCACTACAGTGGACCTTGAGATTTCATCTGATACTGAAAATGAGGAAGCAGCCTCAGTGCTCAAGAAATGAAAGTTTATGGAGCTAAGGAAATAGAGGTCTGGATATAGGAAAGCCTTAAATGCTGGCTCCTCATCTACTGCTCCTACAATAGATTTTTGTTCTCTATTAGTATAGCTGAAAGTCAAACTTGATGAGCAAAGACTTGCACTAGAAACATATGTGTATGAAAGCCACAAGGAATTGCAGTTTAGTCTGGAACAGGACATCAAATCTATAAGATTTGAGGTAAACTTGCTTAAGAAAGAAATGACAGACTGCTTCCATAAGGGAGGAAATACAGTGGTATATATTTCCAATCAGAAACAAACCACTAAAATTGAAGTAGATGATCTGGTTGTCAAGCAAGGCATTGTTCTAGAAAATCAGAAAAGACTAAATGAGAATTTGATGGAACTCCATACCATCACTCAGACAAAATTGGCAGAACAAACCACTGCCATAGAAACCAATATGAACACCAAAGTATCTGCTATAGAAGCACAAATTAAACTGGATATGTCCACATTTGCTTCTGCAATCCAAAATTTTGAGTCTGCAATTTCAACTCAAGTCTAGAAGTTTAAAGACTACTATACAACAGGGAACTATCATATTACAGATCAAATAAGGTTTCAGAAGAATGATCTCAGAGATCATATTCATATAGAAGTCATAAAGGAGGAGAGGGTATTAGTTCAGGCTAGCTCTGACCATGCAAAATGGGTATCTAACAGTATCAGAGCTACCTTGGGATATCCACCCTTATGTTATGACAACAATACTGTAGAATTTGGATGTCAACCTGCACTCTTGGAGGGGATGCACCATGAAGTAGCTCAAGTCAAATATCCCCCTTCTGAGTTTGAAGAAATTCAACAGACAGTCCAGCATATGTACAGCCCTCCACTGGGCAAATTGCTAGTAATTTGTGAGGAAGTGGACATGGCTGACTCAGTTTTACTTAAAGAGCAAGAGGCCCAAATATCCAAGAAGAGGTTCAGAGAACAGGCTGAGGCTAGGCCTGATTTTGAGAAATGGAGTCCAACCTCCAGAAGCATCATCTTAACTACATGGAATGCAGTTGCTGAAAATCAATATGATAGGGGTAAGTGGTACTCCAAATAGGAATGGGATAAATATCTTGGACAACAAGAGAAAATCTACAAATTCAGGAAGGACTTGAAGGGTGGAAGAATCCCTGCAAACTCCATAGAGCCTTGCAAGTACTTCACAAAACCATTCCATTACTCTGAAAGGCAAAAGCTGAAAGCTGCTCAACTTAAGGCCAAAGACATCAAGGGTAAGAAGCCTGTTACTGAAGCTGAAGCTGAAGTCAAAGCTACTATTCAGACAGGAAAATGGATTGTCATCAAGGAACCAAATCAACCTTAACATTATATTGACTAGGTTCTAGAAGTACTACGTAGACCTTTTGTTGATATTATAAAAACATAAACCTTGTAATCTTACTTTGGTTATATGATAAAGAATTTTTGGGTTGAAAACAATTTATATATCTATGTCTCTGTGTTGCATGGTTTCATTATGATGTTTCATTTTGAATATTTGTGGGTAACATACTTTTTTTGCTTATGAATAACCCTGTTTGAAATGTCTGTATTCATCATGATTATTATTTTTATTATATTTGTGTATATCATTGACTAAGGGTTATGACTTCTCCAAATAGGGGTAGATTGTTGGGTACATTGTAAATTGTGTACCAGATTTGGAGAAATCTCACATAACTCAATGATATTTATCTGTTTGTATTTGATGGAATTTTGAGTTTACTTGTGCAGGCTGAAAATTGCAGAAATTATTCTAAGTACAAAAGTGTCGAGACACTTATTTAGTGTCGACACCTTTGAAGGAGCTGTGTCGAGACAAGAAGCAAGTCTGTGTCGACACACAAGACTTGTGTCGACACCCAGTGTTTAAGTCGACATCAACTGTGTCGACACCCAATGTTTAAGTCGACATCAACTGTGTCGACACTGATAACTTGTGTCGACACGCTTAGACCTTGTTGAACTGATAAATGTAAAGAAGCAACTATGTCGACATCCAGGACTTGGGTCGATATTTGGAGAAGCTGTGTCGACACATAGGACTTGTGTCGACATATTCTATAAAGGCTATGTCGAGAACTTGATGAATTGCTGTGTTGACTGTTTTCTGAAGTATGTCGACACATTCTACAAAGGTTGTGTCGCGAACTTGATAAAGAGATGTGTCGACTATATTCTGAAGTATGTCGACACATCCTACAAAGGCAGTGTCGAGAACTGAATGAAGAGCTATGTCAACAATACCAAAGGAAGTGTGTCGACACCCGGGTAATTGTGTCGACACATACTATCCTTATGTATCGACACATTCAGTTGAGTTAATTAACTCTAAGTGCAAAATCTCAAGACTGGAGACTTGACAGTTGCCAGAATTGTCAAGGCATGTTAGACATGTCAGAACTATCATATGTCAGTCAACTACTGGATCAGCTGGTTGCTTCTGATGTGATCTATAAATAGAGCCGAGCTATTAGAGAAATACAACAATAGCGAGACTGAGAAAATATAGAGGGAAAACCAAGAAGGAGAAGGAATACTCCAAGAAGAATTCACAGAATTCTATACAACAAGAAGGTTCAGATTATAAATCAGAGAATGGGATAGCATCTCATCAGATCTGTTAGTGTTTGCAGATTTAATTCTACGATGAGGAAGAAGCAGGATATACACCAACTTCTCAAGAAGATTCAACCTAGGTTCTCTCTTTCAAGAAGCTTTGAATAAGCTTAGTCAGGTTGAATCAGATTCATTACAACAAAGACCTAGAGAAAGCGTATCCATCAAGTTCTGATTAAGATTCCCTCATCTCTTTTTCAATCTAGGTGAAGGAAGAAACATATTCTATATACAATTTCCTATAAGATCTATTTTAGATCTTACTATAAGAGATTTCAATCTCTGAGTTGTAAGCCTGTGATTATAAAGGCTGAGGTGGGCTGTTTGCCCTAGGTAGGAGATTAAGTTGTTTGAGTTGTGGGCCTAGTGAAAAGGGCTGAGGTAGGGCTTGATTGCCTGAGTGGTAGGATTGTGGATTCACTCTGAGGTAGGGTTCTTGGGACAAGCATGAGTTGTAAGACTTGTTTAAGTGTGAGCTGTAGGAACCAGTTTGGGTTCTGCATTGTAAGATCTTAGGATCTAAGAAGGTGGAAGGAAGTTTGGCCGAATCTAATGTACAGCTAGATAGGCGAAGGGGGAAGTGGATGTACCTATCATTTGGGGAACCACTATAAATCTGTGTGTATGCTGAGATTGGATGATTGTGTATTGTGATAGCTATAGAATTTATAATTATGTTCTGAGAAATTTATTAACTGCCTAAGTAGAATTGGAATTGAACCTATTCACCCCCTCTCAAGGTGTTTAGACAATATTGAAAACAATTCTTTCAGCATCCACGAGAGGTCAACCGACCCTGCCAGCTAGTGAGAGCATGGACAGCAGGACCGTCTCGGAGCAAAAAGGACTTGGCATCCACGAGAGGTCAACCTACCCTGCCAGCTAGTGAGAGCATGGACAGCTGGACCGTCTCATAGCAAAAAGGACTTGGCATCCACGAGAGGTCAACCGTCCCTGCCAGCTAGTGAGAGCCTGGACAGCGGAACCGTCTCAGATAAAAAAGGACGTGGCATCCACTAGAGGTCAACCGTCCCTGCCAGCTAGTGAGAGCCTGGACAGCGGAACTGTCTCGGAGCAAAAAGGACTTGGCATCCATGATAGCTCAACCGGCTCTGGCAGCTAGTGAGAGTCTGGACAACGGGACCGTCTCGGAGCAAAAAGGACTTGGCATTCACGAGAGGTCAACTTGCCCGACTAGCTAGTGAGAGCCTGGACAGCGGGATCGACTCAGAGCAAAAAAGACTTGGCATCCACGAGAGATCAACCGGCCCAGCAAGCTAGTGAGAGCTTGGACAGCGGGACTGTCTCAGAGAAAGAGGGACTTGGCATCCACGAGAGATCAACCGGCCCTACCAGCTAGTGAGAGCCTGGACAGTAGGACCATCTCAGAGAAAAAAGTACTTGGCATCCACGAGAGGTCAACCGGACCTGCCAGCTAGTGAGAGCCTGGACAGTGGGACCGTCTCAGAGCAAAAAGGACTTGGCATCCACGAGATATTAACCGGCCATGCTAGCTAGTGAGAGCCTGGACAGCAGGACCGTGTTGGAGCAAAAAGGACTTGGTATCCACGAAAGGTCAACCGGCCCTACCAGCTAGTGAGATCCTAGACAGCGGGACCGTCTCGGAGAAAAAAGAATCACTCTCCCCAAGGCACATTTGACCCATAAAGCTATTGGGAGCTTGGAATGAGGAGATCCTCTTTAACACCCCTATCCGTCACATGACATATATCAGTAGATCCGGCCGGGGCCCGACGCCATAATCTACGGACAGACGGAAGGGTTACTAAATGAAACCATTTTCTAATAACACACATCCTACACAGAGTACATTCTAGCGGAAGCATTTTTACAGAGTTGCAAAGAAAGAACCCAGCCACAGCATGAATGTCCACTAAAAACCCCAAAGCAGGAATGAGCGCACAAATACACAAAGTACTTGGCCTTATGTCCTTATAAGATTTTACTTATACAAATAGTGTCTTCCAAACATCGGCACGCAAGCCGGTCACACATTGGAATAAAGGTAAACATTAGCATAGGCCTTCGAGGGCCGGCTCAGCAACAAGGGCTTTTGCCCGCTATTTTCCATTAGGCTTCGCAGCACCTGCAATCCACAATCCACCGCAGCGGTGACAAACAAAAGCAACGGTCAGCTAAAGCTGACCAAATTATAACGACCCCGCCCCCTTTACTCGGGGCGGCGATGCTCCTTCCCTGCACTTTATTAGTATAGCCGAACAATATAGTGAAATTACACTTCGCCACAGGCGTAGGCACGCACGTTGATAGTACGGTTTGCAGTCAATTTTATTAGGGTATTTTCAGGGTTTTAAAGCACAAATCATGTCTTGTAAAGTGCTTATTTTGATTCCTTTTTGTATATATTTTTGTCGCTAATGCGTTTTTTTGCTTTTTGCAGGTTTTCACGGCTTTCAGCCAAAATTTGTTGTGACACGCCCCACGGTCACGCTCTACCCGGGCGTGTACCTAGGGCGTGTAACCCAGAGGAATGAAGCAACCGGTCCGAAATTGCATTCCGTGGAAACTTAGTGTACACGCCCTCGGTCACGCCCGTGTAACATCCGACACGGGCATGTTCTAGAGGCGTGTCCCCAAGTTCCAAGGAATCGCCGCAACGTGCACTTTTTCCCGCTCCACCGTCGCACCGAATGTATCATGCCCCCGGGTCACGCCCGACCCGGGCGTGACATATGGGCGTGTACTTCAACAACCACGCCCGTCAACTCCTACAATTAATTTCAGCACCAAAAGTCGCACCGACTGTGTCACACCCCAGGTACATGCCCTACCAGGGCGTGGCAGGTGGGCGTGACCCATCCCGAAAAAAATCTATAAATTGAGCCCTTCTCCAAGGGTTCAACATCATCTTTGGCTGAGAAGGGGAGGTGTTGCCCCTCTATTTCATGCTCTTTTTCATGCTTTTCTCTCTCTCTCTCTCACTCTCTTTCTTTCTCTTTCTAGTTTAGTTTAATGCTAATATAATTTTACTTTTGTAATAGCTTTTATTATGCTTTAGTTGCTATTGTAGTGCTAGAATAGGATTTTATTATGCTTTAGTTGCTAATGATAGGGCCAGAATAGGATTTTCAATTCCATGCGCTTGTACTTTTCATTTCAAAGTTGTAGCTCTCCTTTTTCATGAATAAAGAAGTGCTTTTTTCTTTTTCTTGCTTCTACTTAGTGCCCTTTATGCTTAACTACTCATCCCCCCCTTCCACCTCACCATGATTAACTAATCCTCCTTGTACTCGATCTTGATGATCCGAGGTTCGAGAGATTAGGTTATGATGCTTTGAATCTTACCTTTTCTTTTTATGGTTTAGCCTTGAATTACTCTTGATTTATCACGGGTTGGAGGTATATCATCGATATATACTCTCCACCTTTGCTTTCACTCTGGGCTAGCCGAGAGGCCGAAAGTTTGAAATGAGCACTCAAGAGTAAAGGGAGTTGTTCGCACCCCTCGAGAGAGGCAGACGTTCAAATCTCCCGGATTGGAGTAAAATGCAATAGTGGGGTTCACCGCGTAAAGCGAGTTTTAGGCCTCCGATTTAGGCGAAAGTCGGTCGGACCTTCCTAAACTCAGTTGGGCACGGCCTTTGAGAGAAGTGTGTCAATATTTATGGAACCTCCACGGTCAAGGACCTTTACCCTAATTAGATTTGTTCTATTTATCGTATTTTTCTAATCGACTCTTGCCGAGGTGATTCTTGATCGAGTGCATTTTCCTATTATCATTACTAAGCTTTAGTGTAATCGCTCTTTTATCTCTTTTTATCTCTTCATGCAAGTAGCTCTCTTTCATTGCAAGTAGTTCTCTTCCTTTAGTACGCTTAGCTTTCTTTTAAACCCTAAGATCTCCGTCGATAAAATAATAGATTTCGTGTGAGTAAGCTTACTCAACCGTTCCCGTATTTTAATACAACACTTTTGTCCCCTTACTACAGTTCGATAGGTATACTTGCCTAGCCGGATTGCTAGTTCGGCTGTTCGCTTTTCGTAAGCGTTGGTCGGGCCATCAAGTTTTTTGCGCCGTTACCGTGGAGCAACGCTCGTTGATAAATTGAAAACACGAATCTTTTAATTTTATCATTTCTCTTTCTCATCCTCCTTTAAAATTTTAAAAAAAAATCAAAAATTTTTTATTACCGCTATTAATAGAAACTCACTCCACAATTTTTCTACGCCACCTAAATCTCTGGAAAAGGGCAAAGCGATTTTAAACGCCACTATCTTGTCTAGTACCTTGTGAACCCTTCATCGGGTAGCCATTGGGAAGTTCGGGAGTTAAACTTTTAAAAAAATTTATTTCAAAAAAAAATAGTAACTCTCTTTTTCTAGTTTATTTTATTTCTCTTTCTTCTCTTGTCTTCTTTTAGTGCATGACCCGCGGGAGTCCGTCGGTTATTTTGGACCTGGACCACGAAATTGAGCGTACTCTTCGGAGAAGATCGTGATTTCAAGGCCCTACTCTCCAAATACCGGTTGAGGATTCCGAGTCATTTTCCACTTTAAGAATGGAAGAACCCAACGTAGAGAAAGCCGTGCAAAGTCCTATGTCTTATTATGCACGGCCGAATCTCGAGGGTACTGAATCTAGTGTAGTTCGCCATGCGATAGAAAATAACAACTTCGAACTGAAGCCTAGCATTATTCAAATAGTGCAACAATATGTGCAATTTGACGGACTTCAAGATGAAGATCCGAACACACATATTGTAAGCTTTCTTGAGATTTGTGACACGTTTAAGATTAATGGTGTCACAAATGACGCGATTAGGCTAAGATTATTTCCCTTCTCTCTTAGAACTAAGGCTAAGCAATGGTTGAACACCCTTCCTAAAAATAACATAACTCCTTGGACGCAATTAACTGAAAAATTTTTGGCGAAGTATTTTCCGCCTTCTAAAACTGCAAAACTTATGAATGACATTTCTGCCTTTGGACAAATAGACTCCGAGACCCTTTACGAAACCTGGGAAAGATTTAAAGAATTATTAAGACGATGCACACATCACGCTCTGCCTGTATGGTTGCAGGTGCAGACGTTTTATAACAGGCTAAATCAAAGTACGAAGAAAATAATAGATGCAACTTCTGGCGGTACTTTAAATCATAAGACCCCAGAAGCAGCTCTTGAGCTGTTTGAGGACATGGCCAGGAACACTTACCAGTGGAATGTGCCTAGGTCCCGCCCGAGCAAGCCTGCAGGTATCTTTGAAGTATACAACGTCTCCCAGCTCGCGCTGCAAGTTGAAATATTAAGCAAAAAAATTACAGAGATGACTGCTATCTCCGCCCCTCAGGTATGGGAATCTGCAACTCCTCCCCCCGAACATTTGGACTATGTAAATAATATGCCTAGAACTGCTTTTAATAATTTTTCTGCTGCAAATTTTCATCCTCCTGGTTTTAATTTTCTGAATAGTTATAATCCTGCGTTAAGAAATCATCCGAATTTTTCGTGGAGTAATCCATCGAATGTTGTGCCCCCGCCACTACAAATTGATTTTTCTGCACCACCACCACCTCCTAAAAGTTTTCCAAAACCTCCAAGTTTGGAGGAAATGTTTTCAAAGTACATGAATGCTAATGACGCTACGATTAGAACCTTAACTTGAAGCGTTAAAAATTTAGAAAATCAGGTAGGACAGCTCGCTAAAATAATTTCTGAGCGACCCGTAGGGTCTCTTCCTTCCAATACCGAGCCCAACCCGAGAGAGCAAGCGAAATCTATAACTCTTCGGAGTGGGAAGAAAGTTCCTGGTATGATAAGTGAAGAGCCCGAGGCAAGCTCCGCTCCCGCTTTAAAAAATCAAAGCTCTGCTCCCGTTTTAAAAATTCCACCCTCTGCCGAAGACGTTATCACCCATATTTTAGAAAAAGAACTTACTCCACCACCCACCTTTAAAAATAATCCATCCCCTCCATACCCTTCCGAACTTAATAAACAACGACAGTACGATATATACACCGGTTTTTTAGAAATGTTTAAACAAATCCACATAAATCTGCCTTTCCACGAAGCCGTATCCCAGATGCCGAAGTACGCTAAGTACCTTAAGGACCTCCTGACCAACAAGAAGAAGTTAGAGAAACTTTCGCATGTCACGTTAAATGCCGAGTGCTCGGCGGTTTTGACAAATGGATTACCGAATAAAATCAGTGACCCAGGTAGTTTCTCTATCCCGTGTGTCTTTGGTGATCTCTTTGTCAAACACGCTTTAGCCGAGCTAGGTGTGAGTATTAATCTTATGCCCCTCTCGTTGTTTAAAAAGTTAGGAATTGGTATTCTCAACCCCACACGCATGAGTATCCAGCTCGCCGACAGATCAGTCAAATACCCGTTAGGTATAGTGGAGGACGTCCTAGTCAAAGTCGACAAGTTGATCTTCCCGGTGGACTTTATCATTTTGGACATCGAAGAAGACATCGAGGTTCCCCTGATCCTTGGCCGACCCTTCCTTGCCACCTCCCGAGCTATCATTGACGTAAGCAATGGTAAGCTCTTCCTTCCAGTAGGCGACGACGAAGTAACTTTCTCTATCACCCCCTCGATGAAGAACACACTAGCCAATGATGACTCCTGCTTTTTCATAGATACCGTAAGTGAAGAATCCTCCTCTCACACCTCTGATTTTTGTTCCTCTCCTACTCCTCCAACTGAATATCTACACCTAAGTGAAGAATCCTCCACTCGCCTTTCTGGTTTTGAAAAAGAATTTTTTTATTTTTGTTCCTCTTCTACTCTTCCAACTGAATCGCTGCAAGAAGCTGCCATGGCCGCTACCCCACCCCTTTTAATTTTACATATAAAAAGTCTACGAGGACATATTTTTTGAAAAAGAACGGATTTCTTAAACCTCGTATGATGACCATCCTACCCTGGAACTAAAAGAACTCCCTAAGCACCTTAGATACGCTTTCTTAGAAAAGGACTCCAAGCTGCCTGTCATAGTTTCGACCTACCTCACGGATGCACAAAATGATAAACTTCTTTCAATTTTACAAAAGAATCGCTGAGCTATTGCTTGGAAGATATCTGATATCAAAGGCATAAGCCCATCTTTCTACACTCATAAGATCTTAATGGAAGATAATTCACGTAACTCTATACAACCTCAGCGCCGTATAAACCCAAACATGAAAGAAGTAGTTAAGGGAGAGGTTATGAAATTGTTAGATGCAGGAATTATCTATACTATCTCAGACAGTAAGTGGGTTAGCCCAGTCTAGGTAGTACCAAAGAAGGGAGGGATAACGGTAGTAAGTAATGAGAATAATGAATTAATCCTGACTCGGACGGTGATCGGTTGGCAAATGTGTATAGATTACCGTAAGTTAAATGACGCCACCTGCAAGGATCATTTTCCCTTGCCGTTCATTCATCAGATTTTACAACGACTTTCCGTACATAGCTTTTATTGTTTTCTCGATGGCCTCTCGGGGTATTTTCAAATCCCCATCTTCCCCGAGGACCTGGAGAAAACTACGTTTACTTGTCCCTTCAGCACCTTCGCCTACCGAAGAATGTCGTTTGGATTGTGCAATGCGCCAGCTACATTTCAACGATGTATGATTGCTATCTTTGACAAGTACGTGGAAAGCATCATGGAAGTTTTCATGGATGATTTCTCCGTGTTCGGGAATTCCTTCAATAGTTATTTAGAAAACATCGAGAAAGTCTTAGAACGATGCGAAGAGACTAACCTAGTCCTAAATTGGGAAAAATGCCATTTTATGGTGAGGGAAGGGTTAGTTTTAGGCCATAATATTTCTATAAGAGGTATTGAAGTAGACGTTGCTAAGATAGAAGTTATCGAGAAACTGCCGCCGCCTACGAACATAAAGGCTATAAGAAGTTTCCTAGGTCACGCGGGTTTCTACCGCTGCTTCATAAAGGACTTTTCCAAGATTAGCAAGCCCCTTACCCATCCCTTAGAAAATGACACCCCATTCATCTTTGATGACCTTTGCCTAGTTGCCTTTAATTTAATAAAAGAAAAATTATTTGATGCCCCAATCATGATAGCTCCTGTGTGGGATCTTCCATTTGAGATAATGTGTGATGCGAGTAGTTATGCGGTGGGAGCCGTATTAGGTCAATGTATATCTAAAAACTTCCACCACATTTATTATGCTAGTAAAACACTCACATCTGCACAGGAAAATTACACCACAACCGAGAAGGAGCTCTTAGCTGTAGTATTTGCTTTTGACAAATTCCGCCCTTATATTACTCTTTCGAAAATTATTGTTTTTACGGACCACTCGGCCCTCAAATATCTTCTTTCTACAACAAATGCAAAGCCTCGCTTGATTCTCTGGGTCTTACTCCTCCAGGAGTTTGACTTAGAGATCCGTGATCAGCGAGGAACCGAGAACTTGGCCGCTGGCCACCTTTCGTTCTTAGATAATCCATTTATAGAAAAATTAGATGAAAAATGTTTTAACGATTATTTTCCCGATGAGAAGCTATTTTCAATTAACACATCTACTTCTCCTTAGTTTGCACACATCACCAACTATCTAGTGGCTCAGGTGCTCCCAAAGGAGTTCTCGTCTCAGCAAAAGAAGAAATTCTTTTCTAAGTTTAAGAACTACTTTTGGGAGGACCCACATCTTTTTAAAGTCTGTGCAGACCAAGTGATCAGGAGGTGTGTTTCTTTTGATGAAGGTTTATACATTATTAAACATTTGCATGAAGGACCGACACGTGGGCACAATCTAGCTGCTCGCACCGCTCATAAAGTTCTAAGCGCAGGTTTTTACTGGCCTAGCCTGTTTAAAGATGTGCAAGCCTTTGTGAGTAGGTGTGATAGTTGCCAACGGTCGGGTAATATATCTAATAAAAATGAAATGCCGCAGAATTATTTCCTAGAGTGCGAAGTCTTCGACCTCTAGGGAATTGATTTTGTTGGCCCTCTTCCTTCTAGCTTCGGAAATAAGTATATTTTAGTTATCGTTGATTATGTTTCGCGATGGGCGGAAGCACAAGCTCTTCCTACGAACGACGCCCGAGTCGTCGTTACGTTTTTTAAAAAAATTATTTTCTCGATTCGGTACGCTGCACGCCATCGTTAGTGATCGGGGTTCCCATTTCTGAAACGCGCCGTTTTCTAAAATCCTTTCTAAATATGGCGTTACTCATAAGCTTTCCACTACCTACCACCCCCAAACTAACGGACAAGTCAAAGTTGTGAATCGAGAAATAAAAAGAATTTTAGAAAAGACTGTTTCCACATCTAGAAAAGATTGGTCAGCCAAATTAGACGATGCTCTATGGGCCTACCAAATAACGTACAAAACTGCCCTCGGATGTACGCCATATTGGTTGGTTTATGGAAAATCGTGTCATTTACCCGTAGAGTTAGAACACCGTGCTTTTTGGGCCTTAAGATTTTTAAATTTCGATCCCCACTCCGTCGGCGATTTTAGAAAATTTCAACTTAACGAACTCGACGAGTGGCGCTCTTATGCATATGAAAATAACAGACTTTATGAAGAGCAGACGAAGCGTTTGCACGATAAACATCTTAGGCACCCAAAAACCTTTAAGCCGGGCGACCAAGTTCTTCTTTATAATTCTCGTTTACGTTTATTTCCGGGCAAATTAAAATCATGTTGGTCTGGGCCTTTTACTATTTTAGAAGTCTTTTCTTATGGTACTGTTTTAATTTCCCACCCCGATAAGGGTAATTTCAAAGTGAATGGTCAGCGTCATAAACTGTATTTCTGTGATGATGTCAGTCCCAACTCTGTTAACTCTATCTTTCCTGATATAAAATTTGATTAATCTGAACATTATTTTTCTTAAAAACTTTGAACTTTATTTGAACTTTATTTTTAAACAATATTTTGGACAATATTATTTTGATGCGTCGCGCTTTAAACAAATGGCGCACTTGGGAGGCAACCCAAGTTATCTTTGTTTGTTTTCTTTATTTCACAATTTTTGCCCCAGATGGCTCCGACAAGCTGAAACTTCTACTATCGCCTGCTCCAACGGTTCTTATTACATGACAAAGTCCAACAGAAGACATTTCATGAAGATCCAAAGCACAAGCATGGGGGAGCGGCATCACTCAGCTTTCGCTGCAAAATAAACCCGGGGAAGTACCTGTTTTTTCATTCTGTCTTTCATTTCTGTACTTTAATTTTCTCTCGATCTCTAACCTCCTTCTTCATTGAGGAGAATGTAGATTTTAATCTTGGGGGAGGACTTCCTCCTTCTTTTTGCTTTTTGTAAATATCTTTTAGTTTTTGTAAATATTCCTCAAAAATCAAAAAAACAATATATAGCATATTTCAAAATATAATATATATATATATATATATATATATATGCATTTTGGTATTTCAATAGTACCCCATGTTTGTGTTTTATTTTTCTCAAAATTCTTTATAATCAACGTAGTTAATTAAAATTTTTCTAATCATTTTTTTTAATCATATTTCACAAGTAAAATGTTGGTCATGCTGTGTTTCTAATTCACGGTAGCATGTTAAGGTGAATTATTTCTATAAAATGCGCATTTCTATTATGGTTTTTCGTTCTTTATTTTCTTTAGTTTCTCTAAAATTCATCATCCACTATTTTCCTTTTCGTTTTTAGATAATTTTTGTAAGGACAACTTTTGAATAACGTAGTAGATATGAACGATCCAAGTCACATATTATTTATATTTTCAAGATAATTTCATCAATCTTCTTTTATTATCTAGGAATTGTTTTTTGAAAATTTTCAAATCTATGTTTTAAATAAATTTAAAAAGCGTGAAAATGATTTAGGCCATTTTTGTTTACGTTTGAGCTTTCCTGCCAACCTAAAATCTTTTACCACTACTTAGCCGCTTTTGAGCCCTTTTTCCCAATTTCGTTTGATAACTCCACATAACATTTCATTTTCACCAAAGCCAAAATTCCTACCTATCTAATCACGCTAACCTTTTTTGAGTTTCATTCAAATAATTTCATAATCATAATAGGAAATTTTGTGTTCTCTATGGAGAAATTGTTCAAAAAAGTGTACTCAAAAGAAATGTTTGATTTTATTTGGCCAATTTAAAATGAAAAAATAAAAATATTTATGGCCTTTGTTTTGTAAAAAGAAAAGAAAAAAATGAATCAATAAAAATAAATAATAATAAAGAAAAAAAGAAAGAAAGAAAAATATATATATCTATATATTTTGTTTAAAATGAAAATTTTTGAAACTCTTTGTTTTGGTTTAGGGTGATTTTAAGCCTTCATGTTTATCGTTGAATTTCACTCCTATTCATAATCCTAAACCAAACGTTTCAGTCCTATTAAGTTCTTTTGATTCACGCCTTTTTAAATTTTATTTAACAACTAAAAAAAGAAGAAAAGTAAATCAGTTTTTGTTTTGGATTTAAACTTAGATTTTTGTTATTTAATTGATATAATTATAATGCGTTGCTTGGATCTCGTAACAACTCAATACGTTCTTTTAATTTTCGTTGCCTTGCTTAAATCTATTTAAAAAATTTCGTCAAAATTCTGGATGATTTATTTTGTTTAAGTAAAGTTTATAAAAGTTAAACCATACCAAAATAATTATTTTATATTTACGTTTTACATTCTCCCTACCTGGAATTTCATATAGTACTTGTGTAAGCATGATTAAAACTTTTTGAATTAGTCACTTTTTATGATTAGCTAGTTTTTATATCTTTTCTTGGGGACAAGAAAAACTTAAGCTTGGGGGAATTTGGTAGTATGGTTTGCAGTAAATTTTATTAGGGTATTTTCAGGGTTTTAAAGCACAAATCATGTCTTGTAAAGTGCTTATTTTGATTCCTTTTTGTATATATTTTTGCTGCTAATGCGTTTTTCTGCTTTTTGCAGGTTTTCACGGCTTTCAGCAGAATTTTGCTGTGACACGCCCCACGGTCACACCCTACCTGGGCGTGTACCTAGGGCATGTAACCCAGAGGAATAAAGCAACCGGTCCGAAATTGCATTCCGTGGAAACTTAGTGTACACGCCCTCGATCACGCCCGTGTCACATCCGACACGGGCGTGTTCCAGAGGCGTGTCCCCAAGTTCCGAGGAATCGCCTCAACGCACACTTTTCCCGCTCCACAGTCGCACCGAATGTGTCCCGCCCCTGGGTCATGCCCGACCCGGGCGTGACATATGGGCGTGTACTTCGACAACCATGCCCGTCAACTCCAGTAATTAATTTCAACATGAAAAGTTGCACAGACTGTGTCACGCCATAGGTACACGCCCTGCCAGGGCATGGCATAGGGGCATGACCCATCCCAAAACAAATCTATAAATTGAGCCCTTCTCCAAGGGTTCAGCATCATCTTTGGCTGAGAAGGGGAGGTGCTTCCCCTCTATTTCTTGACCTTTTTCATGATTTTCTCTCTCTCTCTCTCTCTCTCTCTCTCTCTCTCTCTTTCTAGTTTAGTTTAATGCTAATGTAATTTTACTTTTGTAATTGCTTTTATTATGCTTTAGTTGCTATTGTAGGGCTAGAATAGAACTTTATTATGCTTTGGTTGCTAATGATAGGGCCAGAATAGGATTTTCAATTCCATGCACTTGTTCTTTTCATTTCAAAGTTGTAGCGCTCCTTTTTCATTAATAAATAAGTGCTTTTCTCTTTTTCTTGCTTCTACATAGTGCTCTTTATGCTTAACTAATCATCCCCCCTCTTCCACCTCACCATGATTAACTAATCCTCCTTGTACTCGATCTTGATGATCCGAGGTTCGAGTGATTAGGTTATGATGATTTGAATCTTACCTTTTCTTTTTAGGGTTTAGCCTTGAATTACTCTTGATTTATCACGGGTTGGAGGTATATCATCGATATATACTCTCCACCTTTGCTTTCATTCTGGGCTAGCTGAGAGGCTGAAAGTTTGAAATGAGCACTCAAGAGTAAATGGAGTTGTTCGCACCCCTCTAGAGAGTCAGACGTTCAAATCTCCCGGATTAGAGTAAAATCCAATAGTGGGGTTCACCGCATAAAGCGAGTTTTAGGCATCCGATTTAGGCGAAAGTCGGTCGGACCTTCCTAAACTCAATTGGGTACGGCCTTCGAGAGAAGCATGTCAATATTTATGGAACCTCCACGGTCAAGGACCTTTACCCTAATTAGCTTACGTCTATTTATCGTATTTTTCTAATCGACTCTTGCCGAGGTGATTCTTGATCGAGTGTATTTTCCTTTTATCGTTACTAAGCTTTAGTATAATCGCTCTTTTAGCTCTCTTTATATCTTCATGCAAGTAGCTCACTTTCATTGCAAGTACTTCTCTTCCTTTAGTACACTTAGCTTTCTCTTAAACCCTAAGATCTCCGTCAATAAAATAATAGATTTCGTGTGAGTAAGCTTACTCAACCGTTCCCGGATTTTAATACGACACTTGTGTCCCCTTACTACAGTTCGATAGGTATACTTGCCTAGCCGGATTGCTAGTTTGGCTGTTCGCTTTTCGTAAGCATTGGCCGGGCCATCAACGGCCACACACCCCATGCTCTCAGGGCACATTCTCGGTGAACCCGTTCAAAATCTGCGGTCTAACCAACGCCCCTTGGACGGCAAATCGCGTGAGCATTATAGTCCTTTCGGCCTAAGCCTAAGACCCTCCATCTATGTCAATGGCAAGTACCACGTACTTTAGGTCGCTTTAACCGGATGACATAGAGCGGGTATGGTTCCGCCTAATCCGCTTCTCACACTACCCTGTCAGTTTAAGCCACAAGCGTCAGTCAAAGTTCCCTGAGTCCAAAACCGATCACACACTTTACAAAACCCAGTTATGTGCAAGTTGGTTCTCAGGCCACCAAGATGACAGAATCATGCTTCTGCCCAGTTTTTCGGGTACACCATGCAGCTAATCCCCAAGATTCCTTGTTGCAATCTATAGCATAGAAAACCCGAAAAAAAACTATCGGCGCGGAGTCTTCTCCGGCTATTCAAGAAATGAAACATCACCGATGCAGACCAACTTGTCCGGTTAGGCTTCACATGCCATGCATATGTCCGTACTTCGATTCTGGACTCTACATGAAACACAATGGGGACTATTCATGTCCACCCGAAGGAACACCTCACACTCATCGCATACTAGCGAGAGCGGGTTTCCTGTGCAGAAAGAAAGAGGACTTCACATTTCCAAAAAGAGAATCATTACCCTTGTGTTTCTCTTTGGCACCATGAAGATCTAGACGGATGAAAAGCACCGCAATGGCCTCGCCTCTGTAGATCTGGACTCGTCTTGCGATTTGGTGCTCCGAAGCTCCTCTGACGGCCGAATCTCTCCTTCTTCTTCCTTGCTCTACCCTCTCTCTAAAGCTTTATAAAGAGAAAGCTCTGAGTGGAATGAGGGTTTCAAACCCTAATCCCGAACTTAACTCAGCAAGAACAGCCTTGGGCCCTTGGATCCCAAAAGAAGGAAACGGACGGCCACGATTCGAACTTAAAATAATTTTTTTGGGCCGAACACAGCTTGTGACACGCCCGTGTCCAAGGCTGTGTTCCTCAATCGACGCTGAAATTGTCGTATCCCAGCTAGGATATGGGCTTAGACAAGCTCGTGTTAACCTTGACACGCCCGTGTCAATCAGTACACTCCCGTATTGTGGGGTGTGTTCCTCAATTGACACAGGACCAAAAACATCCCGAAGAGGATACGGGTTCTCGACACGTCCGTGTTAATTTTGACATGCCCGTGTCAACCAGAAAACGCCTTGATCCAGACTGTGTTCCTCACCTGACACAGCCCGGCTAACAACCCTAGCAGGACACGGCCCTGGACACACCCGTGTCTCAGTCCGTGTTCACTGTCTCGACAATCGTCTACTGCATTTCGTCAACCATGCGTAAAGTTCGTCGAATCCGAGCATGACACGGCCCTAGAGACGCCCATGTCCCAGGCTGTGTGACCCTTACCAGGCACCAAACATGGCTCTAAATGTTGTCCGTCACACTTTTGAGTTTCGGGGCGTTACAATTCTCTCCCTCTTAAAAGAATTTCGTCCAAAAATTACAGAAAGGAAAAGATACTCAAAACTTAAATGGTACCTGAGTAGAATAACTCTGTGTACTCCTCAAGCATGGTCTACTCTCGCTCCCACGAGCTCTCCTCCTCAGCGCAGTAGTCCCAACGGACCTTGACCATCCTGATGTCTTTGTTACGCAGTCGCTTGACTTGCGAGTCCTTAATCTGAATGGGCTTCACCTTAGTCAACCCATTATCAACCGGTACTTGTTCGACCACAATCACTTGCGAAGGCTCTTGTACCGCCTTCCGTAACACCGATATGTGGAATACATCGTGTAGACCACTTAGTCCCACTGATAGCTTTAATCGATAAGCTACTTCGCCAATTCGCTCCAGAACCTCAAACGGTCCAAGGTACCTCGGGCTTAGCTTCTTCAGGCGCCGTGCCCATGAGATGCCCTTGAACGGTTTAATCTTCAAATACATCCAGTCGCCAACAGCGAACTCAACATTCCTATGCTTGGCATTATAGTATTTAGCTTGCCGGTCCTTAGCAATTAGCAATCGTTCTCTTATAGTTCGTACCAACAAAGTTGCATCTTCCACTTCTTGCCACTTGTACAGCTTCGACTCACCAGTTTCTAACCATCACAACGGCGTGCGATCTTTCCTACCATAAAGGGCCTCAAAGGGCGCCATTTGAATGCTCACTTGGTAGATATTGTTATAAGCAAATTCCACGAAGTACAAGTGATCTTCCAACTACTTCTCGAAATCCAAGACACACATACGAAGCATGTCTTGCATCGTCCTGTTGACTCTCTCGGTCTTACCATCCATCTGCAGATCGAAGGCCATGCTGAAACTCAGCTTAGTTCCCAACATTTGTTGCACCAACCTCCAGTCATTGGACATGAACCACCCATCTCGGTCACTCATGATGCTGCGGGGCACACCGTGAAGTCGAACAATATTATCCACATAGAGCTTTGCCAATTTCTCCACCGAATCATACTTCTTATTCGGAATGAAGTGCGACACTTTCGTCAATCGATCTAAGATCACCCAGATGGTGTCGTTTCCCCTCTGCGACCTTGGCAACACATGCATAATGTCCATTGAAATCTCGTCAAACTTCCACTCAGTGATCGGCAAGGACTTCAAGAAACCTCCAGGATTCTGGAACTCCGCCTTCACCAAGGCGCACGTTTGACACTTTGCCATATAAAGTTCCACATCCTTATTAAGTCCTGGCCACCAGAACAGCTTATTCATATCACGATACATCTTCATGCTCCCTGGGTGATTCGAGTACTTGGTATGATGAGCCTCATACATCAATTCCACCTGCAGTTTACCCACATTTGGGATGCACAGACGACTGTCCTTCCATAACAATCCATTCACAACATCAAATTGGGAATTTGACCCATCCAAAGCCTCATCCATGATTTGCTTCATGTTGCTATCCAAATCCAGAGCATGCCGAATCCGATCAGACAGGTCATACTGAACTTCTGTCCAGTTCAATTGTGCTTCGGCACAAGTCTGCTTATCAACACAAGAGATCTCTAATGCTTCCAACACCAGAATTATACGCTCGTCATCAACCAAGAACCAGTTGGCTTGCGTAGGGGACCTACGACTCAACGCATCTGTAACCGCATTACCTTTCACAGGTACATAATGAATTTTGAATTTGTAGTTCCCTAGGAACTCCATCCATCTTTGCTACCACATGTTTAGATGCTTTTGATCCAACAATTACTTCAGGCCCTTGTGGTCGGTATAGATATCGACCTTCACACCGTACAGGTAATGCATCCACAGCTTCAGGGCAAATATCACGGTCACTAACTCCAAGTCATGGACCAGATAATTCCTCTCATGTACCTTCAATTGACGCGAGCCATAAGCTATTACACTTCCATGTTGTAGTAGAACATTACACAATCCGATGCCTGAAGCATCACTGTAGATCTCAAAGCCTTCGGTCCCACTCGGCGAACTTAGAACAGGCATCGTGGTCAACCAACTTTTCAACTCTTCGAAAGCTTATATGTACACAGGCGTCCATGCAAACTTCTGCTCTTTCCTCGTCATAGTCGTGATGGGTAACTCTATCCGCGAGAAGTTCTCCACGAAGTGACTGTAATAACCGGCAAGGCCGAGAAAACTCCGAACTTCCGCTACTGAAGACAGCACAGGCTACTCCTATATATCAACTATCTTCGCCGGATCCACTGCAATTCCCTCTCCACTAACTATGTGACCAAGGAATGCTACCGAGGACAACCAAAACTCGTATTTGGAGAACTTGGCCTACAGTTGGTTCCTCCTCTGTGTATCCAACACCAAATGCAGATGTTTAAAGTGATCCTCCTCACACTGCGAGTACACCAATATATTGTCGATAAAGATGATCACGAAGTGGTCCAAGTACTCTCTGAAAGTTCTGTTCAACAGATCCATGAACATGGATGTCGCATTAGTCATCCTAAATGGCATGATTGTAAACTCATAATGCTTGTATTTCATACTGAAAGCTGTCTTGGGGATATCACTTTCTCTTATCCTCAGCTGATAATATCCGGATTTAAGATCCAATTTCGAGTACACCGATGACCCGACTAACTGATCGAACAGATCATCAATCCTTGGGATCGGGTACTTATTCTTCTCTGTTAACTTGTTCAGCTCTCGATAATCGATACACATTCACAAACTTCCATCCTTCTTCTTAACAAAAAGGACCGGTGCGCTCCAAGGCGGCGAACTTAGACGCACATAACCCTGTTCCAACAACTCTTGATGTTGAACCTTCAGTTCCGCCATCTCCTTAGGCGCTATCCGATATGGAGAGCATGACACATTTTTGGCACCTGACACTATCCCAATAGTGAAGTCAATCTCCTGCTGAGGTGGGGCTCTAGGGAGATCACCAGGGAACACGTCAGGGTGCTCGGATACCACCGGCATGTTGTCCAAAGCAGGCTTACGCTTCGATACCTCCACTAGAGTGAAGAACAGCTCTACACCAGCATGAACCACCTTAACCACCTGAAGAGCAGACATCAAAGTTTTGCTCGACCCTTTCAAGGACGCAAATGTCGTCTCACAACCAGTTCCTAATTTAACCTCCTTGTGATTGCAATCAATGTATGTCTTCTGCTTCGAGAGCCAGTCCATACCAAAAATCACGTCGAATTCCACTAGCGGCAGTAACGACGCTTGCATGTCGAACTCCTGACTTCTAATCCGTATCTTCGCGCCACAGACTCTATCCATACGCATTGAACACCCATTAGGCAACAACACATCCAATTTGTCCTTTTCCATCGAAGTAGGAACTCCGATGCGTGATATAAATCCTTCAGACAAAAAGGAGTGCGAAGCTCCCGTATCGAACAGTGCTCTCGCCGGATTATCAAAAATCAAAACAAAGTCTATACAAGCAGTAATAAGCAAACATGCGCAAGGTAACAAGTATTTAAGCTAACTCCCTATAAATTTAAACAGTACTTGTCACCACATCAGCTTGCTTTATGGCCTCCTGCTGGACAAGGTTATAGACTCTAGGTTGAGTTGAGCATAGTGGGATGTAGTAGACTCCACCGTCTTACCCTTCTCCTCATAGGTTTCTCCCGACTTCCTCTCGGACTTTGGACGTCCGCTCCAACAGTCTCAGGAAAAGTGTCCAAGCTTTCCACAATTATAGCATGCACCTGGGGTTTGGCCCATAGTCGCCCTAGATGGACCAGAAGAAGGGGCTGGACCTGAAGTACTAGCCTTCTTATTCCACCTACGATATAGAGACTTTGAGGTGGTCGGCACCTTTAACTCCGTCTTCTTTGCACTAGAGTCATTCTTCACTTGTACATTCCTCAGATCTTTCTCCAACGACCGGGTTGTATTGACTTGGGTCAGGAAGCCCTACGTCATAGGCCCCAAGAGCAGTAGCCTTAGGTCATCCCTCAGACCCTCATAGAAACGGTTTATCTTACGCTCCTCATCAGCAAATGTAGTGCTAGCGTACCGACCCAACTCTGTAAATTCGTGGAGATACTCGTCCACGCAACTCTCTCCTTACGTCAACTTCTGTAATTCATTCTCCATCGTGATCCTCTTAGCCGAGGGAAGGTACCTTGCCAAGAATAGTCTCGAAAATTCTTCCATCGAGAAGTATGTGAGTTGTCTTCTCCTTAGGTGATGTAGCTCTAGACCTTCCCACCACAGCCTTGCATCTCCGTACAACAGTAAAGTAGCTACGGTGGTCTTCTGCCACTCCTCGGTTTCCATAGTATCAAGATCTCTTTACTCGGGAGAGCCAATCCTCAGCTTGGGATGGGGTTCCCATCACCGAAAACACCGGAGGGTTGAAGCCCATAACATTCTTGTACTGCTTTTCAGTTGCTCTTCTAGGTACCAATGCTCAACCACCACTTGCTCCCCCCTTCTCGGATTCGCTGCTGGAAGCGGTACCTGCTCCACTATAGGGGCAGGCTACTGCATTTGTCTTGCAGGCTGTGCATTTATCACAGCGAACACCGCTTCAGCCACCAATATTATGGTTTCTGCCGAGGGAGGTGTTGTAGGCACATCATTTGGGGCAGTACTTGCCTCAGAATTCGTGTTTTCTTAAGGTCCTGCACAAATCCTGGTCACCTATAGATGTACAGAACACCATTAAGTGACCGAACAACATTGAAAAAGCAATAATAGGAACACACAGGTTCCTCAAACATGTGTATTTTCATTCCTAAGTGGACATTCGTGGGTTCGTTTTATGTTATAACGATGACACACACACATGTGCTCACCACCCCTTAAAATAATTCGTCCACGAATTCATTTAAGCATGTCCAAAACCGGTAGTCTGATACCAAATTGTAACACCCCTATCAGTCACATGACATATAGCAGTAGGTCCAGCCGGGGCCCGACGCCATATACTACGGACAGACGGAAGGGTTACTAAATGAAACCATTCTTGCAATAACACACGTCCTACACAGAGTACATTCTAGCGGAAGCATTTTTACAAAGTTCCAAATAAAGAACCCAGCAACAGCATGAATGTCCACTAAAATCCCAAAACAGGAATGAGCGTACAAATACACAAAGTACTTGGCCTTATGACCTTACAAGAGTTTACTTATACAAATAGTGTCTTCCAAACATCGGCACGGCGGCCGATCACACTTGAGAATAAAAGTAAACATTAACATAGGCCTTCGAAGGCCATCTCAGCAGCAAGGGCTTTTTCCCGCTATTTACCACTAGGCTCCGCAGCACTTGCAATCAAAAATCCACCGCAGTAGTGGCAAACAAAAGCAACGGTCACCTAAAGCTGATCAAATTATAATGACCCATCACCCTTTACTCGGGGCGGCAATGATCCTTCCCTGCACTTTATTAGTATAGCCAAACAATACAGTGAAATTACACTTCGCCACAGGTGTAGGCACGCACGACCACACACCGCGTGCTCTCAAGGCACATTCTCGGTGAACCTGTTCAAAATCCACGGTCTCACCACCGCCCCTTGGATGACAAATCTCGTGAGCATTATAGTCTTTTTGGTCTAAGCCTAAGATCCTCCATCTATGCCAACAGCAAGAACCACATACTTTAAGTCGCTTTAACCGGATGACATAGAGCGGGTACGTGATGGCGACGTTGTCCCGCCATTTGCTCGTGATGATCGTGACCGTTCGATTGGTGGCGATGATGTCCCGCCATTTGTTCGTGATGACGTTGCAGATGGTGCTAACGAGTTCTTTGGCGAGCTCCATGGCGACGCCGGGTCCATGCATTATGTTGATCGTCGCCGCAACCGTACGTTTGAATACTCGGATGGACGATGCCACAACAATAATTTTGATGCACGCCATCGCCGCTACAACGCCATCACCGTGACAATTATTTTGTTACAACACCATCACTGCTATAACGCCATCGTCGCGACAATAATTTTGCTACAACTTCATCACCACTACAACGCCATCGTCCCGACAATAATCTAATAATTATAGTATTATATTATATTTATTAATTTTCTTGTTGCATTGTTTTAATTTGAGAGTTTTTATTTCATGCATTAAGTTATTGTATTTGTTATATCATGTTTATGATGGGTGTATATAACCATCGTGTGTTTATTTTATTTGAATGGAGGAGATTGAGTGATGTAGGCTATAAAAGGCCATGTTTATGAAGGATTTAAGGGAAGAATGAAAAGAAAAATCTAGAAATCAAGTTTTGAATTTTTCCCCTCTTTCCTCTTTCCCTCTAAGGCAAATTTTGGCCCCTCCTTGTTTCTCCTCCTCTCTTGGCCGCCGGCCTCATCTTCTTCCCCTCTCCTCCCTCCTCTCGTCTTCTCCACAAAATCCTTTCTCCTCTCCACTACGAGTAACAAATCAAAGAACTCCTCTCCTTGAAGAATTCGGCCAACATCCTTTCCCCCTCCTTGGGTGATTTCGGCCAAGGACAACAACTTCGGCGACGACGAACCTTCTCCGACGTGAAGCAAGGAAGTGGACGAGTTTCTCTCAGTTCGGCGTGACTCCGGCGGAGCCGTGGAAGAGCGAACCATTTTTCATCGGAATCATCTATTCCGATTGGGGTAATGAAAATTACTACTCTTGTGTGATTCCCTCTTAGATAGATCTTGTGATGGTTTTCTTTGACGTTGCTTCCGAACTTTTGAATTCATCGTGTTTTTGATCCGAACGATATTGTTATCTTCTTTTGATCTATTTTAAGTTCGTGAGGATTGGCGGATCTCGTTTTATTTTTGTTGGGAGAGATCTACCATTTCCGAATCGTTTACTTTTGGTGGATCTCTTTTGGTACAACACACGCTCGAACGGATCGGGTCGATCCATTTCGCTTGAGAGAATATTGGTTCATCTCCTCTATTTGATCTATAAGGGTGTAGCGAACCCGTGCGTTAGCATTAAATTGATATTATTGTGAATCGGCTGCGCAGCGTTTAAATTGTGCGAGCGTAGAATTGAAACGAGTGAGAACAATTCAGTGTCTTTGTCCGTTGCGGCTCGTCAGGAGACGTAGCCTGCATCAATTTGCTATCAGAGGGAGGTTCACGTCAATTTCTTAATTGACACCCTCCCCCTTTTATTTGCACGTCGGCACGTATGTTTCTAGTTCATTTATTTGAAAATTTAACAAAAAAAATATATTTGTGGTCTGGCAATAGCGGTGTAAATTTCTTATTTTTCAATCAAATTTTTAAAAAAAAATTTTTAATCAACCTAATATTTTTTTGAGCAAGAAAATACAAAAAAAATTATTCATTGCCTTAGTGGTTTAGCGGGAACAATTCCATCTATTATAATTATATAGGATCAGAGTCATTATTCTATTGCGCATGTGCACCAGATTCGAGTAGAAAATTTTATGTCCCGTCACCACTAAAATGGCCCATGATGTTAACGTTTCCCGATTCAAATCTTCTGGATCCATGTCGAATGTTAGGAAACATGTTCATTCACCTATAATGGATGAGAGTAAGGACTTGTTTAGGCAACTAAAGGCTAACCAAGCGACACCACCACCCCCTAGTCAACCCCACTATCATCTGAACTGTCGCCCTGAGCGAGAAGTTAATGTTTTTAGGTCATCTAGGAATGTTGCACCCACCTACTATGGATTGGGAGGTCCTCAAATCTTCCATATTTGGGTTGTTGGGATGGAACGTTATTTCGAGTGTCTTTGTCTATGGAACCTCCACAAGGTCCCAATGGCGAGCAAGCAGTTAGTGGGTCGAGCCCAGACTTTTTGGTTCAATGAGGAAAGACGTATTGGGTCTTCTATAGGCTGGCCGATCATGAAGAGCCTCCTCACCGATCAGTATGCTCCTGCATGGATGTTTGATGAAGTGGCTACGTTACGCCAGGGCACTAGACCCATATCTGATGATTGGAGTGACATAGTCCCTCAGTATAGACCCTTTCCCCAGGTTGGTAGAGCTACCCATAACATACATGCACCCACCTATGAAGGAAAGGAAAAGGTGTGGTCCCCTATCCCTAGTTCTGTACAAGTGACTGCTAGGACTTCCATGAGCCCGCATGGTGAGAGTAGTCCTATCTGTAGGAGCAGACAAATGATTACGACATGTGAGTTTAGTGGCGTATCTGATCTTGGCTCTATTGTGCGTCCTATTCCGAATACGCCCGTAGTTCTTTTTGAGTCTCCTCCTGAGCTGCCTGATCTAGTCGTTGACTCTCCTGATGAGTCTGCGGTAGTGTCTAAGACTGAGCCCGCCACTGTGGGTGAGACCGACTTAATTGATGAGCTTAGTGATGACGAGGAGTTTGGTTACCCCAGTGACATGGAAGCGGAACTCCCCTCTGAAGTGTCACCCCATGGAATTACTCAGTCTACCCTCGACGTTATTCATAATCCGTCACCTATGGTAGCAGAGGAATATTCTGATGATTCTAAGTTAGTAGATGTACCTACAGTGTTGGAAGATTTACCTTATGAGGGAATGTTATTTTTGGATGACTTCAGCGCTGAGAACCCGAAAGATATTTCTTTGATGTTATCATCATTGCCTAAAACTCAATATGAATTAGAAATTTTGTCGGGTTCGATTTTGCCCATTTCTGAGACCTTTATTGATTTTGATTTGGATGACGTATCTAGTGTGTTGGAAGAATTTCCTAGCGAGGGAGTTGTCCTTTTGGATGACGTTATTGATGTAGACCCGGATGAGCATACTTTGATGTTGTCTCCATTGCATGAAGTTCATGATGATTTTGATTCTCTCCTGGGTGTGATTTTACCGACCCTCCCTCCCGCTCCATTGACCCAACTAGCACATTTTTTAGAACACAAATTTATTATATCTAGTCCAAGACAGTTGGTATTGTCTACGTTAGTAACCCCTCCGTTGGGCAGGTCTCGTAAGATAGGTATTAGTGAGTTGATAGAGTTCGTGTTCAGTCTTTTCACAAATTTTTGTAGTTTTGTATCCTTCAGATGTCCTATGAATAATCAATTCTCTGATTCTATGCTTACGATGAGGTCGTCTATTGTGCCCATTTCAGATTTTGTGATGGATGTGCCCATTGGTTTGTGTCCGCTAAACTTTCAATATAAATTAAATCAATTAAACTATTTGGCACCGATGTCACCTGATTTAGTTTCGTTACGTCCAACGTATAAATCAAGTGATTTTGCACAAGAATTCAGGCTCCAAATTCACAATTTACATAAGCACATTCATGAAACGTTAACCGCCCAACATGTATTTTATAAATCTAATGCTAACGTACATAGAAGAGTATCTCACTTTAATCTTGATGATTTGGTCTTGGCGCGTCTCATTCCTGAACGGTTGCCTTCGGGCACCCTAAAAAAGTTAGCGAATTGGCGAGCTAGTCCTTTCCGAATTTTAAAGAGGTTAGGAGAAAATGCTTATCTTTTGGAGATACCCACCGATTGGGGTATATACCACATTTTCAATGTTTCGAATTTAACGCCTTATGTTTCTCCACCACTTGAATTATCTGACTCTCCGTTTAT
Organism: Platanthera guangdongensis; assembly: GCA_039583875.1. Lineage (NCBI taxonomy): Eukaryota > Viridiplantae > Streptophyta > Magnoliopsida > Asparagales > Orchidaceae > Platanthera > Platanthera guangdongensis. The sequence goes on from CM077167.1 coordinate 96,773,759, forward strand.
TTCGTCCACTATGTTTTTTAATGGGTTGAGGGGTGAGCTGGGTCCGAGATCGCTCTCTCTTACGGTTTCCACTGGAGGTATGTTGAATGTTGATGTCGAAACTTTTACACCTTCTTTGACTAATGCTTTTCCAAGGTTCCCGAAGACCTTCATTTTGCCTGACAAGTGCTATTTGATGTGGCATGATCCCGCTACTACCAATTGGATTGTGGTGCCAGATTTGCCCATGTTGCTGCTGCTTTTGACTGTTCTCCCCTCACGGGCCACTCATCGGAGATGAGTAATTTTGAGTGGGGGAGGATTGATGGCGACGTTGACCAGTCATTTGCTCGTGATGATCGTGACCGTTCGATTTGTGGCGATGATGTCCCGCCATTTGTTCGTGATGATGTTGCAGATGGTGCTAACGAGTTCTTTGGCGAGCTCCATGGCAACGCCGGGTCCATGCATTATGCTGATCGTCGCCGCAACCGTACGTTTGAAGACTCGGATGGACGATGCCGCAACAATAATTTTGATGCACGCCATCGCCGCTACAACGCCATCACCGTGACAATTATTTTGCTACAACATCATCGCTGCTATAACGCCATCGTCGCGACAATAATTTCGCTACAATGTCATCGCCGCTACAACGTCATCGTCGTGACAATAATCTAATAATTATAGTATTATATTATATTTATTAATTTTCTTGTTACATTGTTTTAATTTGAGAGTATTTTTTTCATGCATTAAGTTATTGTATTTGTTATATCATGTTTATGATGGGTGCATATAACCATCATGTGTTTATTTTATTTGAATGGAGGAGATTGAGTGGTGTAGGCTATAAAAGGCCATGTTTATGAAGGATTTAAGGGAAGAATGAAAAGAAAAATCTAGAATTCAAGTTTTGAATTTTCCCCCTCTTTCCTCTTTCCCCCTAAGGCAGATTTTGGCCCCTCCTTGTTTCTCCTCCTCTCTTGGCCGCCGGCCTCATCTTCTTCCCCTCTCCTCCCTCCTCTCGTCTTCTCCACAAAATCCTTTCTCCTCTCCACTACGAGTAACAAATCAAATAACTCCTCTCCTTGAAGAATTCGACCAACATCCTTTCCCCCTCCTTGGGTGATTTCGGCCAAGGACAACAACTTCGACGACGACGAACCTTCTCCGACGTGAAGCAAGGAAGGTGGACGAGTTTCTCTCCATTCGGCGTGACTCCGACGGAGCCGTGGAAGAGCGAACCATTTTTCATCGGAATCATCTAATCCGATTGGGGTAACGAAAATTACTACTCTTGTGTGATTCCCTCTTAGATATATCTTGTTGTGGTTTTCTTTGGCGTTGCTTCCGAACTTTTGAATTCATCGTGGTTTTTATCCGAACGATATTGTTATCTTCTTTTGATCTATTTTAAGTTCGTGAGGATTGGCGGACCTCGTTTTCTTTTTGTTGGGAGAGATCTACCATTTCCGAATCGTTTACTTTTGGTGGATCTCTTTTGGTACAACACACGCTCAAACGGATCGGGTCGATCCATTTTACTTGAGAGAATATTGGTTCATCGCCTCTATTTGATCTATAAGGGTGTAGCGAACCCGTGCGTTAGCATTAAATTGATATTATTGTGAATCGGATGCGCTGCGTTTAAATTGTGCGAGCGTAGAATTGAAACGAGTGAGAATAATTCGGTGTCTTTGTCCGTTGCGGCTCGTCAGGAGACGTAGCCTACATAAGCACGGTTCCACCTAACCCATTGCTCACACCGCCCTGTCAGTTTAAGCCATAGGCGCGGGTCAAACTTCCCCGAGTCCCCAATCGATCACATACTATACATAACCCAGTTATGTACAAGTTGGCTCCCAGGCCACCAAGATGACAGAATCACGCTTTTGTCCAGTTTTTCGGGTGCACGTTGGAGCTAATCCTCAAGATTCCCTGTTGCAATCTACCGCATAGAAAACCCGAAAAACAACCACCGGTGCAGAGTCTTCTCCGACCATTCATGAAATGAAACATCACCGATCCAGACCAACTTGTCTGGGTAGGCTTCACACATCATGCATATGTCCGTACTTCGATTCTAGACTCTACATGCAAAACAACATGGACTATTCATGTCCACCCGAAGGAACACCTCATACTCACTGCATACTAGTGAGAGAGGGTTTCTTGTGCAGAAAGAAACATGACTTCACATGTCCAAGAAGAGAATCGTTACCCTTATGTTTCTCTTTGGCGCCATGAAGATCTAGACGGATGAAAAGCACCGCAACGGCCTCGCCTCCATAGATCTGGACTCGGCTTGCGATTTGGCAATTCGACCCTCCTCCGGCGGCCGGATCTTTCCTTCTCCTTCTTCCTTGCTCTCCCCACTCTATAAAACTTTAGAAAGAGAAAGCTATAAGTGGAATTAGGGTTTCAAACCTTATTCCCGGACTTAACTCAGTAAGAACATTCCTGGGCCCTTGGATCCCAAAAGAAGGAAACAGACGACCACGATTCGCACTTAAAATCAATTTCCTGGGCCGAACAGGTCTTGTGACATGCCTGTGTCCAAGGATGTGTTCCTCAATCGATGATGAAACCATCACATCATGACCAGGACACGGTCTTTGACACGCCCGTGTTAACCTTTACACACCCGTGTCAATCAGTACACGCCCGTGTTGCAGGGCGTGTTCCTCAATCTACACAGGACCAAAAATATCCCAAAGAGGACACGGGTTCTCGACATGCCCGTATCAATTTTGACAGTCCCATGTCAACCAAAACACTCCCTGATCCAGAATTTATTACTCACCGAACACAGGCAGGCTAACAACCTGAGCAGGACACGGCCCTGGACACGCCCGTGTCTCAGGCGGTGGTCACTGTCTCGACGATCGTCGACTGTATTTCGTCGACCATCGGAAAGTTCTTCGTACCCGAGCATGACACGGCCCTGGACACACCCATGTCCCAGGCCATGTGACCCTTACCAGGCACAAAACTTGGCTCTAAACGCTGTCTGTCCCTCTTTTGAGTTTCAGAGCGTTACATACTCTTAGGGGTTGGGAACTAGGTACGTCACCTGAACTTTACCAAATCCAACATCCTCAAACAGGGGAAAAAGATGGGTTACATGATCCCCTGACTCAGCCGGTCAGGGGTAGAGCTTGTTATAAGATAAGAAAAAGGAAAAGACTCCACCAAGGTGATGCTTCTTCAGGGGGCCTGGGCATGATGGCCGTCATACGCTTCCTTCTCATCGGACACTTACATCATGCTCAAGCTTTCCATGACCTTCTCCATCTCCTCTGCCTTGGCCAACCAAGAGATGGTATTGACGGTCGTGATGTAGCACTGCACTGCCATCCTGTGGTCTCCCTTGATTCTGACCTGGATCCCTCTTGAGCTGAACTTGAGACAGTGGTAGAAAGAAGACGACACACAATGGAAGGCGCTGACGAGGGGCCTTTCGAAGATGGCGTTGTAGCTGCTTGTAGCATCAACAATGACAAACCGGCAGTTCCTAGAAGTTCCTCCCAATTTTACTTGGAGTCCTACTCCAACTTCTACCTCCTTTCTCTCCCTTGAAAATCCGAACAGGGGTCCATCTGAGGCCAACACCCTTCTCAATTCTACCTTCATTGCATCAAATGCCTTCTTGAAAATGATGTTGACGGAACTCCTGTTTTCAATCAAGATTCGAGAGACAGTGTAGCCGAGTTGACCGCCTTAGTTGTTATCTCCTCTGTCACCCTTTCCATCAGCTCCTCGAAGGAAAGGGGGGCCTTTCGGGTCAGGCTCATCTTGAATAACCCCTCACGCAAACCCACCGTGAAAGCCATCTGGAGGGCATACCCCAGTATCTCTAGGACATCCAGGATCTCCTCTTGGAACCTATCAATATAATGGGCCAGCGACTCCTCGGACCCCTGCCTTATCAGGAAGATGGACTCATGAATCTTCTTCCTATTCTTGTAGGTGGAGAAGCGAAGCTGAAAGCTCCGGCTCAAGTCCTCGAAACCATAGATCGATCTATGTGGGAGTTGGTGGAACCGGTCCCTTGCCTTGTCCTTCAACGTGATTGTAAAGAGGCGACACTTAAATTCATCCATCATTAGCCTGATGGAGACGACATCCTAAACCACTTCTGCTGCTGGAGGGGGTCATCCTTCCCGGTATAGTAAGCCATGTCATGCTCTCTGAACCCCTTGGGAATAGGAGCTGAGATGATTAGCTCGCTGAAGGGTGACCCCCTGAGTGGTGGTCTCGCAACCTCTACTTGCGTGACCTGCTCTCCTGGAAGGCTAGCACTCACCGGGCTGGGGAACAACTCCCGGCCGGTGAGGTCTCGCTCGACCCCCTCTCCCATCCTTTTCTTCCCGGGACTTCTTCCTGGTGCACTTCTTTTCCCCACTTGCTGGGGTCACCTCGCCTAGATCCCTGGGAGGCAGCTCGCCGAGACTCCTACGAGCTAGGTCCTGAGGGTTGGGAGTTGAGCAGCTACCTCGAGGGGTAATACTTTGCAGCATCTCAATGATGCCTTAGATGGATGCCATGAATTCTTCCCTTCCCACGAAGGGTGATGGGTTGGGGTGCTCGCCGAGATCATCCCTACCACCCTGATCTACAGCCATGACACTCTCCCTAGATCTTCTGTACTGGACACTCTCCACTCTCACCGCACTAAGATGTTGAAACCAAAAACTTGTTATCTCGTGGAGTTCGAGGTCCCAAGAAAGGGGTGACCCCACACAAACTACACTCAGGAGTACGTCGCAGGCCAAAGGATCAAGAAGCTAGGAACAAACCCTCGGCTCTAGCATGGAGGCCCCACCTAACACCCAGAAGACCTTTGAGGTCTCCCCCTCCCTAGACATGGCTTGAGCTAGGTGTCTTGGAAGAAGAAAACAGAGGTATTTAAGTGGCTAAGAAGCAATGCCCTCCAAGACACCCTCAAGGGTCTATTTATAATTTTGTGGGAATGGACTGCAAATAACCAATCTCTGTTGCCCAAAAAATTATCGAAATTCCCCCCGAGTTGGCCTGCCAATAGCCAACTCCAGCTATTCTAAGCAGCTAATCACAGTCCACCAGGGGCAGACCCTCAAGCCGGGCAAGAAGTCCAAGCCGGGCAAGAAGTCCAAGCCGGGCGAGTAGGCGGCCGGGGTGAGTAGGCAGCCTGGGCGAGTAGGCAGCCTGGGCGAGTAGGCAGCCTGGGCGAGTAGGCTACCTGGCCGAGACAGAGGCTGGCGAGGTACGGATAGGCGAGATGCAGCATGGGCAAGTAGGCGGCCTGGGCAAGTAGGCGGCCTAGTCGAGTATGCGGCCTGGGCGAGACCGAGGCTGGCGAGCTGCGGCTAGGAGAGAAGCGACTAGTCGAGATACGGCCTGGGCAAGTAGGCGGCATTGGCAGGTTGAGCCTAAATTGGACAACAAGAGTGTCAAACCTGTCAAAAAGCTTAAAAAATGTGGGTCACGTCTCATGCCTTGTTTGGGGCCCGCTCTTCACGAATACTGGGTTGTACAAGAGTTTTGTAGTGGTGACTATCCTGAGTGTTGGTATCACCACAAAATGACAGTTCTGGGCATAAGACACGGTAGCATAGCAAAAAAAAGGGTCTTATATTTTGTCATTTAGTCAAGCTTACTCACTTAACGCCTGGTGATAGAAAATCTGTCTAAGTATTTTGGCGTTGAGTCAAGTTTTCTCACTCAACGCCAAGTGACAGAAAATCTGCCCAAGTGTTTTGGCATTGAGACAAGCTTACTCACTCAACTCCTAGTGACAAAAAATCTATCTAAGTGTTTTGTCGTTGAGTGAAGCTTGGTCGCTCAATGCCTATGCTAATGTGCTTGAATTTGACTAAGTCCATAGATGTTGACATCAGCAAAAGTCAATAAAGTCAACAAATTCAAAATAAGGTTAGATGGCTACAGCCCCCAACAAACGGCGTTGTAGGCCTACAGTAAGACTTTTGGTAGTTAAAGTAAAGGTGCAGCTTTCAAATTCAGTGGGGTCCATTGGTCAAAATAGTCGTTGATTAGCATAATAAAAAAGGTGGAGTTCAGCATGAAGAACTTAACATTCAGGATATCTCTGGACTCCATCTTCTTCCTCGACCATTATTGCAGAGCTTAGGAGAAAATGTTCCATCCATCTGATCTGAAAGTTCTAAAGTTAGTTGTTGACACCCTTACCATCAATAATACGTTCAGAGACATTTTCTCTGAAGGAGAAAAGCAGCAGGTCTAAACTATCTATAGCTGATCGGGAAGCCGATCTAAGATAGCTGGTGTCATTTTCATCTGCACAGCAAGGTCAGAGGTAATCTCTGAAGAAGAAGAGGCAGAAAAGGTCTTAACCTAGTTGTTGTATCTGAAAGCTCAATAAAGGTAGTTGTTGTCATCTTCACCTCCAACAACAAGGTCAGAATAAATTTTGAGAGAGAAAGAGGTAGCAACAAAGGGTTTACCCTTGCTGTAGTAACTGGAAACAAATAAAAGCTCTAAAAGGCTGTTAGTTGTTTGAAAATCAAATCAACATCAAGATCATAAACTTGTTTCTGAGGTTCCTCCAGCACAAGCCACATCATCTTGAAGATCTACATTCTTATTGCTGAGAAGAAGTTGGGCTGATATTTTCTCAGCTCAGGTGCAGCAAGGCAAGCTGCAGTCACTTCACAGTTCCATCTAGTCATTTCTGAAGAACAATTTGTGGTGCTGTGAAGAAGAAGACAGGACTGAGATTCTCTCTCAGTTTAGGGAGATGCAGGTTACTTCTAGCACAAGAATCTGCTTATTGAAGATCTTCTTTTATTACTGAGAAGAAGATATGGCTGAGTATTTCTCAGATCACGAAGTAGTAGACTCGGGGAATATATTCCTGCAGTCAAAGTTGGACTGAGTTTATCTCGGTCCAGGAAGGTTGGCACAAAGAAATTTCTCTTGTGTCAAATCAACTTAACAACCCACTTCCATACTATAAGATCCTTTTGAATCTAAGCTGTAGGGTAGATTTGCCTGAAGTATGATCCATTTTGGATCTTAGGTAGGGCTTTGTCCTGAGAGTAGGATTGAGTTTGCATCTGAGGTAGCTCTTTTGAGCCATATATAGGAGAGTCATTCTCTTTGAGATGTCGGGCAATTGTGCCTGAGTTGTAGGATCCTTTGGATCTGAGGTAGGTCCTTTTTGCCTGAGCTGTAGGATACTCATTCTCTCTGAGGTAGGTTTGTCCTCTGAGCCTGAGTTGTAGGTCCTTTGGGTCTGAGGTAGGTGATCTTTGGATCATTGAGTTATTGGGCCTTGTGCATGAGATGTAAGTCTTGGAGGAGACTGAGTGGTCCTACGAGATCGTGTTGTAATTTCTTAGGAGCCGAGATTGGAGAAGTGTCTTGTCTAACAAGCTGTAAGAAAGGTTGGAGGGAAAGTGAACGTACCCATAATCTGGGGAACCACTATAAATTCTGTGTGTGCTCCTTGTGTTTTTTCTTTGTTGCAGGTTGTGTGTGTCTTGAATGCAAAAATCTACTAACTCATAAAGCACTTAAAGAAAGAAAATTAAATATATTCACAAGAGACTAAGAAACCTATTCACCATCTCTTGAACTTCAAGAAATAATGAGATACGTACAGGAATGTAAATCATTTTAATACATAAATCATTTGGCAAGATAGGAATCAAAATATATTCTAACCGATTCTTCTGGAATTTGGGAAAAAGGATTATGAACAAATTTAAAATAATGGGTAGCAGTGACTACAACACTTTGGAATTCTGAATGGCAGCTTATTTGAAAATTGTGTATCTTATTTAAAGATCATGCCTGCATTTAAGCTTTCTAATGAAATAATCATTCCAATTTTAGCATGGTTGGAGAGGGCTACAAATTTGAGCAAATCATAATTTTAGCAAATAGACGTGTAGATAAAGGACAGGACAAACACAATCAGACATGTAAATAATAAAGTTAACAAATGAAATGAACAAAACAAAGGGATTATAGAGGGTAGAGAGCAGAACAGAACTGATCTGAGATCATTAAGTGGTACAGGCTTGCTTGAGTTTGTGGATAGTAGAGAGAAGCACGTTGTTGGCTTATATTTCATGGAGCTCAGCCTGGATCAATTGATCCCAATGCTAAAGAATTTAGAAAGTTTCACCAATGCTAAAGTAGGCTGTAAGATTTAGAAAAGATATCAACGCATTTCCACCATCTCATGAACTTCAAGAAACAATGAAATACATGCAGGCATGTAAATCATTTTAATACAGAAATCATTTAGCAAGCTAGGAATCAAAATATATTCTGACCGATTATTCTAGAATTTTGAAAAAAAGGAGTATGAACAAATACAAAACAATGGGCAGTAGTAGACTGCAACACTTTGGAATTCTGAATGGCAGCTTATTTGAAAATTGTGTATCTAATTTGAGGATCATTCCTGCATTTAAGCCTTCAAATGATGAAATAATAACAATTTTAACATAGTATGAGAGGGCTGCAAATTTGAGCAAATCATAATTTTAGCAAATAGCCATGTAGATAACGGACGGGACAAACACAATCAGACATGTAAATAATCAGAAGAATCAATATCTATAAATTCAAAAATGAACGAGTCAATCAGACATAAACGAGTCAATCTTTATTTATGTTCTCCATAAGGAGACACGTTTTATGTTTCCTATCAAGTGTTTCAACATTCCAAATTCTGTAGACATTTAACTACAGGCTAGCCACACATATAAGTGGTTTGAGTAAACTTTCATTTACAAATTCAATTCCTAATTGATTTTTTTATAGGCATAAAGGAGATGAAAATACAAACTAAAAAATAAATGATCAAGCTAAGTGAAAACATGAAATAACAGCTTTAGAATCATGAGGAGCTTGTCTAAGCATTGCTATTCCAAAAACTTATTATTCCAAAAATGCAGAGATTATAAGCACAGATTATAAGCAACTTGCTATTCCAAAAACTCAAACTTTAAAAGAATTCTATCAACTTATATGTCCGCCTACCATAATTTATTGAAGAGGATATGGACTGCCGCATAATAATAAAAAAATCATATTAGAAGTCCTTATTAAGAAACCAAGTAACCTTCATAAATTTAGAATTAAAGTATTCTAAACTCCGAATATAGCAACCCTTACTAAGAGTTTAGTTATCAATAACTTCATGAGTTTAGAATCAAGGTTGGCATCATCATCCCTCCCTCGATGCTGACGCAAACCCTGTCCTCGTCCGCTTAAATAAATAAAGGCAGTCACTACTCCTAAACAATATCTAATTAGAATAAATGAATTAAGCTAGCTCAAATTAATTTAAAGAGCATATACTTAGTAAACTCAAACTTAAAAAGAATAGAAGCTAACCGATGAAGAAAATAGAAGCACAAAATCAAAGAATAGCTAGAGCGCAAAATCAAAGAACAGAAGCTAGAGAGGATTGGGAAAATGCTGAGAAGGAGCACAAAACTCCTGTTCATGAGATTTATAATCTTTTATTTATAGATGCTAGTAAAGTTGGAGATGTGGAGAAAACAGTCGAGTCTGCTTCAAGCTAGCCATGGTAAAACTAAACTAAAGAAAAAAAAAAGCAGTGCAAGTAGGCGAGCTTTTCCTGGGTCAAACCAAAGAAGAAGAAGGAAAAGAGCTTGCCTGAGTCAATAAGAGAGCTTTGTCAGTAACAGATAAGAAAAAAACTAAATCAAAGAAGTGGAAAAGCGGCGAGCTTTGCCATTGACTACAGGCAGAGAGAACGCAAGAGAAGAGGAGGTGATTGCAATGTTTAGGTCTTACATCGAAGAGGTATAGAGATGTGCTTTTGATGGGAGACATGGGAGGATATGTTCTTTCGGAATTTGTCGCATTCTAGGAGCTGAGAAGTGAGAAAGCTTGCTGGATAAATGTTGGCGGGAGGAGTTGACGGGAGAAGGATACGATCATGGATTTCTACATGCTTGCTGAAATTAGGGGTGCAAATTTAGCCCGGGCCCGGTTGCCCGACACGGGTCTGCCCTGGCCCGAGCCCGAGTAGGCCCGGGTCTGGTTAGGCCCGGTTTAGGCCCAGGCCCGTGAAAGATTGGGGTTACATCTGATTTGCTCTAAAGGGGGGGGGGGGGTAAATAGAGTATGTTAAAAACTTTTTAGTTGTATTAAATATTATCAGAGTAAAGAAGTGATACCAGTAGTAGTAATAGAAAGAATGGATAATCTAAGCTAATCTACCACAGTATAGCTAGCCTATCACAGCCACAGTAAGAACAACAGGAAACAACGTAACCAGACAACACAAGAAATTTATGGTCGTTCCCCAACCTGTGTACATCCACTTTTCAACCACCCTGGTAGGAATCCACTAGCAATTTTTTGATCAGGTGACTGCCACCATAAGATCTATTTCCATGGAGATCTCACAACCCTTTGAGCTTTAGATCAGGTGCCCAAAAACCAAGAATAAACTATTGAACGGAGTTAATAAAACTTTTTACAAGTGGGGGAGATAGATTTGATGGTGTCTTCTCTTTCTATAATCAACAGAGAAGACTTAGTGGATTGCTGTTGTCAAGAGCTCCTTTCAAAATCACTTGAAGCCTTGCTCAGGGTGTAGGTCATCAGCCTTGACATGAAGTATTTCAGGAACTTCTGACTGATTCAGAGTTTGTTGTGCTTGAAAGCTCCTGGAGTTGAAGTTGAAGAAGACTCTTGATTTGTGATTGTTGTTCTTATTATTGTTCAGTAATATCAAGTAGAAAACAATGATGTTTTCTTGTACAGAGAATGTTTGAGTATGTTTCCCTGTATTCTCTGGTTCTGTATCTTGTTCTCTGTTGTATGTACTGAAAGAGAAAATCTTTATTTTGTTCTCAGTGCATTCTCCTTTGAATTTTGAATTCCTTGCATTAATTGTTGATTGCCTGGAGAATGAAAATCGGCTGGAGAATATTGACTTTAATGAGTTTCCCAACTGTCCCAATAAATTAAGCAAAGAATTAACCTGATGAAGAACATAATCAATGTGCCAATAACGCCTATATTCAGAGAATATGTGCATTAATTACTCTGGAAATCACTGCTAAATAATATGGAATAAGGACAGAAGAAGAGGGAAAAACTCTAAGTCAGACGCTAGACAAAAATTGTCGAACTCTGAACAGATTTCGTCAACCGGAGCTCCAAGTTCGTCGATCTGAGAAGTCCTGTTCGTCGACCTGAGAAATCCTGTTCGTCGACCTGAGCTTAGCAAACTGCATTCTGGAGATAACATGCCTAATTTGTGCTCCAAGTTCGTAGAAGCTGATAATCTGTCTTCGTCGAGTTTAGTTCAGTGAAAGTAATCTGGAAAGAATGTGTTGAAGGATAAACTCCAGAATTCATCGACCTGAGCTCGAATATCGTCGAGCTCAACTCAGAGAATTAACTCTGAGTTCGTCAAGTAGAGCGCGACTATCATCAAGCTGAGTTCGACGAATGTCAAACTTAAATTCTGAACTTTGATTTCTTCTAAGTCTTGAGTCAATCTGAGGTCTTCTGCTGGCTAGTCCATCAAGGTTGAACCTAATGACTTAGCCTAAACTCTAGGACTCAAAACACATGACCCTCGCTATACATTGTGGGTCAAAACATCCTAATTAGTGAACATAGCCCAAATCCAAACTAGGGATCCAACAATCTCCCCCTATTTTGGTAAGGTCACTAATACAAATGAAAGAAAAACAATCACAAAGCAAAATAAATATATCCGGCATAAACTTTAAATGATATCTAGCAGATATGTACATAATAGGATTTGTGATAGTTATAATAAATAAAGTTTAGACAAAAACAACTAAACAAGATATTCATTTGTTTTTCTTCTGCTTTTCCTTTTCAACTTTGTCTTTCTCAGAGGGTTGTGTGAATTTGATTTCTCTATTTGGATTGGCTGCTTCTCTTCTAGACATTGTCATGTTAGCAGCTCCAATGATATTGATAAATGTAGCTCTTGGTACAACAGCCTCTGGATTCAAATTCATGTAAGCATCTACATTGAAAATTTTGTTAGCCTTTTCATACCTTTGCAGCTCTTCTTTTCTATAGGTTGACATGGTGTAGTATTGAGATGGATCTCTGCCTTCAGCTTTGGCTTTATTTATCATGGAGTGTCCAACCAATTCTTGAAATTTGGCCATTCTTGCAGTATTATCTTGTTCTGGATATACAAATGGAATTGGTGGAGAATCTGGCCTTTTTGGACTTTCAGCTTTTTCAGTTTCAGATATTTTATGTTGCTGATGTTACTGTCTGCTTCTATAATAATATCTATACTGACTGCTTCCTTGAGATTTTGAAGATTTACCTTGATGTCTTTTGAAAGTTTGAGCATAGGAGGTAGATCTCTGAGAAGTTCTTCCTGAAGCACCAGCACTTGAGGAGGAGGAGGAGGACCTCTCCAGTTCCTTTGAGAACGAGGAGGAGGAGAGTGCCATCTACTCTTCTTCCTAGCATTCTGCTCATTCTTGGAAAGCCACATCCATGCAGGCATCCCTGGATATGGAGTAATCATCTGAAGAACATAATAGGGAGTGTCATGGATGGGATTTAGCTTAGGTGCAGTTTTAGGAACAACTTTCCTTTTCTTGACACCTTTCTTCTTAGGTTTAGTATTATCAGAATCCTTAGAGTCATCATCCTCATCTTCATCATCAAAAGATCCTTGAGGATTATCATATAAGGCATTAATGGCTTTCAGAATATCTCTGGATATCTGCTTGTCAGCCTGAGGCTTTAGTGGAGGTTCTGTTACTTCTAGAACTATTATTTTATTAACACTTTTAGAAACTAATAGGTTCTCTTCTTCTATGTCAGCTATAATGGTTTCATCTAGATCTGGTAGGGGACTATCATCCATCTTATATATGGGAGGTGAGATAGCCTTTGGAGAAGAACTGGCCTTGGGGGCTGATACTTTTGGAGGCTCTGCTATAGCAAAACATTCCTTGAGTTGCTTAGCAACTGTAGGGCTTATTAGAGAAGAATAGGGAACTATAGCCATAGAAGGCTTTGAGCAGACCTTTGGAAGATGATATAAATGAACTGCATCAAAAAATTTTAATAAACTGTAAATATCTATTGTGGGATTGACAATGCAATCACCCACAGTCAAAACTTCTGGAATTTCTATAGCTGTATCTGTACATAATATATCAACTATTACTGTCTCAGCTCTTGTAAGCATATATACATCAGTCTCTGCATCTGTAAACAAAATTTTTGCTGTTGTTACTGCCGGAGCTGGAACTTCTTCTTCATTGAGCATCTCCCCCTGCCTGATTTCAGTGGATACTGGGATCAGGCCCCTAGAAGAAGAAGGGACAGAGGAGGGAGCAAGGAGAGCAGCAAGAGAAGAAATAGTGGAAGCAAGAGGTATGATTACCTTTGCTATGAGTTGCCTGATCGCTGGAGTGATGTGCTCCAGAATGGTAGAAAGGGAGGAATCTATATCCATAAACTCTGGTGGAGTTTGAGTAGACATAGATGGATGAGGAGAAGGAGTGACATCTGGCATGATGTCATCCTGTGAAGGTCATACAGCAGGAGATGATATTGGAGTGGAATGGTCATGTACAAGTGAAGTAGGTGTAGATGGTAAGGAGGTGAGTAGATTGAAAGTAGGGGATGACATGAATGTGTCAGGATGTATGTCATGAAGATGATGTGGTAGTGGAGATGAAGGTGGGGTGATGTGCTCAGGAGATGGAACTGGTGTTGGAAGATGTATTTGTGAGGAAGGTGGTTGTTAATGAGGAGGTTATGATACAGGATGAGGTGAAAGTGGTTGTTGTTGAGGTTGAGGAGTTGAATGAATGGAAACTTCTTCAATAGTAGGGTGGGGAGTGACTGGTACAACCCTTGTGCCCTCAGAAGTCCTGGAAGAGTATGAAGCCTTGGATGGCTTTGAGATTTTCCTCTCCCATCTGCTGAAAAGTCAGATGTAAGCCTCTTCGAGGCATTAATGAACGCTGTCATGGAGACCAGTAGTTCAAGTGCCTTTTCTTGAAGGAAGATTCCTAGAATTCTTCCAAAGCAGACTTCTTTCTTGTTATTTTTCTTCCTTATTAAATCAAATAGCAGTTTTGCCCAATTAACTTCTTTCTTCTCAAACAGAGTACTCATTATAAGAAACTGGTGCTTGGTGATGTAATCATGGGCCGTATGTTTTCCCAGCAAAACCTTGCTGACAACATCAGCCAAAAATTTATACTCAGTAGATATATTTTTCTTAATTAGATAATTTGGGTTTTCTCCAGTATGACCCATTTTCATCAACATATTATCATATTCAGTGTTATCCATCTCTATATCTTCATTACCATTCGTTAGACCGAAAATTTCGGTTAATATTACGGGGGAAAGAGAAACATGATTATCGGATATAGTGTCGGTCATAGTATTTGCATCTAGTGTTGTGGTAGTGAATACCCATTCTCTAATTTCTATTACTTCTATCTTGATTTGATTGGTCATGAAATTCTTCAGATTTGGTTCCTCAAACAGTGTCATAATATCCAAAAATATTTGATCCGAATGTTGGAAAGAATCAAAATCAATGTCAAAACCCATGTCGAATTTAATTAATGACAGGGAGTTCGCCGGAATCGGCATTAGTTCGGATGCAAAAGGAAACAGAGAGATCAAGTGTAAGGGAACAGAAAGTGCAGGATGGAGCTCGAAGAAAACCTAGATATATGGTTTTCAGAATATGATGCGGCAGACTCCATCCGATGAAAAATAAAAATTCTTCGATCTCAGGTCGACAAATTTTTTTATTGACAAAAGAATTCGTTGATCTCAGTCAGAAGAAGTGAAAACATTTCGTCGAGTTCAGTTCGACGAAAATTTTCTAAAGCAATTTCGTCGATCTCTGGTCGACGAAAAGATCTACATACATAGAACGTTCGTCGATTTCAATTCAACGAATTTCTCAAGAACTTTTTCTTAGTTCGTCGGTCTCCGTTCGACGAACTGTGGCAAATTATTTGACCGCAGACAAAAATTTAAATTAAGGCTTCTCCATTGATCACACCAAGCTGATTTATAAAGAACAGATGATTCCTTTCATCTAAGGGTTTGGTGAAGATATTTGCTCTTTGCAAATTAGTGTAGATGTAGACAAGCTTAATTTTATTTTTGTCCACACACTCTGTAATGAAATGATGTCTGATGTCTATGTGCTAAGTTTTACTATGATGCACTGGATTTTGTGCAATGGAAATTGCACTTGTGTTATCATATAGTAAGGTTGAGTTATTTAAGTTGAAGCCATAATCTAGGAGTTGGTTTTGAATCGGAAACATCTGGGAACAGCAACTGCCAGCAGCTATGTATTCTGTTTCATTAGTGGAAGTAGACACAGATGACTGCTTTTTGCAAAACCAAGACAATAGTGTCATACCATGGAACTAACATGTCCCTGAGGTGCTTTTTCTGTCTACTCTACATCCAGCAAAGTCAGCATCTGAGTATCCAATCAACTCAAACTCTAACTCAGTTGGATACCAGAGTCCTAGACTAGGACAACTCTTTATATATCTTAAAATTCTTTTTAAGAAAATAAGGTGTGATTCTTTAGGGTTCACCTGGAACCCAACACAAAGACATGTAGCAAACAAAATATCTAGTCTACTTATTGTAAGATATAACAGGGACCCAACAATGGCCCTATATATATTCTGAACAACAGGTTTCTCATGTTCATCAGAGTCAATTACACTATTTGTAGCCATAAGTGTTTTCTTGGCTGAGGCATCTGACATCCCAAACTTTTTGATTAGCACTTTAGCATACTTAGATTGGTATATAAAGATGCCATCATGTGGCTGCTTCACTTGGAGATCAAGAAAGTAGGAGAGCTCACCCATGCTACTCATTTCAAACTTTGAATGCATGAGGTCAGAGAACCTCTTGCATAGTTTGGAATCTATAGACCCAAAAATAATGTCATCTGCAAAGATTTGTACTAATAAGTATTGATCCTTATGGTGTCTAGTGAATAATATCCAATCTACAATACCGCTAGAAAACTTATGCTCTAGAAGAAAGCTAGCTAAGATTTCATATCAAGCTCTTGGAATTTGCTTTAAACTATAGAGAGCTTTATGCAATTTAAAAATATAAGAGGTATGAGTTGGAGAGATAGAACCTGGTGGTTGCTCCACAAAAACTTCTTCTTTCAGTTCACCATTCAAGAATGCACTCTTGACATCCATTTGTTACAATTTGAACTTTTTATAGGTTGCATATGCAAGGAAGATTCTGATAGCTTCCAGTCTTGCAACAGGTGCAAATGTCTGGTCATAGTCAATCCCTTCATCTTGCCTATAGCCTTGAGCAACCAACCTTGTCTTGTTCCTTATTATAATACCTTGGGTATCTAGTTTGTTTCTAAATACCCATTTAGTTCCAATGACTAGGTAGTCTTTTGGTCTTGGAACTAAATCCCAAACTCTGCATCTCTCAAATTGGTTGAGCTCCTCTTGCATTGCAACAATCCAGTGGGGATCTTGCTCTGCATTTTAATGGATTGGGGCTCAATTTGAGATATAAAGCAGGCATGCATCAAGTCTTGGTTGAGTTGATGTCTGGTCTGTACACTAACAAAAATGTCTCCAATCACTTGAGATACATTGTGATCCCTAAGTGTGACAAATTCAGTAAGTGGAGTTGGTTGAGCAACATCTTGGGTAATAAATTCCTCTTGTGGAGTTATAGTAGCTGTTGGAGGTTCTTCACTGATTTCACTGTCTTTATCTTCACTATCTTCAGCAGTATGTGGAGAAGGATGGCTAATAGCCTCATTGGAGAGGGTTAATTCATTCAGCTTCACACACAAATGTGGTTCCTGCAAAGAGTTACTGGTAGAAATTTCTTTCTCCTTATAAAACATGTTAGTTTCATCAAATGAAATATGTACAGATTCTTCTATTTTCATGGTAGATTTATTAAAGACCCTATAAGCCTTGCTTACTTGGGAATATCTAAGAAAAATTCTCATTTCAACCTTGGCTTCAAATTTTCTAATGTGTTTCTTATTATTGTTATAAATGTAACATAAGCAACCAAAAAATTTAAAATAGTCTACTTTTGGTTTCTTCACTTTAAGTAGCTCATAAGGATCTAATTCTTAAGCTTATGTATAAAACTTCTATTCAGTACATAATTTGTTGTGCTCACAGCCTCTGCCATAAAGGATAGGGGCAAATGAGCATCTTCAAGTAATATGTCTGCAGATTCAATTAGGGTTCTATACTTCCTTTTAGCAACCTCATTTTGTTGAGGTTTTCTAGGAGCTGAGAAGCACTGTCTGATACCTTCCTTCTCACAGAACTCTTGCATAAGAAGAGACTCAAACTCAGTACCATGATCACTTCTGATCAATGCAACTGGAGTAGAGTACTCAATCTGTATGTTCTTGAGAAAATCTTTAAGAACCTTGAAGTTATCAGACTTAGATCTCAGAAAGAATACCCAAGTGAATCTTGAGAAGTCATCTACAATCACTAAAGTATAAGATTTACCTCATAGACTTTGTATAACAATAGGGACAAAAAGGTCCATATGTAGCACGTATTATATTCTAGGTGAGATACTTTTATTTACTGATTTAAAACTACTTTTAGTTTGCTTGTCTAATTGAAAAGCCTTATAAAGGCTTTCCTTCTTGTAGGGGCAAGAAGGCAATTCTCTAACAAGGTTGTCCCTAGATAGTTTGGCAATATTTTTAGATTAACATGACCTAATCTCCTATGCCAAAGGTCATTATAATTGCTAGTTTGATTAAATAAACAAATTTCAGATTTAGCTGACTGGAAGTTAACCATGCAAATGTTTCCTACTCTATTGCTAGTCAATACTACATGGTTATCTAAATAAGTAATAATACGTGAGGTTTGATTAAAGGATAGCTGAAACCTTTCATCACATAACTGAATTATGGAGATGAGGTTATGTTATAGTCCATTTACATATGCAACCTTCCTGAATTTGACAGCTCGAATCTTATCCTTTCCATAGCCTTTAGTTTGGTCACAATTGGAGTAACCAAATATTACTTTTTGTCCAAGCTTTGACTTGTAATTGATTAAGTAGTCCTTGTTTCCAGTAATGTGTTTAGAACAGCCACTATCCAGATAACACTACTGCTCTGTGGTGGGATAGTCTTTCACCTGCAAGGAAACATATTAGCTATTCTTGACCCAGGTGACCTTGGGTCCTTCTTTCTTCACATAACTAAAATTGGAGATGTAAGAATATTCAGGTTGGCATTTATAACCTAAAGGGTGATATCTTCTAGGTGGTACAATCCATTGATTAAATTAATTATAAGAATATTTAGGTTGATTATGAGTTTTAGGAAAATTAAAATTTCTGTTAAGATGAACTGCGTTCGACGAATTCAGGTACGTTCGTCGATCTGAGTTCGATGAATGGGGATGAGTTCGTCGAACTCCACTCAGATAATGGAATTGTTCATTCTCTGGGCCCCAAAATTATCGATCTCTGGTTGACGAACCATACTGGTTTCGTCGATCGTAGTTCAACAAATAGTTATAGTGTAAGTTTGCGTTCAGAGTTCGTCGACTGGAGTTCGATGAACTGTACCCATTTTGTCGATCTGAGTTCGACGAAATCTGTTGAACATAGTTATAGTTAGAATTTTTCTTAATCTTTTTCTTTTTCTTATTCTTTGGTTTTAATTCAGTTTGTTTAACATTATTATTGTCTATTTTTTCTTTTCCTTTCTCTGAGATAAATTTTATTGGTGTTGTCAAAAAAACTTTTTTAGGATTGGTGGGGGTTGGCTTGATGAAGCACCTAAGCCCAGCTGAGTTTGACGAATGGGGATGAGTTCATCGAACTCCACTCAGAGAATGAAGGTAGTCATTCTCTGGACCACAAAATCGTCGATCGTTGTTCGACGAACCATACTGGTTTCGTCGATCGTAGTTCAACAAATAATTATAATATAAATCTGCGTTCGGAGTTCGTCGACTGGAGTTCGGCGAACTGTACACATTTCGTCGTTCTGCGTTCGATGAAATCTGTTTAACATTGTTATAGTTAGGATTTTTCTCATTTTGTTTCCTTTTCTTATTTTTAGGTTTTAATTCAGGTTGTTTATCATTTTTATTGTTGTCTATCTTTTCCTTTACTTTTTCAAAGACAAATTTTATTGGAGTAGTTAATATATTTTTCTGAACTAGTGGGGGTTGGCTTGATGAAGCACCTAAGCCCAGCTTGCCTTTTTACTTGGCATTAACTGTGCTTGTGATTTCCATCAACTTGATGCTTCTCTCATTTAGGGATTCTTCAATTTGCCTAACCTTAGCTAATTCAGATTTTTGTGATATAATTTATTCTTGTGCTAAAGTAAATTCATCTTTTAACTTAATATTTTCAGAGATAAGGTTTTCATGTTCAGATATTTTTCTCTAAGTGTTTTGATTTCTTTTTCAGAATTTATTAAATCTATACATAAAGATTTGAATTCAGTTTTAAAACTATCAGAATTGTAATCAAAGGATGATAATACATGATCTGCTTCTGATTCAAATGTTTCATTGTCTGATTCTTCTATTTGTTCCTCAGCATCAGATGGGTTGCAAGAGGCATTGATAGCAATAAGGCAAACTTCCCTTGCCTTAGCTTCTTCTTCCTCTTCACTGGGGCTAGATGATGAAGATTCTTCTTCAGTATCACTCCAGGTTTCAGCAACAAAGCCTTTCTCCTTTATTTTGTGCTTGCTGGAGGATGGCTTGCTATAGTGATGCTTCTTGGAGTCCTTTTCTCTTCTTCTTTCCTTCTTTTAATTCTCAGGACATTCTGAAATGAAGTGTCTCGGTTTCTAGCACCCAAAACAAACAATTTCTTTAGTAGGTGTCTTGTCATACCTTGGTCTTTCATCATGCCTGGATGACTTTATCCTGAAATCCTTCTTTGACATTTTGTAGAATCTCTTTGCTAAGAGACTCAAGAGTTCTTCTTTTGATGTTGGAGCTTGAGTTTCTTTTGCAGCTTTAAAAGCTATGTTCTACTCCTTCCTTGTTGTTGTAGGAGTATTCTATTCTGCAGCTTCCCTGGACTTGATCAACTGCTCAAAATATTTAAGCTTTCCCAAGAGAGATTCTCTGGAAATCTCATTCAAACTTTTGGCTTCCTTTATTGGCCATATCCTGGAATCTAATCATCTTGGGAAGCACATGAGGATCTTGGCATTCACCTTAGTGAGAGATATGTCTTTGTCCAAGGTCTTCATCTCACTGATAATTGAACTTAATCTTTTGTACATGTCACTGACTGATTCTGATTCTTCCTTCTTGAAGTTCTCATACTGGGAGATAAGAGTTGATCTCCTGTCTTTCCTCTCATCAGCTGATCCAGCAACCATCTGGCTTAGAGAGTTCCAGATTGTCTTGGCAGAAGTGCATTCAGCCACTTTTTGAAACATGTCATCTGACATATTCTGAGCTAGTATATTCATGGCCTTTGCATCTACAATCTTTGCCTTTTTTGAGCATCTGTCCACTCAGGTGGTGGAACAGCATGAGTGATTGAAGTTGAAGTAGATGTAGTAGCAGCTGTTGGTTGAGGAGGACCTGTCAAAATAGAATTATATATGTCCTCATCAACAGAATTCATATACAACCTAATTCTTGCCTTCCAGATTGCAAATTTAATCGAGTTGCAGACTGGAGGTCTGGTGCTTGCACAGTCTTTGTTCTATGCCATGTTTTGTAATAAACAAACTAAGATCGAATCTAACAAAGGATATTTTGGTTGAAGTGTTATCTTGTACGCCAAAGGAACCTGCTCTGATACCAATTGAAAGATATGGGTTAGATCTGATTTACTATAGATGGATGGTGAATAGAGTAATTTAAAGCTCTCGTTGTTTAAGATTTTTATCAGAGTAAATAAAATATGTGATACCCGTAGTAGTAAAAGAAAGAAAAGATAATCTAATCTAATCTACCACAACACAGCAAACTAGTCTATCACAGCCAGATCAAGAACAACAAAAAAAGGGCAACCAGACAACACAAGAAATTTTATAGCTTATACGATCATATAGTAAGGTTGGATTGTTTAAGTTGAAGCCATAATCTAGGAGTTGGTTCTGAATCCACAACATCTGGGAATAGCAACTGCCAGCAGCTATGTATTCTGCTTCATTAGTTGAAGTAGACACAAATGACTATTTTTTGCAAAACCAAGACACTAGTGTCATACCAAGGAACTGGCATGTCCCTGAGGTTCTTTTTCTGTCTACTCTACATCCAGCAAAGTCAGCATCTGAGTATCCAGTCAACTCAAACTCTAACTCAGTTAGATACCAGAGTCCTAGACTAGGACAACTCTTTATATATCTTAAAATCCTTTTTAAGAAAATAAGGTGAGATTCTTTAGGGTTCACCTGGAACTTAGCACAAAGATATGTACCAAACATGATGTCTGGTCTACTTACTGTAAGATATCACATGGACCCAACAATGGCCCTATATAATTTTCGATCAACAGGTTTCCCATGTTCATCAGAATCAATTACAACATTTGTAGCCATATGTGTTTTCTTGGATGAGGCATCTGACATCCCAAACTTTTTGATTAGCTCCTTAGCATACTTAGACTGAGATATGAAGATGCCATCAGGTAGCTGCTTCACTTGGAGACCAAGGAAGTAGGAGAGCTCACCCATGCTACGCATTTCAAAATTTGAATGCATGAGGTCAGAGAACATCTTGCAAATTTTGGAATCTGTAGACCCAAAAATAATATCATCTGCATAGATTTGTACTAATAAGAATTGATCCTTATGGTGTATAGTGAATAATGTCATATCTATAATGCCCCTAGAAAATTTATGTTCAAGAAGGAAGCTAGCTAAGTTTTCATACCAAGCTCTTGGAGCTTGCTTTAAACCATAAGGAGCTTTATACAACTTAAAGACATAAGAGGGATGTGTAGGAGAGATAAAACTGGTGGTTGCTCCACATAAACTTCATCTTTAAGTTCACCATTCAAGAATACACTCTTGACATCCATTTGGTATACTTTGAACTTTCTGTAGGAAGCATATGCAAGGAAGATTCTGATTACTTCCAGCCTTGCAACTGGTGAAAATGTCTGGTCATAATCAATCCCTTCCTGTTGTCTGTAGCCTTGAGCAACCAGCCTTGCCTTATTCCTTATTATAATACCTTGGGCATCTATCTTGTTTTTGAATACCCATTTAGTTCCAATGACTGGGTAGTCTTTTGGTCTTAGAACTAAATCTCAAACTCTGCATCTCTCAGATTGGTTGAGCTCCTCTTGCATTGCAATAATCTAGTGGGGATCTTGCTCTGCATCTTTAATGGATTGGGGCTTAATTTGAGATATGAAGCATGCATGCATCAAGTCTTGGTTGAGTTGATGCCTGGTCTGCACACCAATTGAAATGTCTCCAATCACTTGAGATACTGGGTGATCTTTAAATGTGACAAATTCAGTAGGTGGAGTTAGTTGAGTAACATCATGGGGAAATAATTCCTCTTATGGAATTACAACTATTGTTAATTCTTCACTGATTTCACTGTCTTCATCTTCACTATCTTCAGCTTCATTATCTTCAGTAATTTGTGGTAAAGGATGGCTAACAGCCTCATTGGTGAGGGTTTATTCATTCAGCTTCTCACACAAATGTGGTTCCTGCAAAGAGTTATTGGTAGAAATTTCTTTATCCTTGTTAAACATGTTAGTTTCATCAAATGAAACATGGATAGATTCTTCAATTTCATGGTAAATTTATTATAGATCCTATAAGCCTTGCTTACTTGGGAATATCCAAGAAAAATTCCAATTTGAGCCTTGGCTTCAAATTTTCTAATGTGTTTCTTATTGTTGTTGTGAATGTAACATAAGCAACCAAAAATTTTGAAATAATCTAATTTAGGTTTATTCTCTTTAAGTAGATCATAAGGAGTCTTATTCTTAAGCTTGTGTATTAAACTTTTGTTCAGTACATAATTTGTTGTGCTCACAGTCTCTACCCATAATGATAGGGGCAAATCAGCATCTGCAAGTAATGTGCCCGCAGATTCAATTAATGTTCTATTCTTCGTTCCAGTAACCCCATTTTGTTGGGGTGTTCTAGGAGCTGAGAAGCAGTGCCTAATACCTTCCTTCTCACAGAACTCTTGCATAAGAAGAGACTCAAACTCAGTACCACGGTCACTTCTGATCAATACAACTGGAGTAGAGTAGTCAATATGTATGTTCTTTAGAAAATTTGTAAGAACCTTGAAGTTATTAGACTTAGATCTCAGAAAGAATACCCAAGTGAATCTAGAGAAGTCATCTACAATCACTAAAGTATAAGATTTCTCTCATAGACTTTGTACAGCAATAGCGCAAAAAAGGTCTATATATAGCAAGTACAATATTCTAGGTGAGTCACTGTTATTTACTGATTTGAAACTACTTTTTGTTTGCTTGCCTAATTAACAAGTCTTGCAAAGGCTTTCCTTCTTGTTGGGGCAAGAAGGCAATCCTCTAACAAGGTTATCCCTAGATAGTTTAGCAATGTTTTTAAGATTAACATGACCTAATCTTGTATGCTAAATGTCAATATTATTGGTAGTTTGGTTAAATAAGCATATTTCAAATTTAGCTGACTAGAAGTTAACTATGTAAATGTTTTCTACTCTAGTGCCAGTCAATACTACATGGTTATCTAAAGAAGTAATAATACAGGAAGTTTAATTAAAGGATACCTGAAACATTTCATCACATAACTAACTTATGGATATACGGTTGTGCTTCAGTCCATTTACATATGCTACCTTCTTGAAGGTGACTGCTCCAATATTGACCTTTCCATAGCTTTCAGTCTGGCTACAATTGGAGTCACCGCATATTACTTTGGGTCCTAACTTTGACTTAAAGTAGATTAGGTTATCCTTGTTTCCAGTCATGTGTTTAGAACATCCACTATCCTGATACTACTATTGCTCTGTGGTGGGATAGTCTTTTACCTGTAATGAAACAGATTAGCTATTCTTGACCCAGGTTACCTTGGGTCCTTCTTTCTTTGCATAATTAAAACTAGATATATAAGAATATTCAGGTTGACATTTATAACCTAAAGGATGATATCTTCTTGGTTGAATAATCCATTGATTGAATTGATTAAAAGAAGATCTTGGTTGGTTATTAGTTTTAGAAAAATTTAAATTCATGTTAACTTGAACTGGGTTTGACGAATTCAAGTGAGTTCGTCGATCTGAGTTCGACGAATGGGGATGTGTTCGTCGAACTCCACTTAGAGAATGAAAGTAGTCATTTTTTGGGCCACAAAATCGTCGATCTCGGGTCGACAAACCATACTGGTTTCATTGATCGTAGTTCAATGAATAATTATAGTGAAAGTTTGCTTTCGGAGTTCGTCGACTTGAGTTCGACGAACTGTACCCATTTCGTCGATCTGAGTTCAACAAAATCTGTTGAACATTGTTATAATTGGGATTTTTCTTATTCTTATTGTTTTTCTTATTCATTTGTTTTAACTCAGTTTGTTTAACATTATTATTATTATCTATCTTCTATTTTAATTTTCTAAAACAAATTTAATTGGAGTTGTTAATCTATTTTTTTGAATTAGTGGGGGTTGGCTTGATGAAGCACCTAAGCCCAGCTTGCCATTTAGCCTGGCATTCACTGTGCTTGTGATGTCCATCAACTTGATTCTTCTCCCATTTAGGGATTCTTCAAGTTGCCTTGCCTCAGCCAATTCAACCTTTAGTGATATAATTTGTTCATCGGCTAAAGTCAATTCATCTTTTAATTTAATGTTTTCAGACATCAAGTTATCTTGTTCAAACAATTTTTCTCTAAGAGTTTTAATTTCCTTTTTAGAATTAATTAAGTCAATACACAAAGATTTAAATTCAATCTTAAAACTATCTGAATTATAATCAAAGGAAGACAATACTTGATCTGCCTCTGATTCAGATGTTTCATTGTCTGACACTTCTGCTTGTCCCTCAGCATCAAATGGGCTGCAAGAGACATTGATAGCCATAAGGCAAACTTCCCTTGCCTTGGCTTTTTCTTCCTCTTCACTAAAGCTAGAAGATGAGGATTCGTCTTCAGTATCACTCCAGGTCTCAGCCACAAAGTCCTTCTCTTTTCTCTTATGCTTTTTGGAGGAAGGCTTGCTTTAGTGTTGCTTCTTGGAGTCCTTTTCTCTTCTTTTTTACTTCTTTTGATTTTTTTTGGACACTCTGAAATGTAGTGTCCTGATTTCCTGCACCCAAAGCAGATAATTTATTTATTGGGTGTCTTGTCATCCCTGGGTTTGTCATCTTGCCTAGACGAATTTCTTCTGAAGTCCTTCCATGCCATCTTGTAGAATCTCTTGGCTAAGATACTCAGAATTTCTTCACTGACAGTTAGGGTTTCTGTCTCTTCTGAAGATTTGAAAGCTATGTTCTCCTCCTTTCTTCTTGTTGTAGGAGTCTTCTGCTCTGCAGCTTCTCGGGACATAATCAGTTGCTCATATGATTTGAGCTTGCCAAGAAGAGATTCTATTGAAATCTCACTCAAACTTCTGGCCTCCTTGATTGGCGATATTCTGGAATCCCAAGTGCTGTGGAAGCACATTAGGATTTTATCATTCACATCAGTGAGAGTAATATCCTTATCTATGGTCTTTAGATCATTGATGATTGAGCTTAATATGTTATATATATCACTAACAGATTCTAATTCATCCTTCTTCAAATTTTCATATTGGGAGATGAGGGTTGATCTCATATCCTTTCTCTCATCTACTGATCCAGCAACCATCTGGTTGAGAGAGTCCCAGATTGCTTTGGCAGATGCGCATTCAGGCACTTTTTGGAAGATGTAATCTGACAAAGTTTGAGCCAGTATATTCATGACCTTTGCATCTGCTATCTTTGCATTGTTTTGAGCATCTGTCCACTCAGGTGGTGGAACTACATGAGTGCTTGAAGTAGAGGTAGATGTAGCAGCTGTAGGTTGAGGAAGACCTGTCAAAATAGAATTATATATGTCCTTATCAATTGAATTCATATAAAGCCTAATTCTTGCCTTCCAGATGCCAAACTTATTTAAGTTGCACACTGGAGGTCTGGTGCTTGCAAAATCCTTATTCTGTGCCATGCTGTGAACTAAGTAGAAAATTAGGAAACAGAAATCAGATCTATCAATGATCTTGGTTCAGATGTTAATCTGTAAAAGTAGAATAACCTTATGCTTTGATACCAATTTAAAGATATGGGTTAGATCTGAATTACTCTAGAGGGGGGTGTGAATAGAGTATGTTAAAAATGTTTTAGCTATTTTAAATATTATCAGAGTAAAGTAGTGATACCAGTAGTAGTAACAAAAAGAAAGAATAATCTAAGCTAATCTACCACAACACAACTAGCATATCACAGCCACAACAAGAACAATAGCAAAAATGCAACCAGACAACACAAGAAATTTATAGTGGTTCCCCAACTTCGATACATCCACTCTTCTACCAACCTAGTAGGAATCCACTAGCAGTTTTTTGATCACGTGACGGACACCATAAGATCTATTTCTAGGGAGATAACACAACCCTTTGAGCTTTTGATCAGGTGCCCAAAAACCAAGAATAAACTTTTGAAGGGAGTTAATAAACCCTTTTACAAGAGGGGGAAGAGAGATTTGATGGTGTCTTCTCTTTCTCTAATCAACAGAGAAGACTTAGTGGATTGCTGTTGTCAAGAGCTCCTTTAAAAATGACTTGGTGCCTTGCTCAGGGTACAGGTCTTCAGCCTTGACTTGAAGTATTCCAGGAACTTCTGACTGATTCAGAGTTTGTTGTCCTTGAAAGCTCCTGGAGTTGAAGTTGAAGAAGACTCTTGATTTGTGAGAAAACAGGATGTTTTCTTGCACAAAGAATGACTGAGTATGTTTCTCTATATTCTCTGGTTTATATCTTGTTCTCTATTGCTTGTACTGAAAGAGAAAATCTCTTTTATGTTCTCAGTGAATTCTCTTTTGAATTTTGAATTCCTTGCATTAATTACTGATTGCCTGGAGAATGAAAATCGGCCGGAAAATATTGACTTTAATGAGTTTCCCAACTGTCCCAATAAATTAAGCAAGTAATTAACCTGATGAAGACCATAATCAATACTGCCAATAATGGCTATATTCCGAGAATATGTGCATTAATTACTCAGGAAATCACTGCTAAATAATATGGAATACTGACAGAAAAAGAGGGAAAAACTCTAAGTCAGGCGCTGGATAGAAATCGCCGAACTCTGAACAGATTTCGTCGACCGGAGCTCCAAGTTCGTCGAGCTGAGAAGTCCTGTTCGTCGACGAGAGAAATTATTTTCGTCGACTTGAGCTCAACAAACTGCATTATGGAGATAACTTGCCAAATTTGCGCTCCAAGTTCGTCGAGCTGATAATCTGTCTTCATCGAGCTGAGTTCAGTGAAAGTAATCTGGAAAGAATGTGTTGAAGGCTGAACTCAAGACTTCGTCGACCTGAGCTCGAATATCGTCGAGCTCAACTCAGATAATTAACTCTGAGTTCATCGAGTATAGAATGACTATCGTCAAGCTGAGTTCGACGAACGTCAAACTTAAATTCTGAACTTTGATTTCTTCTAAGTCTTGAGTCAATATGAGTTCTTCTACTGGGTGGTCCATCAAGGTTGAAATTAATGACTTATCCTAGACTCTAGAACTCAAAACACTTGACCCAAGCTATACATAGTGGGTCAAAACATCCTATTTAGTGAACCTAGCCCAAATCCAAACTCGGGATCCAATAGCCCGGCCTAAGGGGGCTCACCACGCCCCATTATTTTTCTAAAGCTCGGCCTGATGCCCGACCCGAGCTTGGCCCAGACCTGGGCAAGGACTGAAGCTTGCGGGAGCCGAGCATTATAATAATGTTGGGTTGCCGCCCAGTATTTAATGCTGGGCTACCGCCCAACATTTAATGATAGGCTGTCGCCCATCATTAAATGATGGGATACTATTGACCAGCATTTAAATGTTGGGCGCTGCCACCCAACATTTAAATGGTGGGCGGTGCCGCCCAGCATTTAAATGTTGGGCGCTGCCGCCCAGCATTTAAATGCTGGGCGCGGCAGCCCAGCATTTAAATGCTAGGCGCTACAGTGTACCAGTGCCCAACATTAAATGCTGGGATACAGCCCAACAACCCTGTTGGCTGCTGCCGGCATGTTAATTTTTGTGGAGTGTTTATGCCCGATTTTATGGGCTCGGGCAGACCCACATATTTCGCATAGGTCTGTGCCCGTTATAAGCAGGTCCCAGGCTGGGCCTGGAGGAAAAAAGCTCGGGCCCGGGGGGGGGGGGGGGGGTCTGGGCTCGGCTTGGGCCCGGCAAGCCTAATTTGCACCCCTAGCCGAAATGATGAAAAAGCTTGGGGGAGCGGGTAGTAGAGCTAGCAGGATGGGAGATGTGTTGTGCACTGAAGTTAAGCCTAAATCTTTATTAATTAAGCCCTGAGCAGGCCACAAGACAAAAAATGGCCAAAAGTTGAACACAAAAACATGTTTAAATGAGATCATTTTGGGATTTAAATATAACACCATGAAGTCATTAGGGCATTTTGGGATATATATATATATATATATATATATATATATATATATATATATATATATATATATATATATATATATATATATATATATATATATATATATATATATGGTTTGGAATGTATAAGTTCAAGTTTTTTTAATTTTGAAATAACCTCTGATGTTTCTCCCACAATAAATTCCGGAATTACACAAATAATATATTCATTTAATAGCCAAGAATGAGATCTACAACTTTCATGTTGAATATTTTTCCAAAACTTGCACAGTTTGACAAGAATCTGTCCCATATGATTGTTGTCTTAAATTTTGAAATTTATTATTATTATATTCATTTTGAGTTAGCAATATTTTGGGTGAGATTCTGGTTAAATTGTGCAGATTTTAGAAAAATGTGTGACATGAAAGTTTTAGATCTCGTTCTAGGCAACAAAATGTGTATATTATTTGTATAATTCTGAAATGTATTATGAGAGAAACAACTCGAGCTTTTTAGAGTTAAAAAACATGAGCATATAAATTTAATTCTCTATTTGTTTGTGTGTGTGTGTGTGTGTGTGTGTATACATACATGTATGTATATATATATATATATATATAAAGATATGTTCCGCACCTTGCAATTTTCTCATCTGTGCATTTTTTCCCATTTTCGTTTAATTCTGCCTTGCTTCAGCTGCCACCGGTGCTTTATATTCAGTTCTCCCTTTGAAGAGCAGATGCTTCCACCTGTGCTTCAACGAAGAAATTGTTGGCGTTTGTTACCCTTCTTTGTCTCAATTGAAGCAGTTTGAGATGGTATATCTCTCTCTATCCTAATCTGCTTTTGATATCATGAATTTATTTGTTTACGTTTGTAGATTTTGTCTCCTTTTGCCTATAATATGCACATAACCTATACTATTATTGAGAACGGTATAGTTCGCTTCATTGTGATTAACGACTCTATTAGTGGTAGATATTGATTTGTTTGAACTGACTTAATTGCTGAATTATATTTCTTAATTTGAAGCAGTTTGAGATGGTATCTCTCTCTCTCTATCCTACTCTAGTTCTCATGTTATGAATTTATTTGTTTACTTTTGTATCTTTTGTCTCATTTTGCTAATCCAGTTTTGATGTTATGAATTTATTGCATAAATCTCCATGTTGTCAATTGACCGATCAAATACTCATCTCAAAGTAGTCTGAATCTAAATTCAGTGGGTTGGTATTCCTGTTTCTCTTATCCTCTGTTTTATTTTTCTTGCTGCCCAAAATGTTATATGTGCATTATGAGTCAATTTGTGATAAATATTTCAGTGTTTACATATTTTTGAATATCATTAATACTATATTGAAGCTTTATATGAATTGAGGTAATAATCTAAAGATATTTTCAAATGTTTTAATCTGTGCTTCCAAAGCGATAAGACAAATAGAAAGGGTTTAAAAGTAAAGAAAAATTGATTGACAAGTACATAGGCTTTACAAATAAGAAATTTACAATCACATAGTGATTGACCGAATTTGGTTATCTGAATTGAAATTGGAGATCCAACATCAATGAAGATGGAATGGAATGTAATATGAAGATGGAATGGAATGGAATTGAAATTGGAGATCCAATTCAAGAGCAAATACACTAGACAGAATCTGGCGTCGCACAATACACTATCGTGCGTAGCTGTCAGGCTTGCCACGTGGCCCATGGCCATTGATAGGAGGTGAGAGGGGTTGACAACCTTCAAGATGAGAGGTGGCATGGTCTTCATCTGGAGGGGCAGAGGTGTTTCCTTGATAAGAGCATTAGAATAGAACCGTGGAGTGGACACATTCAACTACAATTATGTTCTCACAGTTCAAACAAGTCTGAGAATGATGGTGCATGACGACACCATTTTCAATGGCTATACATTTATTGAGAAGAAATGGCGTGCATAATATAGATTAAGTTCTCTCTTCATGTATAATAAATTATTTTAAAATTGGATGTGTATATTGTGGTGAGAAAATATACATGTTGTTCATCTAATAATACACTGTTTGTGTTCCAGTTGGGCCTACGCTGCTTTGATAAACTGTTAGATCATATGAATCTAATCTGAAACCAACTGCTTTTAAGTTGACTGCTGGCATTAGAGAAGGCTAGGGCCAAGAACGTGTTGAGCATTTAATTCCACAATGAAAAAATATAGTCATCCCGCCACTTATATCAAATTAATTCAATAATGAAAATTTCTAGACTACATTATTACTGTCTTCCTCCGATTTTTTATTTTTAATTTTTGATTGTGTAATACTTATTTTGCTTCAAGATTTTGGAGAGACCATACATTGTGGCTCTGCTGCTGAAACATTGACGGTATGGATGAATTGAGACTACTCTTTAGTCTTGGATTACCGTGATTGTGAGTAGTTTTTGCGAGTTAATCTTCCCCGACTGTGCACCGATTTTAAAAACAATACCTATTTTAAAACCAATACTTGTTTTGTTTGTTTTGTTTTTTATTCATGAATCATTGATTTGGATACGATAGGAATTATTAAACTTCTGTGGTTTCTTTCGCTGCATTTTCGTTGGCACTTCAATCACTATGATGATTATTAAGGCATATAAGCATGTGATGGACGCGACTGACGGTTGCATTGCCGAGTCGGTGAATTACTTTAAGGCGGGGCTCGCTGCTATGCGGCTGAAGCACGCCTGTTGCGGCCGAAGGCCACCCGAGAGCATCGAGAACGGGCGTAGCCCGTGCGAAGATGCTCGTATACATAAATGTATATATATATATATATATATATATATATATATATATATATATATATATATATATATATATATATATATATATATATATAGGAAAAAATTATCTTTTGATGCAACGTTGGCATTTTCAAAAATTCACTTCCACCCAATAGTGTTTTACCTGCATATATATAGAGGAATTATAGGAAGAGAATATATTTTCTCCCTAAGCATAGAGAATCGTATCATGAACACACGTTATACGTCAGGACTGTACCGTCATTCTTTAATATATGTGTGATGAGATGTGTGGCCATGATTGCGGTTCAATATTCTTCAGGGCTTTGCCACTACAACCAAGAACGATGGTACCTCACTCGCGATGGTGGTCTTCATCGGCCAACGGAATTTCCTAATATATTTTTTATCATCTAAGTTTTCTTTTGTAAAATATTTTTAATATGTAAGTTTTTTTTAAAAAAATTTTGTTATAATAATATTTTTTTTAAAAAAATTAGATATTTATATATATAGAGAAAAATTCTCAAAGCAGCGTAAAAAAAATAAAAAGTCAAACAAGCAATACCAGTCCGTGACAAATTACTGCTCAGCAATAGGGCTGATATCGAGTCGAGTTCGAGCTATTTTGGCACGACTCGAAATCGAAATTTTCGACTCGAACTCAACTCAAAATCGACGCGAAATCGAAATTGATTTCGAGTCAAGTCAGCTCGACTCGAAATAAATCGATTCCGAGTCAGCTCAAAATCGAATCGAGTCGGCTCAAAATCGAATTGGGTCAGCTCGAAATAGAATCAAGTTGGCTCGAAATTTAGCAATTTTTCCTTTTATTTCTAGTTTGTTCAAAATTAAATTGGGCAGCCTATAAATTTTACCAAATGAAATACTTAAAGTCTTTATTTTTTAAATTATGTTTAAATTTTGTTATTTTTAATCTTAAAATAAGAATATATTAATAAATACATAATTTTTTAATTATTTTGAGTTGATTCGAATCATATTTTGAGCGATATAGGGTTGCCTCGAAATCGACTTGAAATCAGATTCGAGTCAAATTGAATCGACTTAAATTGAGTTGAATCAATTTTAACCGATTCCGATTTGGCTCAATTTTCGAACGACTTTCAAGCGACTTTCGAGTTTCGAATAATAGGCTCAGCCCTACTCAGCACATAACTTATTTATGTTATAATATATGTATATTTTTGGAGATTAAAATAAAAAATGTTATCAATTTCTCAGCACAATATATTTAATATGGTGAGTATTATAACAAATTCCATCTATAAAAACCACCACATGAGCAGTGAGAAAGAAGTGGCCAGAGGAAGAAGAAGATATGGAGAAGGAGATGATCATGTTGATTAAGTGTGCTGTCCAGTTTCTCCTCATAGTTTTTATTAGGTCCATTACCCACAATGTCCTAGATTTGAGGAAGTCAATTTTGTCAAAGATATACATATATCAGTAGATGATAGTGATGGGACATATAGCCTATGTGACTAAGTCAATGATATACATATATCAGTAGATGACAGTGATGAGATAGATAGCCCATGTGGCTGAGTCAGGAAAACTCTTACCTAAGATTTGGTTTGAGAAAATTAACTAAGTCCAAAATCATTGAATTGAGCTCAGAGTTCGTCGAGCTGAGCCAATCATTCGTCGAACTAAGTACATAGTTTGTGAAACTTGGCCAAGTCTAAATTTGTCGAAATGAGTTTAGAATTTGTCGAGCTAAGCTCACTGTTCGTCAAACTCAGTTCCACATTCATCGAACACCGTTCAGAGTTGAGTAAGGCTGTCTGAGACAGTCCATGCCTAAGGTTTAAGTGGCAGAAAATTGGTTAAGTACACAGGTGTTGAGAGAGGGTCATTCACTCTACGCCATAGCCTCTTAAGTGTCGAGTAACACTCAGTCTGTCTAAGCCAATACTTTTAAAGAATACAGAATTTTGGCTAAGGTAGCAAGCGTTGAGTGAGACGTGGTCACTCAATGCTCTCAATGCTATAATGCATAAATTATTAAAGCAAAAAGAGTTGAGTGAGGCATGCTCACTCAACCCTATCAATGCTTAAAGATGCTGAAGAAGCAAAAATGGCTAAAGAAGAAAGCATTGAGTGAGGCATGCTCACTCAACGCTCTCAATACCTTACATACTCATGAGGCTGCAGAAAAGGGTTGAGACAAAAAAGCATTGAGTGGTGAAGACACACTTAATGCTCTCAATGCCTACTAAAGACAGAATTTTGTCTAAGGTATTTTGCGTTGAGTGATGCTCTCTCACTCAACGTCAAACAGCAGAAAGCTGAGAAATGCATGTTGGCGTTGAGTGAAGCTGAATCACTCAACGCATAGAAACAGATTTATAATCTAAGTGATTTGACGTTGAGTGAAGCTCATTCTCTCAACGCCTATACTACTGATGCTTGAATTTTGACTAAGTCCTCAGGTGCTGATGTCATCAAGTCAACAAGTCAACAATATTCAAATTGTTAGTGGCAATATCACAGTACATGACAAAAGGCACCTCATGCCTATAGTATGATAGATAAGGGTTAAAGCATGATGCAGTTAGACACTGCAGGTGGGTCCACTAATTTCTAAGAGATGTTGATCAGCGGACTGCAAAATAAGAAGATGGTCCCAGACACAAATAGAACTTTTTTAGGGCTTCATCAACACAAAGAGTTAGCTGTCGACTTCATCTTCTTCGCCTTTGTGCATGCAAAAAGATTGAAGGTCTCCTGCAAGAAAAATTTCAGATAGTTGTGCAATCTCCATCAGGCACAGAAGGTTCAGAAAATGTTCTGAAGAAAAAAAACCTTCAGCCTTGGGCATGTTCGATTAGATGCTAGTATACTCAAGATCATCAGATCTTGAGGTTTCTTCAGCAAGTTCATAAGTCATCTTCTGAGTACCTCCAGTAATATTTTTCTCTGTTGTAAGGAGAGTTAAAGCAGAAATTTATCTGCTTTAGTTGTTGACACACAGAAATTTCTCTGTGTCAATGTTATTTAAATTATTTTTTATTGTAGGAACCCTCTAGATCTGAGATGTAGGGCCTTTTGGCCTAAGGTAGGTGACAAGTGTGTCATTGAGTTGTAGATGCTGGAAGGGCACTGAGGTTGGTACCTGGAAGGGTACTGAGTTATAGGAGTGCTGCAACACTCTGAGAGTAGGGCCTTGTGCCTGAATTTGTAGGGCATAAAAGCCTGAGTTTTTAGCCTTAGAGTTAAGGCTGAGGTAGGTAGTTTGAAGACCATAGAGTTACAGGAGCACTGCAGGGCTCTAAGGGAGGAACCTTTATGGTTCTCAGGTAGGGTTCTGAAGAGAAACTGAGTCTAAGGCTTAGGGCTTGAGGAGTAAGCTCTAAAGTGCATTCTGGCATAGTTTAGGCCTTGACTAACAGGAAGTTAGCAAGGTGAGAGAAGAGTGGATATACCCATAATTTTGGAGAATCACTATAAAATAGTCGTGTGCTTTGTTGTGTTGTTTATTCTTCTTTTATATTGCAGGTACTAAGGACAATCTCTAAGATCACTTAGAAAGAAAGTAAAGAAAGCTAAACACTTGGTAAGAAAATAGCAAAAAGTCTTCAGAATTTTCAAAAAATCTAGATAAACTTATTCACCCCCTCTAGGTTGCTAGCTACCTTGAAAACACGAACTTTCAAGTGGTATCAGAGGGATGTTACTCAAAAAGGATTTAGCAATCTGAGTGATCTCCAAAGGTAGCTACAGTTAACTGATCATGGGATCTATAGAAAGCCAGAGAGAGATGAGTTCCATGAAACTCCACATCTGCAAGAAAGAGTATTTTGGAATATGGAAAGAGAGTGTTAGGCTATTCATGAAAGCCTATGATCCAAGGATTTTTGTAACAGTCAAGGAGGGACCTTTCATCCCCATAAAGGTCTCTACTCTGAATGCTAATGACCAGACTCCCAATACATACTCTTAGATGACCGAGGATGAAATCATCCTTGCTGGACTAGACAAGAGAGCACAAAATATTATTTCCAGTGTTGTTGATGACTCAACCTTTCAGAATTTAGTTCACTGCAAGACCTCCAAAGAGATGTTGGACACACTTGTTGTCTACATGGAGGGGACTGAAGAGGTAAGGGATGATAGTAAGTCTCTGCTTAACCAAGAGTATGAGGCTTTCAGGCAAAACCTTAAGGAGAACATAATTGCCTGTTATGAAAGATTCTTCAGGATCATAAATTAGTTGAAGACCAATGAGTGGGTTTTCAATAATTATGAAATAAATGATAAGTTTCTTAGATCTCTCAATAGAGAGTGGGATACCAAGATATGTGTCATAAGAGAGATGGTTAAGCTAGCTAAAACTCCTCCCCAAATATTATTTGGAAAGCTGATCTCCTATGAGATGCAGCTACATGCCACGAAGGAGGAGGATGACACCAGCAAATCCCTGGCCAAGGAAACATCCTTGGCCTTCAGAGCAGAAAACACAAAGAAGGGCAAGGAGAGGATTCCTTCTCCATCAAGACGACCAGCTGAGCCAGATAGCTTAAACTCAGAGGCATCAGGCAGCAGCATATCTGATGAAGACTTTGCAGCATTCTCCAGGCAACAACAGAGGTTGATGAAGAAGAAGCATTCGAAGAAGTGGTCTTCTAACTCCACTCATCACAAGAAAAATCAGTCCAAAACTGACAGGTATGGTTCCAAATCTAATAAATATAACTCTTCTAAATTAGTTTGCTACTATTGCAGCAAACCTGTGCATCTGATAACTTACAACCCAGAGAAGAGGAATGAGCCTGAGGAGAAGAAGCAGCACCAGTACAAAAGAAAGAAGGAGAAGTACTTCATTGCCAAGAAAGAGAAGATCTGGACAGACTCATCATCATATGAGTCTGAAGAAGAGTAAGCCTATATTGGGCTAGTTGCTGCTGCTGGTAATGATAAAGATGTTGCAACAAAAAATGTTAATCCTCCTGTCAGGATAGGAATTAGGGCCCCTCTGACACTATCAGATAGTGATCAGAGGTGGATGAAGATGCCCACAGCTACAGGGGGCTAATGGCAATGACAGATGATGAGGGCAACCAGGATTAGCATGGTCAAAGCAAGGTACATTCATTACCTAATTCTGTTTCTCTGTCATAGTATGAGACCAGTCGTTGCTCAGAATCCTCTTCACCCAGTGGTGAAGAAGATTCGAGAACTGAAGGAGAGGTCAATCAACTGATTGACAAGTATGGAGAACTTTTGAATGCCTTCAAGAAGGTCAAGAAGTTGTCTAAGAAGCAAGATAAAGAGATCTCATCTCTTAAGCTTGTAGTTACCCAGCAGACTCTAACGACTAATCTGCTGGACCAGAAAGCTCAGGAAATAAGCCTACTGAAGTCCCTCTTGGACATCCAGATAGCCTCCATTAAGAGCAAGAATTATCTCATTATGGAGCTTGAAGATAGGCTTGAGAAGAAGAAAAGTATTGTTGCTATCTATTCTAAGCCAAGTAAAGTACTACCCTTGATAGACACCTTCTCCTCTAAAAAGGGTAAGAAGGTGTTGGGATTCAAGGGAAGCACATGAGTTGCTCCTCCAAAAAGTAAGGGAAAAGCTACAACTCCACCTCATCCTATTGCTTCCAAGCCTCTGATTCTCTTTAGAAAGGTTCTATTACCTTCTAACAGGTATGACCAGGAAAGCTCATGTGGTCACTGGGAGAAGAGTTATTTATATGGGGTGATCAAAGATGTTCACTGCCATGGTGAAAGCTCTAGCCGGGTGAGTGCCTTTGCAGCTACCCATGAGAAATTTCAGATGACCCATCCAGGACCATCTATTTTTGGTGCCTCTGCACCAACACTCAAGAATTTTGCTGCAGACAAGGATCTAAATCTAACAACTAAGGTTCGGACTAAGGGCAAGTCTAACAGTCAAGCTGACTTGAGCATTTCTGATGCCATAAAATGCATGCTCTCTGAAAATAAACTTGCTACTGATAACACTCAGAAAATACCAAATAAGCCTGCTAGAAGACTTACCTTCTGTCAAATTCTAGCAGAAAGAAATCAGAAAAGGGCTGCAGCACATCTTCCTCATGTTAGGACTGTTGCTAACCAAGCTGCATGGCCTACTCATAAGAGAAGATAGAACATACATGGTTGTTGGTGTCGTGGTAAGATTGGGCATTTTGCCATTGACTGCTGTCACAATCCCAATGTGGACAAAGGCTCACTATGACTAACAATAAAGATATTATGGTTAATCATGCAACACAACTTTATAAGCATAAGCCAGCTTTCTGATCTTGGCTATGTTATTATCTTCCACAAGGATTAGTGAATAATTAGGAGGTCAATTGACCAAGAGGTCATCTTGGCAGGCACTAAGAGTGAGAATATTTATTACCTAAACTTTCTATGTTTAGTTACAGATTATCCTATCTATTAAGTGGCAAATGGGAAAGTCTCCAACTGTGTCCAGTGGCACAAGAGGCTAGCCCATTTGAAGTACAAGAATATTGGTAAGCTCTTTAGTCAAGTGCTAGTTAGGAATGGTCCCAATATGAAGTGCTCAAAAGAGGGCATTTGCTCAGCTTGCCAAAGGTGAAAGAAAACTGTTGTCGACCTAAATCACCTAGAGGGGGGTGAATAGGTGGTTTGTGCGTCTTTTGCGGAATAAAAAATAATTAGAGCACGACATAGAACTAACTACCAATATCACAGACGACACAAGATTTATAGTGGTTCCCCAACCTTGGGTACATCCACTTTCCCTCACCGATCTAGCAATCAACTATACTCGGCTACTCCACTATCTCAGATCAAAAATCGATCCTACCCTCGGAACAAAGTTCCTACAAACGCGATCCAAACAAAAAAGGATCTACACCTCAGAAGATAGCACTTCCTACAAACTCGGAGTGAAAGACTCCTACACTCGGAGAAGATTTCTCCTACAAGAATAAAATGAGGTTTACAAGAATACAAACAGTAAATCACTCAGATCTGGATGAAACGGCCAGGATCTTCTTCTTTTCAACTTTGTAGCACTTTCAAAAATCGGTAAAGAAGTTCTCGGCTTCGATCTGGATTTACTCGCTTTTACAGAAATCGAGAGAGAATATGATCAGCGAAGTCGATCTAGATCTGTAACTTTCTTCAGAATAATCCTCTGAAAGTAGAAACTTTGGCCGGAGAAGAAGGCGGCGGCGGCGACTTCCGTTTTGCGACAATCAGAGAGGAGTCTGTTAAATTTTCTCAACGTGGTCAGCAAGATAGCCCAAACACCAAATTAATATCTTCGGAACTACCCAGTTCGCACGCTGAACCTGCGGAAACCCAAGGACTAGAGGTTGCACCCAACAAAACAATGGAAGCACAAGACGGTCTTATTATGCATTCACTTCTTTACAATCCGAGGCATACATAGCGAGACATGATTTCGCTAGTATTACAGCTGTAAACAGAAAGAACCAAAAAACAAGCCTGGCGGACAGCACTCCAGTCCGCCGAGACCGCGAGGTCGCCGAGACCGCCGAGACCGCTGAGCTCGCCCAAGCTATGCTGCAATCCGCCGAATACCACGGAGTCCGCCGAGACCGCGAGGCCGCGCGGACAGACCGTTATTCGCCTCCTGCTGAACCCGAACTGAGGAACTCCCCTACCCGCCTGAAGCCGGCGGACAGGTTATTGAAGCTGGGAAAGTTGAAACAGAACTGACAAGCCGCAGAGCGACCTCCTGCTGAGTCCGCAGAGACCGCACACTTCCAAGCACTGACCGAAGTCACAGCCAAACTCCTGGCTCTTTGAAGTTATCCGCGCGACCTGCACACAGCAAACCGTCAGCCTGTAACAATCCGCGCGGACTGAAAAACACAGACCGCAGCACTCGCCCAACCCAATTTACTGTTCACTCACGTTACTTAGGTTACTGTAGATGTGCCAGGGGGGTCCTATTTATAGGCAAGGTGAGGAGTGTGGTCACCGCCCAAGAGATAGCGACACCGCCCCAGTCCGCACGAACACAAACGACCGTCCGCTCAGTCCGCGAGGACTTAGCCAGTCACCAAGGGAAACCGCCAGGAGCAAGGCAACCATTGACGAACCCTCTCCAGTCCGCCCAAGCTAAGCGGACAAGGCACCAGCCCGCAAAGCTCCAACTGCTTCAGGACAGCACCCTCTTCAATGGCAGTCCGCACCAACCCGAGGCAGTCCGCAAGACTCACACCTCAATCCGCCACAAGTCCACGACCAAAGGCAAACAGCAACAGTCCGCCCGGTCATAGCGGACTTGGAGGATACGGCGGACACCATGAACTTGGCACAATGTGTGACCAAGTCCAAAACCATCAAGGGCCAGTGCGAGCATGGCGGACACAAAGTCCCGTCCGCCAAACACCCTAGCACAGACCGCAACCAGTCCGCGAGCTCCTCGCACTTGTCCAACACAGCAGCTACTTCTCGGACTCCAAACACCAGTCCGCCAACCGGTCTCCACAGCAAGACCTGCTGTAACACCTGAGCTCGACAAGGCCTCAGCTAAGCTCAAGGCCCAGTCCGCAACAACCCAAACCGCGGACACACCAGTCCGCAAGGCTTCCCGCGAACTCGAACCAACCCGCCATCAGCGCAAGCTTGCACCCGCGACCACTGAGCAAAGCATCAGTCCGCAAGCCTCTCTATCCGCAGATACCAGGCCGCACCAAACCGCGGACTCCATGCTACAACCCGCTCAGAACACAGCCGGCTTCCACCAGACTTTTCACCAGGCCGCAAACCGCAGTCCGCCCAGTCCGCCCAGTCCGCCAAGGCTGTCCGCACAGGCCGCGCGGCCTGTCCCGTCACCCACTTCCACTTCACAAATTTCAACACTCCCCCTTGAAGTGAGAAGTGGTGACCAAGCCCAGCAAGCTGCGCAAGCGTTCAAAGGGACCCTTCGACAGCGGCTTTGTGAAGATGTCAGCAAGATTATCTTCACTCCGAACATGCCCGACCAGCAGAGACCCCTCCAACACCTTCTCCCTGATGAAGTGGTGATCAATCTCTATATGCTTGGTCCTGGCGTGACACACTGGATTGTTTACCAGTTTGAGAGCACTCTCATTGTCACCCCGGAGTAAAGTAGGCCCTTGCACTTCTTCATGGACATCCTCTATAAGTCTCCTCAACCAAACGGCTTCCCGAGCAGCCAAGGCCGAAGCCTTATAATCCGCCTCCGTGGTTGAAACCGACACCGAGTCCTGCTTCTTGCTACACCACGAGATGCTAGCTGAACCGCAAGTGAACACATAACCTGAAGTAGACCTTCGATCATCCGAATCACCGCCATAGTCAGCATCCGTGTACCCGAGCAACGCAAACTCCGCATCCCTTCCATAGAGGAGTCCCATCTCAGAAGTCACCTTGACATACTTCAGAATCCCCTTCGCCGCCACTAGATGAGATTGCCTTGGTTCAGCCATATACCGACTTACTCGGCCAACAGCATAAGCTATATCCGGCCTTGTAATCGTCAGATAGATCAAGCTCCCAACAAGAGCCCTGAACACCAAGGGATCATTAAGCACCCTTCCCTCATCTCGTCGAAGCTTTAGCCCAGGTTCCAGTGGAGTAGAGCACTTCTTCCCTTCGCCCATGCCAAACCGCTTCACAATGCGATCAGCATACCCTTTCTGGCTAATGAGAACCCCGCACTCCTTCCTCTCCACTTCCAGACCAAGAAAGTGATGCAACTCTCCCAAGTCTTTCATCTCGAAGCGTATAGCAAGCTCTGCCCTGAGCCTTGCTACTTCCTCCTCCGAGTTCCCTGTGATGATCATATCATCCACATACAGTAGGACCAAGACTCTTAGCTCTCCCTTCTTCTTGACGAACAAGCTTGAGTCCGAGTTAGAAGCCAGGTATCCACAGAATTGCAAGTACTCTGCAATCTTCCCATACCACGCTCGAGGAGCTTGCTTCAACCCATAGAGAGCCTTCCTGAGTTTGCAGACATAGTCCGGATGCTTCTCAGAGACAAAACCAAGCGGCTGATCCATGAAGATGTCCTTGTCAATCTCTCCGTAAAGAAAGGCATTCTTCACATCGAGTTGCCACAACCTTCATCCCTTGCTAGCAGCCAAGGCGATCACCACTCTTACAGAAGTCATCTTCGCAACTGGACTGAATGTCTCCTCATAGTCTTCTCCATACTGCTGTGAGAATCCTCTAGCGACCAGGCCAGCCTTGAACTGATCAATGCTCCCATCAGCCTTCTTCTTCAACTTATACACCCACTTGCAAGTAACCGGAGTAATGCCATCAACCTTGGGCATAAGGTCCCAGGTTTCATTCTTCTTCAGAGCATCAATCTCTTCCTTCATGGCACCTTCCCACTCCTTCACTCCAGTGGCCTCGTTGAAGTTTGCAGGCTCTCGCTCATCCAGAGGACCTGCAAAGAAGCAGGAGACAAAGCTCACTGCATTCCCATCACAGTACCGAGCCGGTGGCTTAACCACCCTCTTCGATCTCCGAAGACATGGCTCCTTGCTCACAGCTTCCGTTGCTTCTTCAGGCTCCACTCCTACCTGGGGCAAGCATTGAGCAGTGCTCCCCCTGCTTCCTGAGCCAGAAGGCTCAGCCTCGGAGTTCGAAGCAACAGGAGCTGCTGGTGAAACAGCAAGCTCCTCTTCCAAGCCTTCAGCAGCCTCCACCGGTGCTTCCTCAACCTTGCTACTTCCGGTAGGCTTCACCGAGCCACCTCCATATGACGTCAGCTCGTCAAAGACAACGTCTCTTGACACCACGAACTTCTTCGTCACAGGGTCCATGCATTTCCATCCCTTCTTCCGCTCATCATAGCCAACAAAGACAAGTTTCCTTGCCTTCGCATCCAGCTTTGTCCGTGAAGCATCCGGGACATGCACGTAGCAAGTTGAACCGAACACCCGAAGGTGTCCAACACGCGACTTCTCCTTCAGCAACAGCTCAATAGGAGTCTTCATGTTGATAGGGCTGAGTGGCATCCGGTTGATAACATATGCAGAACAAGACATTCCCTCCGCCCAAAAGGACCTTGGGATATCTTTCGCATGCAGCCAGCATTTGCAGGTTTCCGTCAAATGACGGATCTTCCGCTCCGCTACCCCATTTTGTTGTGGAGTGTGAGCACAAGTAAGCTCTCATTGGATCCCGTGCTTCCTGCAGAAGTTAGAAAACTCGGAAGAGACAAACTCCCCCCCGTTATCAGTTCTAAACTTCTTAATCCGCAAGCCAAGCCGGCCTTCTACCAACTCCTTGAACTCCACGAACAAATGGAAGGCTTCCGACTTCTCCTTTAAGAAGTACACCCAAGTATACCTTGAGTAGTCATCAACCAAGACAAGCATGTAATTGCTTCCACCAAAGCTGGCAGTAACAGTCGGTCCCATCAGGTCGCCATGAATACACTCCAATGGTTTCTTGCTCCTTGTTTGAGATTTATCAAACGGAAGGAGATGTGCCTTACCGTATTGACAGCCCGCACAAACATGCCCATCACCAAAGGAGGACAACATCGGCAACCCCCTCACCAGGCTTCTACTCGCCATTGCCTTTAGCTTGTCCATGCCAACGTGCCCCAGCCTCTCATGCCAGATAGCCGCACTATCATTGGCTCTCATCCTATCAACATAGGCACTGGTGGAAAGAACAAACAAGTTCTTCACCCTCCTCCCAACATGAGCAACATCAGCCTTCACCGCTGATACGTTGCGAAGGAACCTCACGTCTGTTGGCCCAAACAGAACGTGATACCCAGCGTCCACCGCGTTGGTCACCGAGAAGAGGTTCTTCTTCATGCCCGGCACGTGATACACACTCCTTAACGTGAGTGGCCCCTGATCACTACCCAAAGACACGACCCCCTCCTTCTCTACTGCATAAACAGTATTATCAGCAGTGATAATAGCTTCATTACCTGAGTAAGCCTGCATGGAGGTGAACTTCGACTTGTCTCCGGTGAGGTGATGACCACACCCGGAGTCGATGATCCACTCGCTGTTGAAGTCCTCAGCAGATAAGGCCCGAACACAAGTGCCCGTCATGAAATCTCCTCCCCATTCTGCTTCTTCACTTCACGAGCAAGCTTCCTCCTTTCCCGCAGCATGCCAAGGCTGCAGTTTGACCTTGCAGTCCCGCTTAAAGTGCCCTCGCTGATGACACCAGTAGCACTTCAGATTCTTCTTCCAGTCCTTAGGAGCATTGCTCCTCTCCGGCGGATATGAAGTTGAAGTCTCCTTCTCAACAGCGGCCTGCACCTTCTTCTTCTTCTTCCCTTCCCATCCCTTCTTCTTGCCTGAGAAGAGAGCCTCGCTGCCTTCCTGATTCAGATTCACTCCAGCCATCTGCCTTGCTAAGCTCTCCTGCGAGGCAAGCAGATTCTCCAGCTCCAACAGAGACGGCTGAGTAGCCCACCCTTGAACAGATGTAACAAAGGCCACATACTCCTTCCGCAAGTCGCGGATAATGTGCCTCTTCATCTTTGCCTCAGAGATAGGCTCATCAGGATCCAGTGCCGACAGCTCAGCACACAAGCTCTTCATCTTTAAGAAGTACCTGGAGATGGAAAGGTCTCCCTGAGTTGCCCTGGCCAACTCATTCTCCAGGAACTGAAGCTGCGCCACATTCTTCCTATTGAACAACTCATCAATGGTTGTCCAAATATCAGCAGCCGACTCACATCCAATGATGTGATCAAACAGTTCCGGAGAGACAGCTCTCTTCAGAACGAACTCTGCCTTAGCATTAGTTCTTCTCCAGAGCCTCACCTGCTCAGCAGTACCGAAAGCAGCAGTAACTTCCTGTCTGTCGTCTCCACCGACAACTTCCCACAGCTCCTCGCCTAGAAGATAACTCTTCATGCACGACTTCCACTTTTTATAGTTAGTCGGCGTTAAGAGTTCAATGCCAAGACCTCTTGCTAAGCTTCCTTCCATTGCAATCACCTGTTGGTACCCTTCAGCAGCTCCGAGCAACAACACAGGTTGATCACCACTCAATCACTGAGTAACAACACTGGCTGACCTCCGCTCACGCAACTGAACCTCCGCAACCTCAGAAACCTGGCTC
The DNA here is from genome assembly GCA_039583875.1 of Platanthera guangdongensis. Lineage (NCBI taxonomy): Eukaryota > Viridiplantae > Streptophyta > Magnoliopsida > Asparagales > Orchidaceae > Platanthera > Platanthera guangdongensis. Next base: position 96,818,226 of record CM077167.1, read on the forward strand.
TGATACCATGTTAAATTTTCTCAACTTGGTCAGCAAGATAGCCCAAACACCAAATTAATATCTTCGGAGCTACCCAGTTCGCACGCTGAACCTGCGGAAACCCAAGGACTAGAGGTTGCACCAAACAAAACAATGGAAGCACAAGACGGTCTTATTATGCATTCACTTCTTTACAATCCGAGGCATACATAGCGAGACATGATTTCGCTAGTATTACAGCTGTAAACAGAAAGAACCAAAAAACAAGCCGGGCGGACAGCACACCAGTCCGCCGAGACCGCGAGGTCGCCGAGACCGCCGAGACCGCTGAGCTCGCCCAAGCTATGCTGCAATCCGCCGAATACCACGGAGTCCGCCGAGACCGCGAGGCCGCGCGGACAGACCGTTATTCGCCTCCTGCTGAACCCGAACTGAGGAACTCCCCTACCCGCCTGAAGCCGGCGGACAGGTTATTGAAGCTGGGAAAGTTGAAACAGAACTGACAAGACGCAGAGCGACCTCCTGCTGAGTCCGCAGAGACCGCACACTTCCAAGCACTGACCAAAGTCACAGCCAAACTCCTGGCTCCTTGAAGTTATCCGCACGACCTGCACACAGCAAACCGTCAGCCTGTAACAATCCGCGCGGACTGAAAAACACAGACCGCAGCACTCGCCCAACCCAATTTACTGTTCACTCACGTTACTTAGGTAACTGTAGATGTGCCAGGGGGGTCCTATTTATAGGCAAGGTGAGGAGTGTGGTCACCGCCCAAGAGATAGCGACACCGCCCCAGTCCGCGCGAACACAAACGACCGTCCGCTCAGTCCGCGAGGACTTAGCCAGTCACCAAGGGAAACCGCCAGGAGCAAGGCAACCATTGACGAACCCTCTCCAGTCCGCCCAAGCTAAGCGGACAAGGCACCAGCCCGCAAAGCTCCAACTGCTTCAGGACAGCACCCTCTTCAATGGCAGTCCGCACCAACCCGAGGCAGTCCGCAAGACTCACACCTCAATCCGCCACAAGTCCACGACCAAAGGCAAACAGCAACAGTCCGCCCGGTCACAGCGGACTTGGCGGATACGGCGGACACCATGAACTTGGCACAATGTGTGACCAAGTCCAAAACCATCAAGGGCCAGTGCGAGCATGGCGGACACAAAGTCCCGTCCGCCAAACACCCTAGCACAGACCGCAACCAGTCCGCGAGCTCCTCGCACTTGTCCAACACAGCAGCTACTTCCCAGACTCCAAACACCAGTCCGCCAACCGGTCTCCACAGCAAGACCTGCTGTAACACCTGAGCTCGACAAGGCCTCAGCCAAGCTCAAGGCCCAGTCCGCAACAACCCAAACCGCGGACACACCAGTCCGCAAGGCTTCCCGCGAACTCGAACCAACCCGCCATCAGCGCAAGCTTGCACCCGCGACCACTGAGCAAAGCATCAGTCCGCAAGCCTCTCTATCCGCAGATACCAGGCCGCACCAAACCGCGGACTCTATGCTACAACCCGCTCAGAACACAGCCGGCTTCCACCAGACGTTTCACCAGGCCGCAAACCGCAGTCCGCCCAGTCCGCCCAGTCCGCCAAGGCTGTCCGCACAGGCCGCGCGGCCTGTCCCGTCACCCACTTCCACTTCACAAATTTCAACAGAGTCGGCTGAAGAACTTTCTTAAAATGAATTGATAATGAAAGCTTGGAGGATACTTAGGGTTTGTTATTTTCTGATAAGACCTTATATAGGAGAGACTAACGGTCATAATCGGTCATAATGATGTACATGTGGACCAATCATGTCGCGTGATTTCAAAAAAAATCCCGTCAGAAAAAGGACTTAGCAGAATTTCGGAAAGATCAGCCAACTACACGAGTAAGTCAATAACTACTCGAGCAGTTGAATAACTACTCGAGTATATGATGGAGAACATACTCGGGTTTGTATAGATAGACTACTCGAGTATATGGAAATCAACTACTCGAGTAAGCAGACAGAACTTCTCGAGTATGTGTAGAGACCTACTCGAGTACATAGAGGATCTACTCGAGTACTGGAAAAGCTACTCGAGTATATTACATAAACTACTCGAGTATAAGAAGTACTACTCGAGTGGAATACTTAGAAAAATTCTGAAGAGGTCAATTGGCAACTACTCGAGTAGTTGAACTAAACTACTCGAGAGGAAGTAATCTACTCGAGTAGGTGAAAGTTCTACTCGAGTAAAAGACTTAGAAAATTTCTGGAGTAGGGAAATATCAAGGTACACGAGTGACACATGATCTACTCGAGTAGGTATAATGAACTACTCGAGTATATTTCTATCTACTCGAGTATGTGAGTATACTTACTCGAGTATATGAGTATACTTACTCGAGTATGTGACTTAGAGAAATTTAGATGAGGAAACCCTTTAATACTCGGGTATAAAGAGTAATCTACTCGAGTATATAAGCATGCTACTCGAGTATATGTCTTTGTCTACTCGAGTAGGTGACTTAGCTACTCGAGTATATGACTATGTCTACTCGAGTACGAGGTTCCTTTACTCGAGTAAATTATACTCAGACTACTCGAGTAGGTGAAAGATCTACTCGAGTAAAACCCTTAGAAAATTTCTGATGTAGGAATAACTGATTCTTCTAGAGTAGTCAACACCCAATTCCTTTCCCATAGTCCAAAAGCTTGAATATGAAGTGTATCCGAATTGAGAGACCACACATGAGTCAACACCTTGGAATATGCAATGAGGGATTACATTGCACAGTTCCTGTGTTTGGTGACCCACTGTGGACTGACAATGGTCTACACTTCCAGTGAAATTCCTGCAAACATATAACTCAAACCAAGCATCAAATACAACTTAATTCATCTTAGTTTCGGGGTGACTTCAACAAATCTAGGTTCATGTGGATGAAATACCCAACAATCTCCCCATATTTATTGAAGTCAGAACCCTTTACACTAAGGTGAATTATGGACTTAAAAGAAACTAACTAGAAAAATATGAGCAGGTAAGCAAAGGATAATGAAAAAGATAATTAGACAGTAATGAAGAATTGTATATATATGTAAGTTTCCAAAAATATCAAGTCTACAATTTGTCATTTCAATCTCCCATCATCTTTTAGGTTTAGGCTTGGGATTGCTGCTTATCCATCTTTTCCTGCTGTCTTCTTAGATAGCTGAATGACTTAGGGAAATATTTAGGAGGCCTTGGAGGAGCAGCAGGGTTATTTCTCCCAAACTCTCTATCATGGATCTTCCTTTTCAACATTGACTTCTCATATAACTCCCATTCCTGGGAACTGTAGTGAATGCTCATGTTCTCATTGTGATCCATGACCAGCCTGAGTGTGTCCAAAATTAGATACTTTGAGGTTGGAGACCAAGCTTCAGCATGTTCAGGGGCCTTAGAAGGAGCAGTCCTGCTAGCAGAGGGACCTTCACCATATTTCCTTTTCTTCTTGTGGATTCTGATCTCTGGAGGGGCTTGAAGGAATATATCAGCAGGATCATCTTCTTCCCTGCCTGGAACATAAGTATCTGGAGGGGCAACTGAGTCTCCAGGCCTGGGAGAGAAGGTAGGTTGCATAGGAACAGCTGGGGCATTGACATCTGTAGCTAGAGGGTTGAGATGATGGGGAATGATGTTTGGGTCAACCGCAAGATATGGCAAGATCTGATTGTGCATCCAGCATCAGTGTCATAGGTGTGAAATTTGACACTCTGTATCTGGGCAAGCACATCATCATGAATGGTCTTCACATGAGCTTGCCATTCAACTATCTTCTGAGCAGTAGATTTTTCTACCTGTTCTTTGAGTTCTTTTATCAAACCCTCCCTCTTTCTGATTTCAACAGATAGTTTCTCTATGGTGTCATCTTTGAAAATGCCAACTTCTTCACAGATTGTCATTCTATTAGCCTCATTTTTCTTGTCTAGTTCTATCTGATTGTTTGCCAGGGTGATACCTTGTTCCATGACATTGCCAATACTAGTGATAATATGGTCAAGAGCTTTGCCACCAAGTTGGAATAGGTACTTGAGCTTGTCAGTGTTATGCTGAATTTCAGCAAAACTTCTGCTCATTTCAGACTCAAGAGCATTTACCTTGTCAGTGACCACCTTTTGAGAGGTGTCAAAATAGGTTCTCTGTTCTTGAAGAAGAAGTGCAATACTTTGCAGCAGATCTGAGGAGGAGGAAACTGTAGCAGCAGCTGAGGGAGCAGGAGTAGGGATAGGAGGAGTTACCCAAGGAGCTATTTCTTCAATTATCACTGAGCTGAGAGCTCCGGTGGTAGGAATGACAGCATTCAATTCTTCTGTATCATGGGGGATGGAGAAATCGAGGTTTCTGAGAGGAGCCTCAGCTGGCTCAGGAGAAGGCTCATCAAAAATAAAAATGGTGTCTGGCTTATCTGCTGGAAGATTTGGAGAAGGTGTGGGAGTCCTGGCTGGAGAATGGGCAGGAGTCTGTGCTGGAGACAAGTCCTTGTGATGTTCAATGGTTGGAGCTGGAGGAGATAGAGGAGGAGGAGGAAGCACATCTTCAAAAAGCTCTGTAATCATGGCATCTATAGCATCAGCTGTTGATAGAAGAGTGTCTTGACGTAGATGATATGAGGGAGTGGCTGGACTCTGTGGAGTATGAGTTAGGGATGGAATTTCTGGCTAAGGAGAGGGCTGCCTGACTGGGATAGAGGGAACAGGCTCCCCCTCACTTGGTGCACCAGAGGAGCTGGCCACATGATGAGGAGAGGGAGATGGAGTCCTGTCCTCTACAGCTGGAACTTCTGGAATTTCTGAAACCTGTGCAGCTTGGGCAGAGTTCTTGAGCTTGAGATCCCATCTCTGAATTGAAGAGATGGAGACCTTCTTCATGTGGTGAAGTGGGGTTCCTTTGGAGAGGTTGAAGACTTCAGGATTTGTGGCATGGAGGAGCAGAGAGATAATCATGGCGTAGTTGGGGGATTTCATGTTGTCCTTGATTTTGTCCAAAATCAGCATACCAAATTGGTATTTCTTGCGGCATACAATGACTTGCATTATATCGAAGAAATATGAGGGAATGTCTCTGATGGAATGAGTCTTGCACAGTAAAATTTTGCCAATAATATCAACTAGAAATTTTCCTTTAGCGTTCCTATCTGACCTCTTAATATACTGAGCTTCAGGAGAAATGCCATAGAAGAGTGTTGTTCGGTCAAAATCTTCATCATCCAGATCATCTTCTTCATCAACAATAGGTAAACGGAGAAGTTGAGAGACAGAGGTCTTGGTGAACTTGAGTTTCAATCCCTTTACTATAGATTTTAGGACTTTTCCATTTCGTCGAACCTTGAGATTGGAGAAGAATTCTGCAACTTCGGGGAAGAGAACGCGACAGGGTTCTTGGAGAGTGAAGGAGAGGCCGGCGGTGTCGAGAATGATGAGGAGGTTGCGGAAATCATCGGAAAGCTCTGCAATACCCTCGGTGACTAGTTCGGAGCCGACGCCGATCTTGTGAGAAGTCGCCATGGATGCGAATGCCTGGAGGAATTGAGAGAGGCGGCTCTACAACAGCGGCGGAGGTGAGTCGGCAGGGTAGGCGAAGAGACAGAGGGTACTCGAGAGACAGAAATGATGTCGAGTAGGTTTAATGTTTCGGAATTTCATATATATATAACTCTTAAATTACCGCTAATTAATTTAAAGAAGGAGGCGGCATATAGCCTTGGGTGGCGAATAGAGCAATTTTCAAAATCTGGGAAATAGGACACGAGAAGGAGATAGACTACTCGAGTAGGTAAAGGAGCTACTCGAGTAGGTCGTCAGAAGCTACTCGAGTAGGTCTGCAGAGAGTACTCGAGTAGGTCGATAGGAGTTACTCGAGTAGGAGGGGAAAACTACTCGAGTAGATAGGTGACTTACTCGAGTAGGTAAGTTACTTACTCGAGTAGGTCTTTAGATACTCGAGTAGGCACATCCTCATACTCGAGTACGTAAGTACACATACTCGAGTAGGTTCATTCTTATACTCGAGTAGGTAGAGAAGAGTACTCGAGTATGTCTCAGCTTCTCGAGTTGAATTTTGAAAAAGTTGAGAAAGAATAGATTTTGACTAACCCCTTGCAATTTCTTGCTTCTTAGCCATCCAGCCTTCTTCAGTCCTCTCTGTTGAGCATCCCAAGATCTGTCTTGAAGAACGAGAACTTGGTCTCGTCCAGCGGCTTTGTGAAGATATCTTCAACTTGCCTATCTGTAGGCACATATTGGAGATCTATGTCTCCATGCTCCACATGTTCCCGGATGAAGTGATACCTTAGCTCAATATGCTTTGTCCGGCTGTGGGAGACTGGATTGTTGGCTATTGCAATTGCACTAGAGGAGTCACAGTACAAGGGAATATCCTTGAACTGCAGGTTGTAGTCCTCGAACTGATTCTTTATCCATAGCAACTGTGCGCAACAGCTGCCTGCAGAGATATACTCTGACTCGGCCGTTGAGATTGTGACATAGTTCTGCTTCTTGCTACTCCATGAGATTAGCCTTCTTCTGAAGAATTGGCAAGTCCCAGAGGTTCTTTTCCGGTCGTCTTTGCTACCTGCAAAATCTGTATCTGAAAATCCAATTAGTTCGCTGTCATTACTTCTTGGGTACCATAAGCCAAGATTTGGTGTGCCTTTAAGGTATCTCAGGATCCGCTTTGCAGCAGCGTAATGAGATTCCTTAGAGTTCACCTGAAATCTAGCACAGACACATGTTGAGAACATTATGTCATGCCTACTGGTAGTAAGGTAGAGCAAGGATCCAATTATGCTTCTGTACTTGGTTTCATCAAAAGGTCTCCATTTTTCATCCTTGTCCAGAGACATAGTTGAGCCCATTGGAGTCCTCATAGAGGTTGCGTTATCCATTCCGAATTTCTTAATTAGCTCTTTCGTGAATTTGGACTGTGAGATGAAAATTCCATCTTCAGATTGTTTCACCTGAAGCCCTAAGAAATACTTCAGCTCGCCCATACTGCTCATTTCAAACTTCCCTTGCATAAGTTTTGAGAAATTTTTACAGAGGTTGTTATCTGTAGAGCCAAAGATAATATCGTCGACATAGATTTGCACTAGCAAAATCTTGCCTTTTATTTCCCTAAGAAATAATGTCTTGTCTATCTTTCCCCTTGTGAACTTGTTCTCAAGTAAAAAGGTAGACAGCGTTTCATACCAAGCTCTAGGAGCTTGTTTCAGACCATATAGGGCCTTGTGCAGAAAATAGACATGATCAGGAAAGTTAGGATCAACGAAACCTGGAGGTTGTTCCACATACACTTCCTCCTTTATGTTACCATTCAGGAAGGCCGACTTCACGTCCATCTGATAGACGGTGAAGCCTTTGAAGGCAGCATATGCTAGGAACAACCTTATTGTCTCCAGCCTCGCCACTGGAGCATATGTCTGGTCGAAGTCGATTTCTTCTTCTTGACGATAGCCTTTAACGACGAGTCTGGCCTTATTCTTTATGATAGTTCCGTTTTCATCCATCTTGTTCCTGTAGACCCATTTTGTTCCAATGATGTTCTTTCCTTTGGGTCTTGGAACCAGCATCCACACATTGCAGCGCTTGAACTGATTTAGCTCTTCTTCTATTGCCATTATCCATGATGCGTCTAAGTTTGCTTCCTCAAATTTCTTTTGTTCAACCTATGAGAGAAAACTCAAATGAAGATTCTCATTAGTTGTACCTCTCCGAGTTCTGACACCATTGTGGGGATTTCCTATGATCTGGTCCATGGGGTGATCCTTCAGATGTCTGAGCTCTAGAGTTCTTGCAACAGGATTATCTTCAAGCACCGGAGTGATTTCTTCATCCTGGATGAATTCTTCATTTTGATCATCAGACTCTCCAAAAGGAGTTAGAGTGGTGATCTTAATAAACTTCTCGCCTTTGTCTTCGGACGAATCATCCAAGCTAGTTTCTTTTAGCTTTTCACCTGCATCTTCGATGAGCACACTAGACAGATTGCTTTGCAGCAAGCTTGTCTCATCAAATACAACATGTATCGATTCTTCCACCACCAGGGTTTTCTATTAAATATCCTATATGCCTTACTATGGCTACTATATCCTACAAAAATACCTTCAAAGCTCTTTTCGCTGAACTTGGTGGTATGATACTTACCATTGTTAAGTACGAAGCATTTACAGCCAAAGATTCTAAAGTAAGAGACTGTTGGTTTCCGGCCTTTCAGAAGTTCGTAAGGTGTCTTATTGTGGTCTTTGTTTATGAGTGCTCGATTTTGCACGTGGCATGCTGTGTTGACGGCCTCAGCACAGAAGTACTCCGGTAGTGAAGCATCACTCAACATGGTCCTGCAGGCCTCTATGAGTGTTATGTTCCTTCGCTCAGCCACTCCATTCTGTTGTGGAGTACGAGGAGAGGAAAATACATGAAAGATACCAAGGCTTTCACAGAATTCTGTCATGGCCCCAGATTTGAACTCTGTTCCATTGTCACTTCTGATTTTGACTATGGACCAGTTGTATTCATTCTGGACTTGCCTGACAAAATTGGTAAAGATGTCGAAGGTATCTGACTTGTGTTTCAGAAAGAACACCCACGCAAAGCGCGAGTAGTCATCAACAATTACCAATGTATAGTCCTTACCTCCCAAACTTCTAATATGTAGTGGACCAAACAAGTCCATGTGCAATAGATGAAGACATCTGTTAGAGTCTTTGCCAATAATGCTTTTAAAGGTAGCCCTTATTTGCTTGCCTTTTTCGCATGCATGACAAGGTCTGTCTTTGACGCATTTGACATTTGGGGCATCACATACTAAGTTCATTGAAAATAGTTTATTAATGGTTTTGAAATTAATATGTGCTAGTCTCTTGTGCCACTGGTCACCAAGAGACGCACTATCTTTTGCTAAAAGACACACTGGTGTAGAGGAATCTACACAGATGAAATTTAAACAAAAAATATTCCTGCTTCGAGTGCCGGATAGAATCGTTTCCATATTATCAATGAATTTTATCAAGCACTTGTCAGCATGGAACTCAACTATGTATCCTTTGTCGCAGAGTTGGCTTATGCTAATGAGATTGTGTTCCAATCCTTCGACATAGGCCACATCCGAGAAGGATACATTGCCGTTAGTAATCATACCATAGACTCTAGTAATTCCACGGTCTGAACCTCCAAAGAGGACCTTTGGTCCGTTCACGACTGGAGTAAAGTTCTGAATGAGGCTTCTCGTCGCGGTCATATGCCGAGAGCATCCGTTGTCCAAGTACCAGATAGGCATTTTGTTGGCCTTTGGACATCCCTGCAATCACAATCATTTTGCCTTAGGAACACAAACACGTTTGTGTCCTTGGTCTCAGGTTAGAGTGCTCCCCCTACGAGTGTTAACATTATGAGTGGTCTTTCTTATATTGCTGACATGAGGGGTTGCAGCGTTTCTGGAATTGAACCAGCAATCTATGGCGAAGTGACCAACCTTGCCATAGCACCAACAGTCATATCTATTGTACCTTTGCCTCAGGATCTCCTGCTTGACCTTTTGGAACTTTGGTCTAGCAGTGGTAGCATTCTTGGAGGAAGATGCCTCATGATGATGACAATCACATGGCTTCTTCTCCTTTATGGGCTTCTCTACAACAGGCTTTGTCTTTGGTGCGTTCTTGAAGTTATGCCCATGATTGAAAGGGTCATAGCTCTGAAGAATAACTTCTTCATAAGGTGCCTTAAAGACACTTTCGCCAAAGTTTCGGGGTCGAGCCAATCCTTGATAGCGGGACTTTGGCTCCACATAAGTAGGACTAGCAAAGTGCCCGTATGATGAGTCAAAATCAAACTCATTTGTTGGAAAGATGACCTTTCTGAATGTGGTTTGATTTGAAGGGCTTTTCCCTTTTCTTCGGCTGAGGCCTTTTTGGCGGCCTTATTTTTCCGTTGATTCTTGTTTCTCCTAGAGGATTTAGTAGGAGCTTCTTCATGGCCTAGTCCAGCTCCCTTGGCCTTTGTTGAGAATTCAGCAATGAATGGAAGAACCGTCTTGGGCTTAGAGAAACTCTCAACAAGTTTCCTTTTAGCCGCAAGTTCGGCTTCCAAACCTTTGATGATCTTCTCCTTCGGGTCAAGGTGCTCAAGAGCCTTGTTATATTCTTCAATAGTATTATTGAAGTTTTCCTCGAGGGAGTCAGTCTTTGCGACTTTCTCTCTCAAGTTGCTCTCTTTGGCTTTTAGAGATTTGATCTCTTTAGCCTGAGTCTTCACGACTCGACGACATTTGTCGTAAGCCATGATTAACTCCTTATACTGGGCCATCAATTCTGACTCATCGTCAGAGGAGCTACTCTCGCAATCATGTTCAGAGACTTCATACTCTGAGAGAGGGGTATGGGAGTTTACCTTCCCAGTGAACTGGGGCTCTTGTTCATCATCTGTTTGAGCCATTAGCCCAAAGTAAGCTTCTTCTTCTTCGCTTGACTCAGCTGAGTCAGAGTCGCTAAGAGTCTTGCTCCTTTTGGCTATGAAGCTCTTCTCTTTCCTCTTCTTGTTGTATGAGGATTTCTTTTCTTCTCTTCTACCACCCTCCTTCTTCTTGTGAGGGCAGTCGGCAATGACATGGACTGGCTTATTACAGCAATAACAAATGATGTCAGTTGAAATGTATTTGTTCTGTTTAGTGTTATACCTGTCGTGGCTGCTTGAGCCTTTTCTTTGTCGATCTTCATCGCGCCGCGATCTTCTGTATGAGGCATCCTTGCCTTTCCATTGTTTCTTTTTATTTAGAAACTTCTTGAATTGCCTTGAGAGTAAGGAGAACTCTCCTTCAGATAGTTCAGAGCCTGAGGTGCTAGGCTCTGATGATTCTTCTTCTTCATCAACTTCTGGAGCTGGAGCGGGGGAGGTAGCCTTAGTCTTTCTGGAGGTGTTTGCCTTCAGAATGACAGATTTCTCCTTTAGGGCAGACCTGCCCTTCTCTTCTTCAGCTTTTCTTGTATTGATTTGGAGTTCATAAGACATAAGCTTTCCAAAGAGATTTTGCGGGTCCGTTTCAGCTAGCTTCCCGAACTCCCTGATGTCGCATACCTTATTATCCCATTCCTTGGTTAGGGATATCAAGAATTTGTCGTTCAGTTCTCCGTTGGTGAAGACACGACCGTACACCCTTAGGCCATTTACAATTTTGAAGAAGTTCTCAAAGGTGTCGGCAATTGTTTCCTTGTTCCATTGTCGGAACGCTTCATATTTTTGATTGAGAAGGGATCTCCGATCATCTCTTACTTCTTCAGTTCCTTCCATCAAAGTGACTAAGGAATGCCACATCTCCTTAGCTGATTGACAGTGAATCAAATTCTGCAGCATCGAGTCATCGACTACACTTGCTATAATGTTCTTAGCTTTCTTGTTGAGAGAGACAAGTGCAATCTCGTCTTTGTCGAGATCCATTAGCTTTTTGGGAACTCTCTTGGTAGGGTCGATAGTGGACATTGTCGTGGGAACATAAGGACCTTCTTCAACGATCATGAAGATCCTTGGATCCACAGCTTCCATGAAAAATGTTATCCTTTCTTTCCACATGGGAAAGTTATTTTTGTTGCACAGTGGAAGCTTGGGGAAATCTTTGCCCTTGTCCATTCTATGGTAGAGTCTTTCAGACAACAGATCTGGATCTGATCAAGGTGTTAACCTTTTGACGATGAACCTGGCTCTGATACCAATTGAAAGAAAACTGTTGTCGACCTAAATCACCTAGAGGGGGGTGAATAGGTGGTTTGTGCGTCTTTTGCGGAATAAAAAATAATTAGAGCACGACACAGAACTAACTACCAATATCACAGACGACATAAGATTTATAGTGGTTCCCCAACCTTGGGTACATCCACTTTCCCTCACCGATCTAGCAATCAACTAGACTCGGCTACTCCACTATCTCAGATCAAAAATCGATCCTACCCTCGGAATAAAGTTCCTACAACCTCGATCCAAACGAAAAAGTATCTAGACCTCGGAAGATAGCACTTTCTACAAACTCGGAGTGAAAGACTACTACACTCGGAGAAGATTTCTCCTACAAGAATAAAATGAGGTTTACAAGAATACAAACAGTAAATCACTCAGATCTGGATGAAACGGCCAGGATCTTCTTCTTTTCAACTTTGTAGCACTTTCAGAAATCGGTAAAGAAGTTCTCGGCTTCGATCTGGATTTACTGGCTTTTACAGAAATCTAGAGAGAATATGATCAGCGAAGTCGATCTCGATCTGTAAATTTCTTCAGAATAATCCTCTGAAAGTAGAATCTTTGGCCGGAGAAGAAGGCGGCGACAGTGACTTCCGTTTTGCGACAATCAGAGAGGAGTCGGCTGAAGAACTTTCTTAAAATGAATTGACAATGAAAGCTTGGAGAATACTTAGGGTTTGTCATTTTCTGATAAGAACTTATATAGGAGAGAATAACGGTCATAATCTGTCATAATGATGTACACGTGGACCAATCATGTCGCATGATTTCAAAAAAAATCCCGTCAGAAAAAGGACTTAGCAGAATTTCGGAAAGATCAGCCAACTACACGAGTAAGTCAATAACTACTCGAGTAGTTGAATAACTACTCGAGTATATGATGGAGAACATACTCGGGTATGTATAGATAGACTACTCGAGTATATGGAAATCAACTACTCGAGTAAGCAGACAGAACTACTCGAGTATGTGTAGAGACCTACTCGAGTACATAGAGGATCTACTCGAGTACTGGAAAAGCTACTCGAGTATATTACATAAAATACTTGAGTATAAGAAGTACTACTCGAGTGGAATACTTAGAAAAATTCTAAAGAGGTCAGCTGGCAACTACTCGAGTAGTTGAACTAAACTACTCGAGAGGAAGTAATCTACTCGAGTAGGTGAAAGTTCTACTCGAGTAAAAGACTTAGAAAATTTCTAGAGTAGGGAAATATCAAGGTACACGAGTGATACATGATCTACTCGAGTAGGTATAATGAACAACTCGAGTATGTTTTTATCTACTCGAGTATATGAGTATACTTACTCGAGTATATGAGTATACTTACTCGAGTATGTGACTTAGAGAAATTTAGATGAGGAAACCCTTTAATACTCGGGTATAAAGAGTAATCTACTCGAGTATATAAGCATGCTACTCGAGTGTATGTCTTTGTCTACTCGAGTAGGTGACTTAGCTACTCGAGTATATGACTATGTCTACTCGAGTACGAGGTTCCTTTACTCGAGTAAATTATACTCAGACTACTCGAGTAGGTGCAAGCTCTACTCGAGTAAAATACTTAGAAAATTTCTGATGTAGGAATAACTGATTCTTCTAGAGTAGTCAACACCCAATTCCTTTCCCATAGTACAAAAGCTTAAATATGAAGTGTATCCCAATTGAGAGACCACACATGAGTCAACAACTTGGAATATGCAATGGGGGATTATATTGCACAGTTCCTGTGTTTGGTGACCCACTATGGACTGACAATGGTCTACACTTCCAATGAAATTCCTGCAAACATATAACTCAAACTAAGCATCAAATACAACTTAATTCATCTTAGTTTCGGGGTGACTTCATCAAATCTGGGTTCATGTGGATGAAATACCCAGCAAAAGGGCAAGCAGACAAAAGCCTCCTTCAAGAGCATTGGGGCCAAAGATTCTATGAGGTGCCTATATCTCCTATATATGGGCTTGTTTGGTCCTATGCCAGTTCATAGTCTTGGTAGGAAGGTCTACAACCTTGTTGTGGTTGATGACTTTTTCATGTTTGCTTGGGTATTCTTCCTAAAGGGAAAGAATGAAACCCTTGATATCTTCACTAAGTTTGTCAAGCAAATTCAGAATGAGTTAAATAGCTCTGTCGTCAAAATAAGAAGTGACCATGGGAGTGAATTCTAGTGTGATAGCATAACAAGATTCTGTGAATAACATGGGATTCTTCAAGAATTCTCTTCACCTGGAACACCACAGCAAAATGGGATTGTTGAGAGGTAAAAAGGACTCTTATAGAGGCTAGTAGAATACTATAGACTGACACATCTAACCCAGAATATTTCTGGGCTGAGGCAGTTAATACTGCATGTCATGTCCTTAATAGATCCTCTATCATCAAAAGCCACAAAAAGACTCCCTATGAGATATTGAAAGGAAGAAAACCAAACCTGAGCATCTCAGAATCTTTGTTAGTAAGTGCTATCTACTTCATAATGGAAAGTCAAATGTGACTAAATTTGCTGCCAAATCATTTGATGGAATTTTAATTGGGCACTGTTGGGTATTTCATCCACATGAACTCAGATTTGATGAAGTCACCCTGGAACTAAGATGAATTAAGTTGTATTTGATGCTTGGTTTGAGCTATATGTTTGTAGGAGTTTCACTGAGAAGTGTAGGCCAATGTCAGCCCACAGTGGGTCACCAAACACAGGAACTGTGCAATGTAATCCCTCATTGCATATTCCAAGGTGTTGACTCATGTGTGGTCTCTCTATTGGGATACACTTCATACTCAAGCTATTGGACTATGGGAAAGACATTGGAAGTTGGCTACTCTAGAAGAATCAATTTTTCCAACATCAGAAAAATTCTAAGTGTTTTACTCGAGTAGTGCTTTCACCTACTCGAGTAGTCTGGGTATAAGTTACTCGAGTAAAGTAATCTTGTACTCGAGCAGACATAGTCATATACTCGAGTAGCTAAGTCACCTACTCGAGTAGACCAAGTCATATACTCGAGTAGCATGCTTATATACTCGAGTAGATCACTCTTTATACCCGAGTGCCATAAGGGTTTTCTCATCTAAATTTCTCTAAGTCATATACTCGAGTAAGTATACTCACATACTCGAGTAGATAGGTACATACTCGAGTCGTTCATTTTACCTACTCGAGTAGTTCTTGTGTCACCCGTGTACCTTGTTATTTCCCTACTCCAAAATGTTTTTCTAAGTCTTTTACTCGAGTAGAACCTTCACCTACTTGAGTAGATTACTTCCTCTCGAGTAGTTTAGTTCAACCACTCGAGTAGTTGCCAGCAGACCTCTTCCGAATTTTTCAAAGTATTCCACTCGAGTAGTAATTCATGTACTCGAGTAGGTTATGTAATATACTCGAGTAGCTCTTCCAGTACTCGAGTAGATCCTCTATATACTCGAGTAGGTCTCTTAGTATACTCGAGTAGTTCTGTCTATATACTCGAGTAGTTGATCTCTATATACTCGAGTAGTCTGTTTATACTTACCCGAGTATGTTTCCCATCATATACTCTAGTAGCTATTCAACTACTCGAGTAGTTATTGACTTATTCGTGTAGTTGGCCATATATTTCCGAAAATTTTCTAAGTCATTTTTCTGACGGGATTTTTCAAATCACGCGACATGATTGGTCCACGTGTACATCATTATGACAGATTATGACCGTTAGTCTCTCCTATAAAAGGTCCTATCAGAAAATGACAAACCCTAAGTTTTCTCAAAGCTTTCTTGTAATCACTTTTTCGATAAATATTCTTCGCCGCCTCCTCTCGGACTTTCGCGAAACGGAAGCCGCCGCCGCCACCTTCTTCTCCGGCCAAAGCTTCTACTTTGAGAGGATTATTTTTTGAAGAAAAGCTACAGATCGCGATCGACTTCACTGATCACATTCTCTCTCGATTTCTGTAAAAGGAAGTAGATCCAGATTGAGGCCGAGACCTTCTTTACCGATTTCTAGAAAAGCTACAAAGTTGAAAAGAAGAAGATCCTGGCCATTTCCTTCAGATCTGGGTGATTTACTGTTTGTGTTCTTGTAAACTCTTTATTAATCTTGTAGGAGAAATCTTCTCCGAGTGTAGTAGTTTTTCACTCCGAGTTTGTAGGAAGTGCTATCTTCCGAGGTGTAGATCCGTTTTGTTTGGATCGAGTTTGTAGGAACTTTGTTCCGAGGGTAGGATCGATCTTTGATCCGAGATAGTGGAGTAGCCGAGTCTAGTTGATTGCTAGATCGGTGACGTAAAGTGGATGTACCCAAAGTTGGGGAACCACTATACATCTTGTGTCGTCTGTGATATTGGTAGATATTTTTGTGCTGCGCTCTAATAAATTTTTATTCTGCAAAAGACGCACAAACCACCTATTCACCCCCCCTCTAGGTGATTTAGGTCGACAACAGTTTTCTTTCAATTGGTATCAGAGCGAGGTTGATCGTTAAAAGGTTAACACATTGATCATATCCAGATCTGTTGTCTGAAAGATTCTACCATAAAATGGACATGGGCAAAGATTTCGCCAAGCTTCCTCTATGCAACAAAAACAACTTTCCCATGTGGAAAGAAAGGATAAAATTTTTCATGGAAGCTGTGGATCCAAGGATCTTCATGATCGTTGAAGAAGGTCCTTATGTTCCCATGAATATGTCCACTATCGACCCTACCAAGAGAGTTCCCAAGAAGCTAATGGATCTCGACAAAGATGAGATTGCACTTGTCTCTCTCGACAAGAAAGCTAAAAACATAATAGCAAGTGCAGTCGATGACTCGATGTTACAGAATTTGATTCACTGTCAATCAGCTAAGGAGATGTGACACTCCTTAGTCATTTTGATTGAAGGGACTGAAGAAGTAACTGATGATCGGAGATCCCACCTCAATCAAAAATATGAAGCGTTCCGACAAGGGAACAAGGAAACAATTGCCGACACCTTTGAGAACTTCTTCAAGATTGTAAATGGCCTAAGGGTGTATGGCCGTGTCTTCACAAATGGAGAACTGAACGACAAATTCTTGAGATCACTAACCAAGGAATGGGATAACAAGGTATGTGCCATCAGGGAGTTCGGGAAGTTAGCTGAAACGGACCCGCAAAATCTCTTTGGAAAGCTTATGTCCTATGAACTCCAAATCAATACAAGAAAAGCTGAAGAAGAGAAGGGCAGGTCTGCTCTAAAGGAGAAATCTGTCGCTCTGAAGGCAGACACCTCCAGAAAGACTAAGGCTGCCTCCCCCGCTCCAGCTCCAGAAGTTGATGAAGAAGAAGAAACATCAGAGCCCACCACCTCAGGCTCTGAACTATCTGAAGGAGAGTTCTCCTTTCTCTCAAGGAAATTCAAGAAGTTTCTTAACAAAAAGAAACAATGGAAAGGCAAGGATTCCTCACACAGAAGATCGCGGCGCGATGACGATCGACAAAGAAAAGGCTCAAGCAGCCACGACAGGTATAACACTAAACAGAACAAATACGTTTCAACTGACATCATCTACTACTGTTGCAATAAGCCAGACCACGTCATTGCTGACTGCCCTCACAAGAAGAAGGAGTGTGGCAGAAGGGAAGACAAGAAATCCTCACACAACAGGAAGAGGAAAGAGAAGAGTCTCATAGCCAAAAGGAGCAAGACTCTTAGCGACTCCGACTCCTCAGAGTCAAGCGAAGAAAAAGAAGCTTACTTTGGGCTAATGGCTCAAACAGATGATGAACAAGAGCCCCAGTTTACTGGGAAGGTAAACCCTCATACCCCACTCTCAGAGTCTGAAGCATCTGAACATTATTGCGAGAGTAGCTCCTCTGACGATGAGTCAGAATTGATGGCCCAGTATAAGGAGTTAATCATGACTTACGACCAATGTCGTCGAGTCGTGAAGACTCAGGCAAAAGAGATCAAATCTCTAAAATCCGAAGAGAGCAATGTCACAACACGCATTTTCTCAACGATAAAATCGTATCAGAGCAAGAGAAAACACGTGTCGTGATGCCACGCCGTGCAGGGGATAACTGCACGCGCTCAGGCAAAACTCCAGACCTTAGATTTAAGGAAAATCGTTGATTAATTATGAAAGAAAAGCAGTTATGTTGATTGGCTGTATCCCTCGGCACGGTGGATCAGCTAGTCCACAATTAAAAGTATAAGTATACGCAGCAGAAAATAGTTTGGTTCAATTAAGTTGACACCCTAGTGAGCATAAGTGTCCCCGAGGGGCAACTCATGGTATGCACAACTCTAATGTGAATATAATAGATATAAAAAAAAGTAGTCTTTTACGCTAAGGAAATATAGTGACTTTGTTTTATAATTATGCTATGCATGATATACATATAATAATGCTTTTAGGGTTTAAAATATCTGACATGCAACCTAGCAAAAATCCTTCCCAGAAGCAAGTAAACAACCACTAAAAGGCAAAAACAGCAGTTTAAGTTCATACCCAGCATCGCAAGAAGCCACCAGTGGGCGCCAACAACCTGACACGAACCCACTGGTGAGTATGTATGTCTATACAAAAAAGTAAAGAACTATCTCACAAAATCGGGATCAGCTGTCTCAGCTACCCAAGAGGCCACAAGCCAGCCCCACCAAAAGAACTAGCCGCTGAACCGGCTACAACCTGGACCTGAGGCATTCAAGAAAAGAACACCTCAGCAAGGAAATAATCAAAAGTGTAAATAAAACATTAGAGTTAAGAGCAAAAAGAAGGGTTTACCAACCTGACAACAAGCTGCTATAAGCAAAAAAAGAGCATGACAGTAAGAAAAGAGCACTGTCTAAAGCACAGCGAAGCACACCAGGTGCGAGCAATAAAAGCAACATGCTCAACGAAAGAGTCTAACATTCCTAATACGTGGGTAAGTGGCAGTGGTCAAAAAAAAACATGGATCTGAATTCATAACCAGAATCAGATCCAAAAAGGGCTAAGGGGTCGCCAGTGGCAGCTTTAGGGTCCCACACCAACCCAAACCAGGGCAAACAGGTCGTGGCCACAACTCTCCACATCAAAATCCACCCCTCTTAGAGGCCACTAAACATTGCACCACCTGCCACAACCCAAGAGACGGCAAGCAAAAATTTGCCGAACACCCAATACCACCCCCTAAAGGAAGGGAAAAGTCACACTAACAATCCTAAGGTACACCTGAACTCAAGACAGAAAAAGTCGAGCCCACTTGACGCAGCGTTGAGTAAACTCCACTCACCTGACGCCTAAAAATACTTAGCCGCAAGTCCTAAGCTAGGTGACGGCGTTGAGTGAGCCGAGCTCACTCGACGCTGTCAGCGCTTTCCACTTAGGGTAAACGTAAGTCTCGTTAAAAATCGCAGCCCAAGCTCTCTCATTGCGAGCAAGCAGAGAGTTGGCAATCTAATCCCAACCCTCCGTTCCGTCCTAACTACTCGGGACTATCGCAACCAAACCTGAACCACCTCTACCGCAGCCTCACCCTAACTCTAGCTACCCACTGAACACCAAACCTCCGACAAAAGAGAACATGATTAAAATTCCAGAAACAGAAATAAAGAATCAGCACTTGATTAAAAGCTTGATGAAAATAATTCAACCTGCTGCCCTAAGGAGGAAAAACAAGGAGAACAGAGCTTATGCACAAGAAATAAAAACAGATCATGGGTTAGAAATAAATTTGGCAAGGGCAAGGGGCCACTTGCCTCTACCTCTTCGGAAAAACAAACAACAGCCGCACCACGGCTTGGCTCCGGCGGCAAGATCGGCCACCTAGAAGACCAAAGCTGAAACTTGAGGGAAGAAAGAAATCAGATATTTAGAAATTCCTGGAATCGACCCCTAAAACAAGAAAAACTTACATGGAAGGGAAGATCTAGCCGAGAGCAAGCCGAATCCGCTAACACACGAGAAAAACGGGCTCTAACCTTCCCGAAATCGCCGGCCAAAACAACCACCGCCTCCTCTCAAAACCCTTCCGCTGAAAGCTCTCCAGACTCGGGAACGATGAAAAAATGAGGAGGAAAAACAGTTTACGGCAACAAAAGACGATTTCAGGAAAAAAGTACGGAACACGCCCAAGACACGCCCGACACGCCCGTGACACGGCCCGACACGCCCGTGTCACGGGGCGTGTACTCACACACTCGACGAACGTCGATCTCTACTCGACGAAAACACGGGACACGCCCCCCAGACACGCCCGTGACACGGCCCGACACGCCCGTGTCACGGGGCGTGTACTCACACACCTACCCCACTCGACGACCGTCGATCTCAGCTCGACGAAACAGGTGACACGCCCTGTGACACGCCCGTGTCACAGGCCGTGTACCGACTCGAACACCGCCCGACGATCGTGGAGCGCCGATCGTCGAACAGAGAGACACGCCCCAAAGTCACGCCCGTGTTAGACACGACACGCCCGTGACAGGGCCGTGTTCTCACTAAACACCGCCTGACGACCATCGAGCGCAGCTCGACGAACCGAAGGGGGACACGCCCGTGACACGCCCGTGTCACGGCCGTGTACCTACAAAAAAACCCCGTCGACCAAAAATTCGTCGACCGGAGAAACGGGAGCTCTGCCCGAGCACGACACGCCCTGGGTCACGGGCGTGACCAAGGCCGTGTCACCCAAACTTACACAGAAAAAGAAACCTGCTAATACCTAGCCAACAAGGAACAAGGCACCTGCCTACAAGCTCAGCCACAACGGCCACGCACAGCACAGCAAACATTACAAACATGCAGCTAACAAAACAACGCCGAAACGACGCGAAGGCAAACGATCTCGGATTTCGACCAAAACTCGCACCGTAGCTAAACAACCAAGCCACGAAAACAAGGCGAGGTCGAAAATAACATCCGACGATCG
Source organism: Platanthera guangdongensis (assembly GCA_039583875.1). Classification (NCBI taxonomy): domain Eukaryota; kingdom Viridiplantae; phylum Streptophyta; class Magnoliopsida; order Asparagales; family Orchidaceae; genus Platanthera; species Platanthera guangdongensis. The sequence continues at coordinate 96,838,793 of CM077167.1, forward strand.
AACACTCGGGCTAACACCTCCCGAAGCCAAAACGCAAGCATTTCCCTAAGAGGCCCAACCGAGTCACCAAAACAGACTCCGGCTGGCTGGGGAAACTTGCCAACTGGCTACAACCAGGCTACACAAGGAACCTACAGAGCTAGGACCGCGCTCTACAACGGCGAAGGGCCGGAAATGCGTCATCGTAACGCCAATCCAAAATCAAACAAAACACAGAAAAACCGGGGGCGTTACAGCCACTCCCCCTAAAAGAAAGTTTCGCCTCGAAACTTTACTCACAACACTCCTATGACGAAGGAGAGAGAAAGAGTCAGGAAAGGACTATATAATCATAAATAAAACAAAACATACCAGGCACAAGCTCAGGGAAACAGATGAGGGTGAGCCTCCCTCATAGCCGACTCCAACTCCCAAGTCGCGCTTTCTACATCCTGATTCCTCCATAAAACTTTAACCATCGGAATAGACTTCTTCCGCAGTGCACGAACCTGAGAATCCAGAATGCGGACAGGCACCTCCACATAAGAAAGATTCGGCTCCAACTGAGGTATAGAATCCAAAACCTGCCTGTCATTCATCACACATTTCCGCAGCTGACTGACGTGGAAGACGTTATGCACGCCAGGGAAATTTACGGGCAACGCCAGTCTATAAGCTGATATCCCAATCCGCTCAACAATCGGAAACGGCCCCACGAACCTCGGGTCCAACTTCCTATTCTTGCCAAAACGCTTGACTCCGATCAACGGGAGACCTTTAAGAACACTGAGTCCCCCACCAAAAATTCCAAATCCGATCTACGCCGATTGGCATTTTTCTCATATCTCTCCTGGGCTATCCGAAGCTTTTCCCGAATAAGCTTCACAGCAGTTTCCATCTCCTCGAGTGCTTCTGGACCCAACAAAGGTCTCTCGCCAACCTCAGCCCAAAACAAGGGACTCCTGCAGCGCCTCCCATACAAAGCTTCAAAAGGAGCCATTTGCAAGCTTTCTTGATAACTGTTATTATACGCAAATTCCATAAGCCGCAAGCGCTCATCCCACGCTCCTCCGTGCTCCAGAACATAGCATCGGATCATATCTTCCACAATCTGATTTACTCGCTCCGTCTGACCATTGGTCTGCGGATGATAAGCTGTGGAATATCTCAAATCTGTACCCAACCCTTCTTGAAGGCTCTTCCAAAAACGAGACGTAAACCTGGAGTCTCGATCTGATATGATACTCACGGGTACACCATGCAATCTAATAACCTCATCCAAATACAGCTCGGCTATCTTCCTCATCGGATAATCGATCTTAAATGGTACGAAGTGAGCACTCTTCGTCAATCTGTCTACGATCACCCAAACTGAATCATGCCCTTTAGGAGATCTCGGTAAGCCTGTAATGAAATCCATCGAGATACTCTCCCACTTCCACATCGGAATCTCTAAGGGAGTTAGCTTGCCAACAGGCCGTCCATGGTCGGCCTTCACACGCCTGCAAGTGAAGCACTCAGAAACAAATCTGGCTACGTCCTTCTTCATCCCATACCACCACGCAATCTGCTTTAAATCATGGTACATTTTGGTAGACCCTGGATGGTAGGCAACACTAGATCTATGGGCTTCCCTGCACACCATATCCCGGATATCCCCAACTGCGGGAATGCAAAACCTGCCACGATACTTCAAGGTACCCGCATCATCTATAGAGAAATCTGGTAATTCACCTTTTTCAGCTCGAAGGTACAAATGCAAAAGATCGGGATCATCTTTCTGATGCAGTCGCGTAAGCGCAATCCACGAAGGTTCTGCCACTACCAAGCTACTCTGCGAATCGCAGCTTCCAACAGAAATGTCCATCAAAAGAAACTCCTCCACAAGACGCTCGGCGGAGAGATTGAAAATCTTTCCTGACTTCCGACTTAGGGCATCGGCCACCACATTCGCCTTACCCGGATGATACTGGATTTCAACATCATAGTCGGCCACGTACTCCAACCACCGCCGCTGGCGCAGATTTAACTCTTTCTGAGTGAAGACATACTTCAGACTCTTATGATCCGTGAAAATCTTGCACTGCGCGCCATACAGCAAATGACTCCACAATTTCAACGCATAGATCACAGCTGCAAACTCCAGGTCATGCGTAGGGTAATTCCTCTCATGAGTCTTTAGCTGCCTCGACCCGTACGCAATCACCTTCCCGCCCTGCATCAAAACGCAGCCCAGTCCGACGTGCGACGCGTCCACATATATATCATACTCACTATCTTCAGTAGGCAAAGACAAAACTGGAGCTGAACATAACCTTCTTTTTAATTCCTCAAAAGCCTCCTCACACTTGCCATCCCATATGAAGGCTGCATTCTTCTGTGTCAACCTGGTCAACGGCGCAGACAAAGTAGAGAATCCCTCTACAAATCTCCTATAATATCCAGCCAAGCCAAGAAGCTTCTGATCTCTTTGGGAGTAACAGGCCTCGCCCATTCCATAACAGCAGCGATCTTTTCTGGGTCCACTGATATTCCCTCCTTATTCACCACGTGGCCGAGAAAAGAAACTTGAGGCAACCAAAATTCGCACTTGTTCAGCTTGACGTATAGCTTATGGTCTCTCAGAGTCGTCAAGACCAGTCGCAAATGCCGATCATGCTCCTCCGCATCTTTAGAATACACCAAAACATCGTCTATAAAGACAATCACAAACTTATCCAGGAAGTCCTTGAAAACTCTGTTCATCAGATCCATAAAAGCTGAGGGCGCATTAGTCAAACCAAATGACATAACTAAAAACTCAAAATGCCCATGACGAGAGCGGAACGCCGTCTGCGGAACATCTGACTCCCGAATCCTCAACTGGTGATAGCCCGATCGAAGATCTATCTTGGAAAACACGGCACTACCACGCAGTTGGTCAAACAGATCGTCAATCCGAGGCAAAGGGTACCTGTTCTTAATAGTAACCTTGTTCAGTTCTCTATAGTCGATGCATAGCCTCATCGACCCATCCTTCTTTTTAACGAACAGCACTGGAGCACCCCATGGTGAGGAACTTGGCCTAATGAACCCTTTTGCCAACATCTCATCCAGCTGAATTCACAACTCTTCCAGCTCTCGCGGGGCCATCCGGTACGGCGCCCTGGCAATAGGACGCGTGCCTGGCTCCAAATCTATAGCAAACTCGACATCTCGATCGGGTGGAAGACCGGGAAGATCATCAGGAAACACATCGGAGAAGTCACACACCACAGGGATCTCTTGCAAACACGGCACTCTAACAGCAGCCCCTACCAGAGAGACCACACAGGCAGAACAACCAGAATCAAGCAACTTCCGAGCACGCACCGCAGAAATGACTGGAGACTCCTGGAGAGAATACCCAAAAACGGTCCCTGGCTGACCGTTGTCCTTGACGAAGTCCAAGCGCTTACCCTTGCACTGGATCACAGCATCGTACCTTGACAACCAGTCCATGCCCAAGATAACATCGAAGTCCTCCAGGTCAATCACCTTCAGATCTGCCTTGGCTAGAAAATCCCCCAACAAGATTGGACAATCAAGGACACCCAGGTCCGTAACCATAGAGTCACCGGAGGGGAACTTAACGCAAAAGGCACCACCAACATGATCTAGGCCCAAACTGAACCGCTCCACGAAGGCTCTAGCCACAAACGAGTGGGTAGCGCCTGAATCGAAGAGAACGCGCGCCCAGCGGTTCTTTACCTTAAATCGTCCTACAAATAGCGCACGCATCTAAGGAAACAAACGCTAAAACGAAAACCACAACCACAAAGGGAGCATAACGAAACGACTGAGGAGAAGTCAAACCTGAGATAACCTGGGTCGAAGTCTGTGCTTCGTCTGCCGAAAGCACATTCAGCTTCCCCTTTCCTCTATCCAATTGCTGAGGCGGTGGCAAAGCCTGGAGGGGTACTGGCTGCAGAATAGGCTGGGACTGTGGGCACTTTGTCTTGAGATGACCCTTCTGCCCACACTGAAAACAGACTTTATCTTTCAACCAGCAACGGGCAGCCTCATGCCCCTTCCTTCCACACCAGGCACACACCAAGTCTCCTCTGGGAGCACCCTGAATTGCGTGTACCTGATCCTTCTTCTGCACTCCAAACCTTTTGAAACACTTCTCAAAGGGGTGGCCTGGTCGGCCACAGAAACTACAAACCTCTTTGCTCTTCTTTCTCGAGACCGCATCGGGTTCCTGAGGGCTCTTCCCTCCACCGGACTTTCGCTTATCCTTCCACAACTGCTGACCTCTATTCTTGGCATTCTCAATGGCCTCAACCCTCAAGGCAGCTTCGACCACGCTGGCATAACTAACTGCACCGTAGGCATTCGCTAACTGTTGAATGCCGCTTCTTAGTCCACCCAGAAATCGCTTAACTCGGTCTGCTTCAACACTCACCAGACCAGGAGCAAACCGACTCAACTTACTGAACTCAATCTCATACTCACTGACCGTGAGTTTCCTCTGCTTCAAATGGAGAAAGTCATTCATCAGCCGGTCCCTCTCAACTGAAGGCAAAAACTTACTCAACAGCATCCCTTTAAATGACTCCCAAGAGCATCCTGCCACCAAGCTCTCCTTCTCCCTCAACCACCAATTCTTTGCTAAGCCCTTGAGCTGGTAGGCAGCGAGCATCACTCTCTGATCATCCATAATCCCCGAATAAGAGAACATCTCCTCAATAGTAATCAGCCACTCATCTAAAATCATGAAATCTGCTTGCCCATCATAAGTAGGGGGTCTCAGTCGCTGAAACTGGGATATAAACGCCATCTCCGGAGGCACCACAACCAAAGTCACAGGAGGAGCAGGAGGGGCAGGAACAGCTACCCCCTCAGCGGGGTCCGGAACTCTCGGGGCCTGTCCCGCCACTACTGCCACAAGGGACTGAATCTGAGCCTGCATAGCCACCACCTGCCTCGATAAGGTCTCATTACTCTGCCGCAGGTTTTCTACCAACGCCTCGCTCTGCGCTCCTGACGTCTCACCCTCGGATTGGGGGGTCGACCTCGTTGCAGGACGTCTCGCCATCCTATAATCGCACAAGCTTTAGACGAAGCTTAGCCCAACAGCTAGAACAAAACTACCCGGTACAGACAAACACACTTAAATATGAACTTCAACTGCAAAACTTGCTCTGGGAGTTGTTTTATCATGATGATGTTATGCTTAACCTAAGATTGTTCACCACCATCATACTAACTCATGTGCCTATACCATGAATGCATGTAGTTGTATTCTCTTTGACTCAAAACCATGTGTGTACATATGTCATCCTGCAAATCTTTAGCTTAACACGTTGTGCTTATGAAATGTTATGCTATGCATGATGTGCTATGCATTCTAAAAAAAAGGCCTTAATGCATGCCATGGGCGGCGTACACATGAAAATGTTATGCATCCCATACTACATAACATTCCCATGCAACGAAAAAAGAAAACGTGCTAGCCGCATTCATGTGGTGAGGTTATGCATCCCATACTACATAACCCTCACATGTTGCCTCCTATGGTGGATCCATATACAAACACATATTATGCATCCCATACTGCATAATATGCCCCGTATACTTCTTTATGCTCATGAGTGTAGTGTTCGTGCTTTAGCCAAGACGTGCTGATGACATATCAGTGTGTGTATGGTATGACGCTAACCACTAATGCAAACGAGGGAAAGGTTGCCCGACCATTTGTCAAGCAACCTCCCTCTGATACCAACTGTCACAACCCGCATTTTCTCAACGATAAAATCGTATCAGAGCAAGAGAAAACACGTGCCGTGATGCCACGCCGTGCAGGGGATAACTGCACGCGCTCAGGCAAAACTCCAGACCTTAGATTTAAGGAAAATCGTTGATTAATTATGAAAGAAAAGCAGTTATGTTGATTGGCCGTATCCCTCGGCACGGTGGATCAGCTAGTCCACAATTAAAAGTATAAGTATACGCAGCAGAAAATAGTTTGTTTCAATTAAGTTGACACCCTAGTGAGCATAAGTGTCCCCGAGGGGCAACTCATGGTATGCACAACTCTAATGTGAATATAATAGATATAAAAAAAAGTAGTCTTTTACGCTAAGGAAATATAGTGACTTTGTTTTATAATTATGCTATGCATGATATACATATAATAATGCTTTTAGGGTTTAAAATATCTGACATGCAACCTAGCAAAAATCCTTCCCAGAAGCAAGTAAACAACCACTAAAAGGCAAAAACAGCAGTTTAAGTTCATACCCAGCATCGCAAGAAGCCACCAGTGGGCGCCAACAACCTGACACGAACCCACTGGTGAGTATGTATGTCTATACAGAAAAGTAAAGAACTACCTCACAAAATCGGGATCAGCTGTCTCAGCTACCCAAGAGGCCACAAGCCAGCCCCACCAAAAGAACTAGCCGCTGAACCGGCTACAACCTGGACCTGAGGCATTCAAGAAAAGAACACCTCAGCAAGGAAATAATCAAAAGTGTAAATAAAACATTAGAGTTAAGAGCAAAAAGAAGGGTTTACCAACCCGACAACAAGCTGCTATAAGCAAAAAAAGAGCATGACAGTAAGAAAAGAGCACTGTCTAAAGCACAGCGAAGCACACCAGGTGCGAGCAATAAAAGCAACATGCTCAACGAAAGAGTCTAACATTCCTAATACGTGGGTAAGTGGCAGTGGTCAAAAAAAACATGGATCTGAATTCATAACCAGAATCAGATCCAAAAAGGCTAAGGGGTCGCCAGTGGCAGCTTTAGGTCCCACACCAACCCAAACCAGGGCAAACAGGTCGTGGCCACAGCTCTCCACATCAAAATCCACCCCTCTTAGAGGCCACTAAACATTGCACCACCTGCCACAACCCAAGAGACGGCAAGCAAAAATTTGCCGAACACCCAATACCACCCCCTAAAGGAAGGGAAAAGTCACACTAACAATCCTAAGGTACACCTGAACTCAAGACAGAAAAAGTCGAGCCCACTCGACGCAGCGTTGAGTAAACTCCACTCACCTGACGCCTAAAAATACTTAGCCACAAGTCCTAAGCTAGGTGACGGCGTTGAGTGAGTCGAGCTCACTCGACGCTGTCAGCGCTTTCCACTTAGGGTAAACGTAAGTCTCGTTAAAAATCGCAGCCTAAGCTCTCTCATTGCGAGCAAGCAGAGAGTTGGCAATCTAATCCCAACCCTCCGTTCCGTCCTAACTACTCGGGACTATCGCAACCAAACCTGAACCACCTCTACCGCAGCCTCACCTTAACTCTAGCTACCCACTGAACACCAAACCTCCGACAAAAGAGAACATGATTAAAATTCCAGAAACAGAAATAAAGAATCAGCACTTGATTAAAAGCTTGATGAAAATAATTCAACCTGCTGCCCTAAGGAGGAAAAACAAGGAGAACAGAGCTTATGCACAAGAATAAAAACAGATCATGGGTTAGAAATAAATTTGGCAAGGGCAAGGGGCCACTTGCCTCTACCTCTTCGGAAAAACAAACAACAGCCGCACCACGGCTTGGCTCCGGCGGCAAGATCGGCCACCTAGAAGACCAAAGCTGAAACTTGAGGGAAGAAAGAAATCAGATATTTAGAAATTCCTGGAATCGACCCCTAAATCAAGAAAAACTTACATGGAAGGGAAGATCTAGCCGAGAGCAAGCCGAATCCGCTAACACACGAGAAAAATGGGCTCTAACCTTCCCGAAATCGCCGGCCAAAACAACCACCGCCTCCTCTCAAAACCCTTCCGCTGGAAGCTCTCCAGACTCGGGAACAATGAAAAAATGAGGAGGAAAAACAGTTCACGGCAACAAAAGACGATTTCAGGAAAAAAGTACGGAACACGCCCAAGACACGCCCGACACGCCCGTGACACGGCCCGACACGCCCGTGTCACGGGGCGTGTACTCACACACTCGACGAACGTCGATCTCTACTCGACGAAAACACGGGACACGCCCCCTAGACACGCCCGTGACACGGCCCGACACGCCCGTGTCACGGGGCGTGTACTCCCACACCTACCCCACTCGACGACCGTCGATCTCAGCTCGACGAAACAGGTGACACGCCCTGTGACACGCCCGTGTCACAGGCCGTGTACCAACTAGAACACCGCCCGACGATCGTGGAGCGCCGATCGTCGGACAGAGAGACACGCCCCAAAGTCACGCCCGTGTTAGACACGACACGCCCGTGACAGGGCCGTGTTCTCACTAAACACCGCCTGACGACCATCGAGCGCAGCTCGACGAACCGAAGGGGGACACGCCCGTGACACGCCCGTGTCACGGCCGTGTACCTACAAAAAAACCCCGTCGACCAAAAATTCGTCGACCGGAGAAACGGGAGCTCTGCCCGAGCACGACACGCCCTGGGTCACGGGCGTGACCAAGGCCGTGTCACCCAAACTTACACAGAAAAAGAAACCTGCTAATACCTAGCCAACAAGGAACAAGGCACCTGCCTACAAGCTCAGCCACAATGGCCACGCACAGCACAGCAAACATTACAAACATGCAGCTAACAAAACAACGCCGAAACGACGCGAAGGCAAACGATCTCGGATTTCGACCAAAACTCGCACCGTAGCTAAACAACCAAGCCACGAAAACAAGGCGAGGTCGAAAACAACATCCGACGATCGAAGACTCGGGCTAACACCTCCCGAAGCCAAAACGCAAGCATTTCCCTAAGAGGCCCAACCGAGTCACCAAAACAGACTCCGGCTGGCTAGGGAAACTTGCCAACTGTCTACAACCAGGCTACACAAGGAACCTACAGAGCTAGGACCGCGCTCTACAACGGCGAAGGGCCGGAAATGCGTCATCGTAACGCCAATCCAAAATCAAACAAAACACAGAAAAACCGGGGGCGTTACAAGCAACTTGAGAGAGAAAGTCGCAAAGACTGACTCCCTCGAGGAAAACTTCAATAATACTATTGAAGAATATAACAAGGCTCTTGAGCACATTGACCTGAAGGAGAAGATCATCAAAGGTTTGGAGGCCGAACTTGCGGCTGAAAGGAAACTTGTTGAGAGTTTCTCTAAGCCCAAGATGGTTCTTCCATTCGTTGCTGAATTCTCAGCAAAGGCCAAGGGAGCTGGACTAGGCCATGAAGAAGCTCCTAGTAAATCCTCTAGGATAAACAAGAATCAACGAAAAAATAAGGCCGCCAAAAAGGCCTCAGCCGAAGAAAAGGGAAAAGCCCCTCAGAATCAAACCACATTCAGAAAGGTCATCTTTCCAACAAATGAGTTTGATTTTGACTCATCATACGGGCACTTTGCTAGGCCTACTCATGTAGAGCCAAAGTCCCGCTATCAAGGATGGGCTCGACCCCGAAACTTTGGCGAAAGTGTCTTTAAGGCACCTTATGAAGAAGTTTTTCTTCAGAGCTACGGCCCTTTCAATCATGGGCATAACTTCAAAAACGCACCAAAAACAAAGCCTGTTGTAGAGAAGCCCACAAAAGAGAAGAAGCCATGTGATTGTCATCATCATGAGGCATCTTCCTCCAAAAATGCTACCCCTGCTAGACCAAAGCTCCAGAATGTCAAGCAGGAGATCTTGAGGCAAAGGTACAACAGATTTGACTGTTGGTGCTGTGGCAAGGTTGGTCACTTCGCCATAGATTGCTGGTTCAATTCCAGAAACGCTGCAAACCCTCATGTCAGCAATATGAGATAGACCGCTCATAATGCCAACACTCGTAGGGGGAGCACTCTAACCCTAGACCAAGGACCCAAACGTGTTTGGGTTCCTAAGGCGAATTGATTGTGATTGCAGGGATGTCCAAAGGCCAACAAAATTCCTATCTGGTATTTGGACAGCGGATGCTCTCAGCATATGACCGGGACGAGAAGCCTCATTCAGAACTTTACTCCAGTCGTGAACGGACCAAAGGTCATCTTTGGAGGTTTAGACCGTGGAATTACTAGAGGCTATGGTATGATTACTAACAACAATGTATCCTTCTCGGATGTGGCCTATGTTGAAGGATTGGAACACAATCTCATTAGCATAAGCCAAATCTGCGACAAAGGATACATAGTTGAGTTCCATGCTGATAAGTGCTTGATAAAATCCGTTGACAATATGGAAACGATTCTATCCGGCACTCGAAGCAGGAATATTTTCTGTTTAAATTTCATCTGTATAGATTCCTCCACACTAGTGTGTCTTTTGGCAAAAGATAGTGTGTCTCTTGGTGACCAATGACACAAGAGAGTAGCACATATTAATTTCAAAACCATCAATAAACTATTTTCAATGAACTTGGTACGTGATACCCCAAATGTCAAATGCATCAAAGACAGACCTTGTCATGCATGCGTAAAAGGCAAGCAAACAAGGGCTACCTTTAAAAGCACTGTTGGCAAAGACTCTAACAGATGTCTCCATCTATTGCACATGGACTTGTTTGGTCCACTGCAGATTAGAAGTTTGGGAGGCAAGGCATATACATTGGTAATTGTTGATGACTACTCGCGCTTTGTGTGGGTGTTCTTTCTGAAACACAAGTCAGATACCTTCGATATCTGTACCAATTTTGTCAGGCAAGTCCAGAATGAATACAACTGCTCCATAGTCAAAATCAGAAGTGACAACGGAACAGAGTTCAAATCTTGGGCCATGACAGAATTCTGTGAAAGCTTAGGTATCTTTCATGAGTTTTCCTCTCCTCGTACTCCACAAAAAATGGAGTGGCTAAGAGAACGAACAGAACACTCATAGAGGCCTGCAGGACCATGTTGAGTGATGCTTCACTACCGGAGTACTTCTGGGCTGAGGCCGTCAACACTGCATGCCACGTGCAAAATCGAGCACTCATAAAGAAAGACCACAATAAGACTCCTTACGAACTTCTGAAAGGCAGAAAACCAACAGTCTCTTACTTTAGAATCTTTGGCTGCAAATGCTTCGTACTCAACAATGGCAAGTATCATACCACCAAGTTTAGCGAAAAGAGCTTTGAAGGTATTTTTGTAGGATATAGTAACCATAGTAAGGCATACAAGATCTTCAATAGAAAATCCCTGGTGGTGGAAGAATCGATACATGTTGTATTTGATGAGACGAGCTTGCTGCAAAGCAATCCGTCTAGTGTGCTCATTGAAGATGCAGGTGAAAAGCTGAAAGAAACTAGCTTGGATGATCCATCCGAAGAAGAAGGCGATAAGTTCATTAAGATCACCACTCCCACTCCTATTGGAGAGGCTGATGATCAAAATGAAGAAGTCATCCAGGATGAAGAAATCACTCCGGTGCTTGAAGATATTCCAGATGCAAGGACTCTAGAGCTCAGACATCTGAAGGATCACCCCATGGATCAGATCATAGGAGATCCCCGGGATGGTGTCAGAACTCGGAGAGGTACAACTAATGAGAATCTTCATTTGAGTTTTCTCTCACAGGTTGAACCAAAGAAATTTGAGGAAGCAAACTCAGACGCATCGTGGATAATGGCAATGGAAGAAGAGCTAAATCAGTTCAAGCGCTGCAATGTGTGGATGTTGGTTCCAAGACCCAAGGGAAAGAACATCATTGGAACAAAATGGGTCTTCAGGAACAAGATGGATGAAGACGGGACTATCATAAAGAACAAGGCCAGACTCGTCGCTAAAGGCTATCGTCAAGAAGAAGGAATCGACTTCGACCAGACATATGCTCCAGTGGCCAGGCTGGAGGTAATAAGGTTGTTCCTAGCATATGCTGCCTTCAAAGGCTTCACCGTCTATCAGATGGACGTGAAGTCGGCCTTCCTAAATAGTAACTTAAAGGAGGAAGTGTATGTGGAACAACCTCCAGGTTTCGTTGATCCTAACTTTCCCGATCATGTCTATTTTCTGCAGAAGGCCCTATATGGTCTGAAACAAGCTCCTCGAGCTTTGTATGAAACGATGTCTACCATTCTACTTGAGAACAAGTTCACAAGGGGAAAGATTGACAAGACATTATTTCTTAGGGAAATAAAAGGCAAGATTTTGCTAGTGCAAATCTATGTCGACGACATTATCTTTGGCTCTACAGATAACCACCTCTATAAAAAGTTCTCAAAACTTATGCAAGGAAAGTTTTAAATGAGCAGTATGGGCGAGTTGAAGTATTTCTTAGGGCTTCAAGTGAAACAATCTGAAGATGGAATTTTCATCTCACAGACCAAATTCACCAAAGAGCTAATTAAGAAATTCGGAATGGAGAACACAACCTCTATGAGGACTCCAATGGGCTCAACTATGTCTCTAGACAAAGATGAAAAAGGGAAACCTTTTGATGAAACCAAGTACAGAAGCATAATTGGATCCTTGCTCTACCTTACTGCCAGTAGGCATGACATAATGTTCTCAACATGTGTCTGTGCTAGATTTCAGGTGAACTCTAAGGAATCTCATTACGCTGCTGCAAAGCGAATCCTGAGATACCTTAAAGGCACACCAAATCTTGGCTTATGGTACCCAAGAAGTAATGACAGCGAACTAATTGGATTTTCAGATGCAGATTTTGCAGGTAGCAAAGACGACCGGAAAAGCACCTCAGGGACTTGCCAATTCTTCGGAAGAAGGCTAATTTCCTGGAGTAGCAAGAAGCAGAACTGTGTCGCAATCTCAACGGCCGAGTCAGAGTATATCTCTGCAGGCAGTTGTTGCGCACAGTTGCTATGGATAAATAATCATTTCGAGGACTACAACCTGCTGTTCAAGGATATACCCTTGTACTGTGACTCCTCCAGCGAAATTGCAATAGCCAACAATCCAGTCTCTCACAGCCGGACAAAGCACATTGAGCTAAGGTACCACTTCATCCGGGAACATGTGGAGCATGGAGACATAGATCTCCAATATGTGCCTACAGATAGGCAAGTTGCAGATATCTTCACAAAGCCACTGGACGAGACCAAGTCCTCGTTCTTCAAGACAGAGCTTGGGATGCTCAACAAGGAGGACTAAAGAAGGCTGAATGACTAAGAAGCAAGTAATTGCAAAGGGTTAGTCAAAATCTACTCAGCATTCTTTTTCTTTTCTCTCTCTCTCGAAATTAAAATCGAGAAGTATGAGACATACTCGAGTATCTAAAGACCTACTCGAGTATATGAAAGAACCTACTCGAGTACGTACTCGAGTATATGTACTGACCTACTCGAGTACCTAAAGATCTACTCGAGTGAGTTTCTGACCTACTCGAGTAAGTCAATACCTACTCGAGTAAGTCTCTCACCTACTCGAGTAAGTCCTTATCTACTCGAGTAGTTTTTCTTACATACTCGAGTAGCTCCAGTCGACCTACTCGAGTAGCTCCTTTATCTACTCGAGTAGCCTATCTCTCTCTCGTGTCCTGATTTCCAGTTTTTTCAAAATTTGTTCTATTCGCCACCCAAGGCTACATGCCGCCTCTTTTCTTAAATTAATTAGCGGAAATTTAAGAATCAGATATATATATGAAATTCCGAAACATCAAACCTACTCGACATCTCTCTATCTCTCGAGTACCCTATCTCTTCGCCTACCCTGCTGACTCGCCTCCGCCGCTGTTGTAGAGCTCTTCCTCTCATTCGCATCCATGGCGACTTCTCACAAGATCGGCATCGGCTCCGAACTCGTCACCGACGGTATTGCAGAACTTTCCGACGATTTCCACAACCTCCTCATCCTCCTCGACACCGCCGGCCTCTCTTTCATACACCAAGAACCCTGTCGCGTCCTCTTCCCCGCTGTTGCAGAATTCTTCACAAATCTCAAGGTTCGACGGAATGGCCAAGTTCTCAAATCTACAGTACAGGGGTTGAAACTCAAGTTCACCAAGACCTCTGTCTCTCAACTTCTCCGTTTACCTATAGTTGATGAAGAAGATGATCTGGATGATGAAGATTCTGACCGAACAGCACTCTTCTGTGGCATTTCTCCTGACGCTCAGTATATTAAGTGGTCAAACATGAATGCTGAAGGAAAATTCCTTGTTGATATCATTGGCAAGATTCTCCTGTGCAAGACTCACTCCATCAGAGAAATTCCCCTATATTTCTTCGATATAATGCAAGCCATTGTATGCCGCAAGAAGTACCAATTTGGCATGTTAATTCTGGACAAGATAAAGGATAGCATGAAATCCCCTAACTACGCAAGAATTATGTCTCTTCTCCTTCATGCCACCAATCCTGAAGTATTCAACTTCTCAAAAGGGACTCCACTTCACCACATGAAGAAGGTCTCCATCTCTTCAATTCAGAGATGGGATCTCAAGCTCAAGAACTCTGCCCAAGCTGCAAAGGTTTCAGAAATTCCAGAAGTTCTAGCTGCAAAGGACAGGACTCCATCTCCCTCTCCTCATCATGTGGCCAGCTCCTCTGGTGCACCAAGTGAGGGGGAGCCTGCTCCTAGTCCAGTCAGGCAACCCTCTCCTCAGTCAGAGATTCCATCCCTACCTCATACTCCAAAGAGTCCAGCCATTTCCTCAGATCAAGTCCCTCAAGACACTCTTCTGACCACAGCTGCTGCCATAGATGCCATGATTGCAGAGCTCACTAAAGATGTGCTTCCCCCTCCTCCTCTATCTCCTCCAGCTCCAACCACTGAACATCACAAGGACTTGTCTCCAGCACAGTCTCATGCCCATTCTCCAGCCAGAACTCCAACACCTTCTCCTCCTCCTCCAACAGATAAGCCAAACACCATCTTCATTTCTGATGAGCCTTCTCCTGAGTCAGCTGAGGCCCCTCTCAGAAACCTTGATTTCTCCATTCCCCATGATATAGAAGAATTGGATGCTGTCATTCCTACCACCAGAGCTCTCAGCTCAGTGCTTATTGAAGAAATAGCTCCTTGGGTCACTCCTCCTATCCCTACTGCTGTTCCCTCTACTGCTGCTACTACAGTTTCCTCCTCCTCAGATTTGCTGCAAAGTATTGCCATTCTTCTTCAAGAACAAAGACATCATTTTGACACCTCTCTAAAGGTGGTCACTGACAAGGTCACTTCTCTTGAGACTGAGATGAGCAGAGGTTTTGCTGAAATCCAGCATAACACTGACAAGCTAAAGTACCTGTTCCAACTTGGTGGTAAAGCTCTTGACCATACTATCACTAGTATTGGCAATGACATGGAACAAGGTGTAACCTTGGCAAACAATCAGATTGAGCTAGATAAGAGGACTGAAGCCAACAAGATGAAGATATGTGAAGAGGTTGGAATCTTCAAAGATGACACCATAGAGACAGTATCTGTTGAAATCAGAAAGGGGGAGGGTTTGATAAAAGAACTCAAAGCCCAGGTAGAAAAATCTACTGCTCAGAAGATAGTTGAATGGGAAGCTCATAAAAAGACCATTCATGATGATGTGCTTGCCCAGATACAGAGTGTTAAATTTCACACCTATGATACTACTGTTTGGATGCACAACCAGATCTTGCTAGATCTTGCAGTTGACCCAAACATCATTCCCCATCATCTCAACCCTCTGGCCACAGATGTTACTGCTCCAGCTGTTCCTCAACAACCCACCTTCTCTCCCAGGCCTGGAGACTCAGTTGCTCCACCAGATACTTATGTTCCAGGCTGGGGAGACGATCCTGCTGATATATTCCTTCAAGCTCCTCCAGAGATCAGAACCAAGAAGAAAAGGAAATATGGTGAAGGCCCCTCTACCAGCAGGACAACTCCTCCTAAAGCCCCTGAACATGCTGAAGCCTGGTCTCCAACTTCAAAGTCTCTCATCTTGGACACACTCAGGTTGGTCATGGATCACAATGCGAACAGAAACATGCACTACAGTTCCCAAGAATGGGAGTTATATGAGAAGTCTATGCTGAAAAGGAAGATCCATGATAGAGAATTTGGGAGAAATAACCCTGCTGCTCCTCCAAGGCCTCCTAAGTACTTCCCTAAGCCTTTCAGCTACCTAAGGAGACAACAAGAGAAGATGGATAAGCAGCAATCCCAAGCCCAAACCTAAAAAGATGATGACAAATTGAAATGACAATTGTAGACTTGATGTTTTTGGAAACTTATATATATATACAATTCTTCATTCTGTCTAATTATCTTTTTCATTATCCTTTGCTTACCTGCCCATATTTTTCTATTTAGTTTCTTTTATGTCCATAATTCACCTTAGTGTAAAGGGTTCTGACTTCAACAAATAAGGGGAGATTGTTGGGTATTTCATCCACATGAACTCAGATTTGATGAAGTCACACTGGAACTAAGATGAATTAAGTTGTATTTGATGCTTGGTTTGAGCTATATGTTCGCAGGAGTTTCACTGAGAAGTGTAGGCCAATGTCAGCCTACAGTGGGTCACCAAACACAGGAACTGTGCAATGTAATCCCTCATTGCATATTCCAAGGTGTTGACTCATGTGTGGTCTCTCTATTGGGATACACTTCATACTCAAGCTATTAGACTATGGGAAAGACATTGGAAGTTGGCTACTCTAGAAGAATCAATTTTTCCAACATCAAAAAAATTCTAAGTGTTTTACTCGAGTAGTGCTTTCACCTACTCGAGTAGTCTGGGTATAAGTTACTCAAGTAAAGGAATCTTGTACTCGAGTAGACATAGTCATATACTCGAGTAGCTAAGTCACCTACTCGAGTAGACCAAGTCATATACTCGAGTAGCATGCTTATATACTCAAGTAGATCACTCTTTATACCCGAGTGCCATAAGGGTTTTCTCATCTAAATTTCTCTAAGTCATATACTCGAGTAAGTATACTCACATACTCGAGTAGATAGGTACATACTCGAGTAGTTCTTGTGTCACCCGTCTACCTTGCTATTTCCCTACTCCAAAATTTTTTTCTAAGTCTTTTACTCAAGTAGAACCTTCACCTACTCGAGTAGATTTCTTCCTCTCGAGTAGTTTAGTTCAACCACTCGAGTAGTTTCCAGCAGACCTCTTCAGAATTTTTCTAAGTATTCCACTCGAGTAGTAATTCATGTACTCGAGTAGGTTATGTAATATACTCGAGTAGCTCTTCCAGTACTCGAGTAGATCCTCTATATACTCGAGTAGGTCTCTTAGTATACTCGAGTAGTTCTGTCTATATACTCGAGTAGTTGATCTCTATATACTCGAGTAGTCTGTTTATACTTACCCAAGTATGTTTCCCATCATATACTCGAGTAGCTATTCAACTACTCGAGTAGTTATTGACTTACTCGTGTAGTTGGCCATATATTTCCGAAAATTTTCTAAGTCATTTTTCTGACGGGATTTTTCAAATCACGCGACATGATTGGTCCACGTGTACATCATTATGACAGATTATGACCGTTAGTCTCTCCTATAAAAGGTCCTATCAGAAAATGACAAACCCTAAGTTTCTCAAAGCTTTCTTGTAATCTCTTTTTCGAGAAATATTCTTCGCCGCCTCCTCTCTAACTTTCGCGAAACGGAAGCCGCCGCCGCCGCCTTCTTCTCCGGCCAAAGCTTCTACTTTCAGAGGATTATTTTTTGAAGAAAAGCTACAGATCGAGATCGACTTCACTTATCCCATTCTCTCTCGATTTCTATAAAAGGAAGTAGATCCAGATCGAGGCCGAGACCTTCTTCACCGATTTCTGGAAAAGCTACAAAGTTGAAAAGAAGAAGATCCTGGCCATTTCCTTCAGATCTGGGTGATTTACTGTTTGTGTTCTTGTAAACTCTTTATTAATCTTGTAGGAGAAATCTTCTCCGAGTGTAGGAGTTTTTCACTTCGAGTTTGTAGGAAGTGCTATCTTCCGAGGCGTATATCCGTTTTGTTTGGATCGAGTTTGTAGGAACTTTGTTCCGAGGGTAGGATCGATCTTTGATCCGAGATAATGGAGTAGTCGAGTCTAGTTTATTGCTAGATCGGTGAGGGAAAGTGGATGTACCCAAGGTTGGGGAACCACTATACATCTTGTGTCGTCTGTGATATTGGTAGATATTTCTGTGCTGCGCTCTAATTAATTTTTATTCTGCAAAAGATGCACAAACCACCTATTCACCCCCCTGTAGGTGATTTAGGTCGACAACAGTTTTCTTTCAGGCACAACAATCATAGCAAAGCCTATAGAATCTATAACTTCAAAAGCCAAGTTGTGGAAGAATCAGTTCATGTAGTCTTGATGAGTGTACTATGATTAACATGGAGGTACCATGCTCCTCTTATAGTACTGCAGGTACAGAATAGATGATGAACAAACTGACCATCAAGGAATCTTCACCAGTTATACATGATGAAGCGGATACTCAAGAAGACATACCAGGTACACTTTGAGTGGATGAAGATCAACAAGAGGCTGCACCTGAAGATGAACCGGTTGTTGAAAGAAGACTGCCACCTGCAGTCAGACACATGACAAGCTTAAATGTAAAATAATCGTATTAGAAATTTTCTAAAATTATGTTATGAACAAGGACTAGGAAATGACAGGTTACAAAAACCTACTTGAAGAAGTGTACATAACACATTCCGAGAGTTTTGTATCTCCAATATAAGTTAGTAAAATATATAAGCTGTAGAGATCTATTTATGTATTAAAACAAGCTTCTCAAATTTCGAATCTATGTTTTGATGATAAAATCAAAAAGTTTGGTTTCATCAAGAAAGATGACAAGTCTTGTGTTTATAAGAGAATTAGTAGGAGAATTGTTTTATTCCTTATTTTGTATGTATATGACAAATTGTTAATTGGGAATGCATTCTAACCTTGCAAGCTATTAAGAACAGGCTAGGGGACTACTTTCTACAAAAGACTAGCATGAAATGACTTATATACTTGGTATTAAGTTCTATAGAGATAGATAGAAGAAGTTGATAAGTTTGACCCAAAGTACAAACTTTGAGATGGTGTTGAAGCAGTTCAACATTCTTGAATCTATGAAGGGATTCTTACATATATATCATAGTGTGAGTCTCTCTAAGGACCAATGTCCTAAATCTTTGGAAGATAAGAACCGCATGAAGTTGATTCCATACACTTCGGCAATTAGATCAATCATGCAATATATATACTCGTCTGAATGTCTTTTATGCTTTAAGCATGACTAAAAAATATTAGTCTGATCCTAGTCATGGTCATTAGACATCTGTTAAGATTAATGTACTTGAGAAGGATTAAGGATGCATTCATGTTATTTAGTGGAGAGGGAGAGCTCATTATAAAGGGTTATACAGATGCTAGCTTCTAAACAGATATGGATGACACAAAGTCTCATCATGTTTTGTCTTTTTTCTGAATGAAGGAGTTTTGATCCAGAAGTGTTTCAATCAAGAGATAGTTGTCGATTCTACAACTGAGACCGAGTATATTTCTACTATAAACGCTGTGAAGGAGACTGTATAGATTAAGAAATTCATCGGCGAGCTTGATGTAGTTCCTAGCATTGTTGAATTGGTAATTCTATATTGTGATAAAAATGGTGCTATTTCACAAGCAAAAGAACCTAGATCTCATTATTGCTCCAGGCACATACCTTGGTTGTTCCATCTTATTCTAAAAATTGTTGATCGAGGAAATGTAAGCATATGTAGATTACCGACTGAGGACAATATAGCAGATTCACTAACAAAACCTCTTTTATAGAGAAAGTGTGATTAACATACTAGATCAGTGGATATTAGGTACCTGAATGATCAACTCTTGTAGGAGACTTATGGATTGTATATTTATCGGTTGTTTATTCATATGATAAATTATGATTTGTACCAAGTATTTCCTTTTACATTAATGGAAAATTATTTTGTTATGTCAATTATTTTTTATATGTTAGATTAATTAACATAATAAGTGCCCTTAGAATTTTTTGCTTCCATAAGAATTCAAGCGCTTGACTTGAATGAGAGAACATATGTTTATAAGAAACATGATTATTAAATGGTTCCTGACCAAGGTATCATCTTAGATTTAAGGGCGATGATGATACACTAAGACTAGTATATGCGTTTACTGATAATCAATTCTCACCAGTCATGATATTGGGTATCTAGTCAACACATAGGAACTTGTTAAGAACAAGTTGTACTAGACATACCCACCATGAGACTACTTTGTGGATTGTTATACGAACATGTCACAAGTAGGTCTCAAGTGATAATGGTGTTTGTTGTTCTTTGACCTGAAGTCACAACATTCATCATGTAAGTAAGTGTGTAGTTTGATTCCATCTAAGGTCTTCCTTGCAAGGTGATGATAAGGATGATTATTGGGTGTGTTACAAATCATTTGGGTGTTTTTGAGTGGACAGAAATGAGATTTGTTCTCCTTTATGATAAAAGTTGCATCCATGGGTGCCTTGATGGAATGGGACTAAGAAATTCATGGTCATGTTGGGTTGAGTCAATATATGATATTGAGAATCTAAATTTTATAAAGTTCATTCTATATTAAAAAATTGAGATTGAATTATTACGAGGGTGAAAAAATCCATACCTCAAGTTCAATCTGGATGAAAGAGATAAAGGAACATGCCATCACTGAAACATTTGTCACAAAAGGTTCATCGAGTTACAAACTCTTATATTACTTGGGTAGCAGTGATGCATTGATAGATGCCGCTCATTACTTAAGTGACTACAGTTGATAGTTTCTAGCTTAAATGTTAAACTATTGGAATCTTTGTGATCTTGAAGAAGTCAATGAGTTTGTCTCGTTGCTAATGTAATATGAGCTTATGAGTCTCCATAAAATAACGTATGAGTAATTGAATAATTGATCGGGGTTGCTTGACTAATATAAGATATTTGTCGAAAGATAAGCTTTAGTGAGATGGAGAAATTTTAATTCTACTAGACAGGTTTTACTAGAAGAATTCGACTAGATAAGTTCAGTTCAACTTGAGAGATTTGACTAGATGAACTCGACTAGATAAGTTTAGTTCGACTAGACAGGTACGACTAAATGAATTTGACTATATAAGTTTAGTTTGACGGAATAGTTTTGACTAGAAGAATTCAATTGAATAAGTTCAGTTTGACTGAATAAATTAGACCAAAAGAATTCGACTAGATAAGTTCAATTCGACTTGATGAATTCAAGTAGATAAGTTCAATTTGACTCGACAGATTTGACTATAAGGATTTGACTAGATAAATTCAGTTTGATTGGACAAATTCGACTTGGTAAGTTCAGATCGACTAGACAGATTCGATTAGTCAGATTAGACTAG
This sequence comes from Platanthera guangdongensis, assembly GCA_039583875.1. NCBI lineage: Eukaryota > Viridiplantae > Streptophyta > Magnoliopsida > Asparagales > Orchidaceae > Platanthera > Platanthera guangdongensis. The sequence goes on from CM077167.1 coordinate 96,859,926, forward strand.
ACTTCATGTTGATTCAACTAGATGGTCTAGCCAAATCATCTAAAAGTTATATTGACAGTTTATTCTCCTGTTTAAACCAAGAACCAAGTTTGGCCTTTCATTGGGTGATTCTTCCTAAAGCTATAACCAGTTCTCTAGGTACTATATAAATATAATATTTAAATATTTGGTTAAGGGTTTCAATCTCCCTCATTCTCCCAAGCCCATTTTAAAGAGTTCAGAGAGGTAAATGTAGCAATGGCCCTTCTGCAAATCAGAGCCCTAGCACCATCAATCGACTCTTGAAAGCGAACCTAGGAGTTTGTAAAGACAAAGGCCTCATCATCCTTCCAGACTGTCTTTGTGTGATGATGGCGAGACGTTTCTCTTGTTAGTGTGGATATCTTATAAAGGTACAGATCTACTTATTTACTATCGTGGACTCGACAATAAGGAACATCTCGAGTATTTTGATCAAGTTGAGACTCGATTCTAAACAGGTATGTAATTTGTTTTTCTTGATTCATGTATTTCACACGATTTGTATCTATTTAGGATTTTCTTGAATATTTTTTTGTTGCACACATATGATGTGTAACCACTAGAGTAAAACCCACAAATAACATATATAGTCCTCAGGTTAGGGAACAAAAAAAAATTTGGGAGGAAGTCTGCTCCTCATTACCCATATTAATAGTGTCCATATTTAGGATGGTGTCATCTTCAGAAAGGATGCAGGAGGAGAGTGCAATGACTGGAGCTTACTTTATGGAGAAGGGGTCAGCCTCCTTTTACAAGGGAATACTCACCTCATTGACTTGTGTGGTATGCTCCAAATCCTTTTGCAATACCTATGAAGAATTAGCATTTGTATTCTCAGACAGGGAATGGGGCTTGGACAAAAGAGATCAAAGACTTAATATGCCAACAAAAAGAGGAGTGGTCCTGGTCTCACTCCCAATAGGCTCCAAATCCCATTTACTGTTATTCACATCCAAAAGAGAGTCAGAGATATCGGAGGGTGTAGAATGCACAAGTGACATATGCATATTCCACTAGCGAGGAAGTGTATTTTACTCACCCGTGTATATGTATTCGTGAAACTTTTGTGACTCGACTATTCTTTGTAACCTTTCCCATCGAGATGGCTACAACATGATCAATAGAAAATGATGCAGATAAGTTATGCACAATTGGGGTTGTATCTAACACCATCTCAGAAGATGTGTGGGTTAGTTCTTCCTGAGGTGAATCTAATAAATATTGTGACTACACATTTGATGGGGGCTCCACCATAACATTACACTGATTAGCAGATATACTGATAAAATTAATTGCAATAGTCTGCAATGGACAAGGTGGTGTTGCGTATATATCATGAGACAAAAGAGGAGCGTTAGCCTGATAAGTGGATAAGATAAGTTAATGTAAGGTTCATCATCTTCATCCATTCAGTATCTAATTGCTGCGCAATATTTTAATGTGTGATCAGTGCTATGACAGAACTTGCATTATTTCTCGCTTTCCACCAGCCTTTGAGGGCTGTGCTAAAATGCAAGGATGACACTTGTAAAGATGGCGCAGAATTATAAGAATTGGGCATGCCATATCCAGCACCAAAGGATATTGGTGCTCCATAAGGCAAACCAAAAGACATGTACCCATGTTCCCTAGAATTGCTATCATTTCTTTTATGATCAAATTCTTCGCACCACCAACATAGAGAATATATATGTGAGTATATGAAGCAGAGAGGATGGATTCACCAAATACTAATTGTGCAATTTTACATGCATGGATGACAAATAAAAATGGAGGCTTACACAAAAGTTAAAATAACTAGGAAATCAGAATAAAAAGGCATAAATGAGAACCCTTGCAATCAACTTAGCTTAACAATAACAATATATATGTGAGTATATGAAGTTGATCAACTTTTCTTAACAATCAAAATATCTACACCACCAACATCGAGAATATATATGTGAGTATATATAGCAGAGAGGGAGGATTCACAAAATACTAATTATGCAATTCTACATGCATAGATGACAAATAAAAATGGAGGCTTACATAAAAGTTAAAATAACTAGGAAATGAGAATAAAAAGGCATAAATGAGAATCCTTACATTCAACTTTGCTTAACAATAGGAATACAATCGCGACAAGATTCCCCGATAACGGTGCTAAAACTTAATGCAAACTTGGCAATTGAATTTCTTTTTTAAGGGTAGCTACACACCTAGAGGGGCGTTAATAGGTTAGTTTTTAATCTTTTTGAATCTTTTCAACTTTGAGTTTGGAGTGTGTTTAAGTTACTAGTTAGATTTCGAGATCACAAAATAACACACAAGATTTAAAGTGGTTCCCCTATATAGGGTACATCCACTTTCCCCCTTCACATTTCTAGCAGTGTACGAGATTCGGCTAACTCCCCCTTTATACTCAACTCCTTGAGCTTACAACTTAGATCCCTTAGGATCTTCAACTCAGAGTTCAACAACTCCTACAACTCAGACTGCTTTCAGTCCTACCACATAGACTAACTCCAGTCTCCTACCTCAAGCACAAAAGCACAATAGCTTAGAGTCAAGCAACTCCTACAACTCAGAGATTCACCTGATCTCCTATCTCAAATCTTAACCGAGATCCTAGCCCAGATCCACTAGAGGACCCTACCTTAGAGTTTAATAACACCCTACTCAGACTGCTTCACAGTCCTACAACTCATCCTTTATAAATTCAGCTTACAACTCAGATCTCACAGAGATACTACAAGTTTGAGTAAAAATTTGATGAAACTGACTCTCGAGAAAAATCTCAGAGTCTTCTTCATGGACTATGTAGAAAATAATCCTCCTTCTTTATAGCAACTAGAAAGTATATCTCCAGTGTTATCAGCTTGTGTAGAGAATATCTTCTACAGAGCTCTACTCCTTCTTCAAGCTTGAGAAAATTTGAGTTCTATCTAGTAGGCTTGAAGATGAATAGTCAAATGTCTTGAGCTCTGCTAGCTGACTTTTATACGAAAAATTAGGGTTTTTTAGAGATTGCCAAAAGTTCTTGTAAAGATTGACCCTGCTCTACTTTAATATGTCAGCCATGGCAACGACTATATACTTCTTTTAGAACACGTCAAGGGTAGCTTTAATTGTTGCCACATCATCGATAACTCTGTCAAAAAACTAAGCCATTCTTTGTCTTTTAGCATTATATCTGCTTTATTTTGAATTTAAGCTTGTCGTCAGCAAATTTTACATTCCCCTTGTGAACTTAGGAAAAGTCTTCCCGACAACTCGTACAGGAGTTTAGTTTAGTTATGTGACTCAACGAATTAGTTGTAAACAGTTAAGTCCATAAGTGTTGAGTGAACTGCCTTCACTCGACGCATTTACCCTTAGCAGAATTTTGCCTTACTGAAGAGTCATTGATTGAATGTTGATCACTCAATGTTTTTGACTTCAACTCCTTTTTTAAAGTAGATGTTGAGTGATCTGCCTTCAGTCAACACATTTGCACATTGACAAATTCCCTCTGATAGACGTTGAGTGAATGACTTTGACTCAACGCATTTAAACTTAGAAGCATTTATGAGTAGGCGTTGAGTGAACTTCCTACCACAACACATTTCCACTTGGACAGAATTTCCTGAGTAAGGATTGAGTGAACTGCCTTCACTCAACGCAATTGGACTTAATTGAATTCTTTGATAACAAAAATGTAGTCCGCTCTGAATATAAGAAATGATCTATAGCTTACGACCAAGCGGGCAGGTGCGGTCGGAGCGGCAAGACTTTCCTCACCGGGCCACAAGCTATACGATCAACCCAAGAACTGGCGGACTGAGCGGATAACCAAAATGCAGTCTGTGCTACATATATAAGAAATGATCTATAGCTTGCGACCAAGCGGGCAGGTGCGGCCGGAGCGACAAGACTTTCCTCACCGGGCCACAAGCTATACGATCACCCCAAGAACTGGCGAACTGAGCGGATAACCAAAATGCATTCCGCACTATATATATAAGAAATGATCTATAGCTTGCGACCAAGCAGGCAGGTGCGGCCGGAGCGGCAAGAATTTCCTCACTGGGCCACAAGGTATACGATCAACCCAAGAACTAGCGGACTGAGCGGATAACCAAAATGCAGTCCGCGCTATATATATAAGAAATGATCTATAGCTTGCGACCAAGCGGGCAGGTGCGGTCGGAGCGACAAGACTTTCCTCGTCGGGCCACAAGCTATACGATCAACCCAAGAACTGGCGGACTGAGCGGATAACCAAAATGCAGTCCGTGCTACATATTCCTGTGAAGATTTAGACGCAGATTTGACGGAACTGTTCTCTGCCCTCTTGCCTCGAGTACAGTCTAAGTTGATCTTTTTGGTAGTTGCGGCCGGAGCGGTATATTTTTCCTCCAAGATTAACCAGGCTGTGGGTCTCCTACAGGCACTGCTTGAGGGTACCATAGAGTGTTCGAGGGTTACCAACTTAGATGACCCGTGGGCAGGTGCGGCCGGAGCGGCAAGACTTTCCTCACGCGATCATCGAAGTTGTAATTATATCCCTAAAGTCGCATGGTAGAGCTTAACTCCCACCCTGTCCCTCCATAATGCAGAGGCGGGGTCAGGTACTAGATGGGATCCGAAGTTCAGAATCCTACTGCACTAGAGCCTGCAAGCTCCCAATACACGGTCCGAAAACTCCTCGCAACACGTGGTCTTCGTCGTGTTACGCTAATGACAACAGCTCTAGGGGAGGTTTTGCTGAACTCGGCGATGTCTCCTCGTATCAGGTAACCGTTATTGATGTTTGGGAGAAAAGATAAAACATTAGGAAAAGTGTCAGTACGAATCCTTTGATTAATGAGATGCTTTTGCAAAGCCAGCATAAGAAAGAAAAGAGAGTTCAAGGACGGAATCGTTTTTGGAATCTTTCTTGCTTAGCATGCCAACAGTTATGCGTTTGAATACATAAAACACTTGAAGAAGCGTTAGCGAGCAGTTTTTACTCATAATGATTCTTGAAGAGGATACATAGAATTGAAAAGAGAAGGTTCAGGAATAGAACCGTTTGAGATCATCCCCGCTCCATGTATGTGGCATATCCTCTCCCTCGTATGTTTGCAAGTGGTAGGCGCCGATCTTTAACGCTTCTTTGACAATGAAGGGGCCGGCCCAGTTTGGATTAAGTTTTCCAACTGAACTAGCTCTTGCAGCAGCGTCAACTTTCTTAAGAACTAGATCTCCCACTTGAAAGTGTTTGATCCTTACGTTTTGATCAAAATACCGGGCCATCTTTCTTTTGACCTCCTCCTGCCTTATTGCTGCTTTGTCTCTAACTTCCTCAATGTATTCCAGGCTGAACCTCATCTCTTGATTGTTCAGCTCAAGCTAGTCCTCAAAACCTTGCCATGCAAGCAGAACCCTGGGTGATTGAACTTCAAACTCAAATAGGATGAGGGCCTCTGAGCGATGAGAAAGTTTGAACAGAGTCTCGCCAGTTGCGGATGAAGGTGTTGTTCTAAGGGACCAGAGGACTGATGGAAGCTGATCATCCCAGCTATCCTTGAGATTCTGCACTTTCTTCTTAAGTAAATTAAGGAACTGCTTGTTGGCTGCTTCAACTTGGCCATTGCTCCTAGGATGATGGACTGATGCAAACCACATTTTTGTTCCGACCTGCTTGCAAAAATCAATCATCTCTGCGTTGTTGAAATGTGGCCCATTGTCGGTGATTATAGCCATAGGTATTCCATGTCGGCAGACAATCTCTCCCCAAATGAAATTCTTGATGAACCGAGTTATTGTCTTTGCCAATGTCTTTGCTTCAATCCACTTGCTGAAGTAGTCGATCATCACTACGATGAAACGCCGTTGTATGCTTGTCATGGGAAAATGACCAATGAGATCCATCACCCAAACTGCGAAGGGCCAAGGAGTTGAAATCGATTTGAGTGACTGAGCAGCCTAGTGTTGAAGTGGAGCAAACTTCTGGCACTGAACACACTTCCTCGCATAAGCCTCAGAGTCTTTCTTCATAGTGGGCCAGAAATATCCCTGCCGCAGGATCAGTCTTTCTAAGGTTCTTGCTCCCGAGTGACTTCCACACTCACCTGAATGAACCTCTTATAGAACAATAGGAGCTTCTTCTTCTGAAACACACCTGGCCATGGTAGAGAAGAATGTTTTCCTGTAGAGGATTCCTGCCACTAAGTAATAGTGGGCTGCTTTTATTCTGAATCTTTTCTGATCTTTGATTGAATGGTGAAAGTTCCCTGTTGATAAATAAAGAATGAACGGGTCCATCCAGGAGGACATCAGTTCTCCTTCCTCCACTGCCGGGCGGAACAGCTCGGACATTGTTCCTCCTGATGGTAGTCCATACTTAGCAAGAACATCTGCCTCCCTGTTTTCTGTTCTAGAGATATGCTCGATGGTAAAGCTCTTGAATTTCCCGATCTCTATTTTCACAAGAGCAAGATACTTCTTCAAGATCTCCTCTCTTGTCTCAAAGTTTCCAAGGACTTGCGACGCCATTAGCAGAGAATCAGTCTTGATATGAACATGGTCAATTCCGAGTTCTCTTGCATGTCTCAAGCTTGCTAGCAAAGCTTCATACTCGGCCTGGTTATTGGTCACTGGAAAATAGAACTTGATGGCCTGCTCCCGTTTGACGCCGTTTGGTTTGATCAGAACCACCCCTGCTCCAGAAGAACTTCTGCCTAAGGCACCATCAACATAGATGGTCCAAGACAAAGGAGACCTTTCTGCTTGATCAGAACTGGACTCTGTTATGTCAATCAGGAAGTCTGCTAGAACTTGAGCTTTGATGGCTGTCTTGGGCACATAAGAAATTTCAAATTCACTCAACTCTATTGCCCGTTTGGATAGTCTGCCAGAATGCTCTAGTTTTTCTAACACACCTTTCAAAGTTTGATCGGTAACAACTTGAATCGAGTGCGCTTGGAAATACGGACGGAGTCTGCGAGCTGACATGACTAGTGCCAAGGCTAACTTCTCCAGAATCGGGTACCATGTCTTGGCACTTTTCAGAATATGACTAACATATTAGATCGGGAACTGCTTCCTGCTTTCTTCTCGAAGAAGAACATAGCTGACAGCCTCAGGGCCAACTCCTAAGTATAAGAAAAGCATCTCTCTTGGCCGGGGACCCTGAAGCAGAGGTGTTGAAGTCAGTTGCTTTTTCAACTGCTCAAAGGCCTGGCAACATTCTTCTATCCACTCGAACTTACATGCTCCGCGAAGAGTTTTAAAGAAAGGAGCACTCCTATCTCCAACCCGAGAGAGGAACCTTACAAGACCTGCTAACCTCCCCCCTAACTGTTGAACTTCCTTTGGTGAATGGGGGGTAGGCATATCAAGAATAGCTTTTACTTTATTTGGATTGGGGGCGAGTCCCTCTGGAGTAAGGAGATGACCAAGGAACTTCCCCTTACTCGCCCCAAAGGTGCACTTCAATGGGTTGAGCCTCATTTTATATCTACGTAGAGTAGCGAATGTATCTGCTAGATCTTGCAAGTACGGCAAAAATGACTTACACTTGATCAAGAGTTCGTCTACATACACTTCTAAGTTTCTTCCTTTCTGTTGCTTAAATACACGATCCATCATGCGCTGATAGGTTGCACCAGCATTTTTAAGCCCAAAGGGCATCACAAGGAAATAGTAGAAACCATCATTGGTAATAAATGACGTATGAGGAACGTCAGGTGTATGCATTCTTATTTGGTGATAACCAGAAAATGCATCCAAAAAACTCATGTAAAAGTACCCTACCGCAGAATCAACTAAAGAATCTATCCGAGGCAAGGGGTAAAATTCTTTGGGGCATGCCTTATTAAGTTTTGTAAAGTCTACACACATGCGCCACTTCCCTCCTGTATTTTAACCATTACAACATTGGATATCCAGGTCGGCTATTGGATTTCACTAATGAAATTTGCCTTGAGGAGCTTCGCGACCTCCTTTCTTATTGGATCAGCAAGCTTTGTTGCCACATCTCTTTTCTTCTGTTGCACAGGCTTGCAGTTGGTATCAACATTAAGGTGGTGGCAAGCAACATCCGGATCCACGCCTGGCATATCTTCCGCTAACCAGGCGAAGACATCCAAGTTCTTTAACAAGCAGGAGATCAGATCGGCCTTTTGATCTTCAGGAAACTCCAAGTTGATGGAGAGCTTTCTCTCCTCCCCCTCAGCAATGGGGACTCCTTGCGTCACCTGGGCAGGTTCTAGGTGAGCTCCTCTATCAGTAGCAGTTTGTGAGTTTGGAGAGGCTTATGCAGCTGCTGCTGGAGCAATGGAAGGACTGGCATCAACCATGTTGATAGTGTAAACATAGCACTCCCTTGCTCTCCTTGGGTCACTCCTGACCCGACACATCTGTCCATTAGCGAAGAACTTGATTGCAAGGTGTTAAGTTGAGACCACTGCTTGATACTTGTTTAACAAAGGCCTGCCGAAGATGGCATGATAGCTATTGGGAGCATCAACCACTATGAATTGAACTTGCTTAGTTTCCCCTCCAAGATTTACAGGCAGGATGATGCTTCCCTCAACATCTTTTCTCTCCCCTTAGAAGCCATAGAGTGGCCCTTCGGTGGAAAGCAGAGGCTTTAAGTCTTCAGGGCCTCAAAGGTTGATTTAAACAGCAAGTTGACTGAGCTTCCCGTGTCAACAAGAATCCTGTCAACTTTGTAATCCCCAATAATAGCCTTGATTACAACTACATCATCGAATGGATTCGCTGTTTGGGGTTGATCAGCTAGGCCAAAAGTGATGACCTCGGTTGGTGGAGCAATGGAAGAGGAAGAGGCCACCTCTGCTTGAGTGACCCTTGAGATTGAGGATTTTCGAGTAGACTCGGTCCCTGCTCCACCATGGATAAAGAAGAGGCGTCCCAGAACCCCTTCATCATCTGCATCAAAGCATTCAACCGGAACGTTGATCGGTCCCAGACGGCCTTCGTCCTCGACCTCCATACATTCCTGATAAGTTTCAGCTACTTCCTTGCCTTTGGAGGTGGACGGCTTTGAAGAAGAGTCCTTTTTGCTCAAGTCAATCTTGCCCTCGGCAAGTAGCTTCTCTATTAGCGCATGAAGGGCCTTGCAATCCTCGGTCAAGTGACCCTTCTCCTTATGGAACTGGAAAAAATGCGCATTGTTCCTTGGCCTCCACTCCCTCTGGGGCCCTTGCTTCTTTTCTTCTGATTTCTTTTGCAAAATATGGATGAATTCGTCAAGATCCAGGCCTACAATTTCCTCCGTGGGGTCATTATCACATCGGCTCGGAGCAGGCAGGGCTGCTTGCTGGAGGATGGGAAGTGCTTGTAGAGGAACGGCAGGAGTAGCGGCCAATGGCAGTCTCTGATCCTGAAACTGTTGATGGCCGAGAAAAGGTTTCTTACGGCGGAAATTCCGGCCTCTTTGACAAGGAGGCTGGAAATCTGGGCGAGGGGGCTTGCTGTGAGAAGAAGAATAACCAGATGCATCCCTTCCTTCAGACTTAGCTGTCAGGGATGAAACATATGTGGGATTGGCGTTCTCACCTTCAATGAAGCGGTTCACCATGGCGATCAGCTCTTGGTATGTCTCTGGTTCCTTTGTTGTCGCTTTAAATTTCAAGGGGCCCTCCCGGAGGACGTGAATTAAGGCAACCTTGTATTAGTTGGGGTTCACATTCCTTACACCTTTAATCAACTTTTGGAAGCGATCAACGAATCATGCAACTGATTCGTTGTCCCTCTGTTTGATTTCAAAGAGAGCGGCTGGTCCATCCTTCCTCTTTCTTGAGGTAGCAAACCTTAGTAACAATTCGCTACGAAGCTCAGCGAAGGAAGAGATTGTGCCTAAAGGCAGCTCATAGAACAACTCTCTCGCCTGTCTTTCGTGATTGGTTACCAAGAGTTTGCACTTGATGGCATCGGAGAGGCATCTCAATGCAACTGCCCCTTCAAACGCTTGGAGGTGGGAGACTGGATCAGTCTACCTTGAATAGAATCGAAGGCGAGGTGTTGGAACCTCAGTTAGGATTTGGGTAAGGAACACTATTAGGAATATTAGATTGACCCAACATGTATAGTCATGGGTCATAGGACTTTTTCCAGGACAGATCATTCAGAAGGTTTCTCCAGAATAGCTGAAAGAAGTCCAAGGATTGTAGTTAAGACAAAGTTAGAAAATTAGCTCGACGATCGTCGAACGCAGTTCGATGATCAGCGATATCAGGTCGACGAATTCTGAGCTTCTTCTCTGAACTCAGGTCGACGATCTCAAGACTCAAGCAAGGCTGTGTCGACACCATCAAGGTAACTGTATCGACACTCAACAGTTCTCTCAGCTCGATGAACACAGAAACTGAGCTCGACGAGCTGCAAGCTCCGGTAGACGAATGCAAGCAAGATATTCAGCTCGATGAATCTAGCTGCGTTCGACGAATTTCGAACTCAGGTCGACGATCGATGAACTCGACGAATGCTCAGGTCGACGATTTCTGTGGAATCAGTAACAGTTGGCAGAATTAATTGGGGATTAATTACAGTCAACATTTCCAGTGAAAATAGCCATTCAAACGGACAGTTACAGAGGAATTAAGTGAGGATCAGTTTCCAAAGTATCTTCACTCTCGGGAATGTTTCTTCTACCATCAAATCTATGGAATTCAAATACAGGGAAGAATATAGAACAGACAGACAGAATACTCGCAGAATACAAGAAGAAGTAAAAAAGGGATTTTACAGAAACTCTGCATCACCAAGAAAATAATCATCAGAGTTCTTCATCAGCTTCAGGCTTTCAAGAGACAACAAATCAATATCAGTCTAAGAAGCCTGCTGGAGACATCATCACTGTGAAGGCCTATCACCCTGCAGCAAAGCTTCCTGCTAACTTGAACCAATCAATATCTCAGGTGGAGCTATTTGCTAACATTATATCCACTTGAATCTTCTCTCTGATTTTTGACAGAGAAGATAAAATCACTCTCTCACCACCTCCAATAAAGGGTTGTCATCTCCCTTTAAAAGTGATTCCTGGATGCAAGTCTCCTTCCAAAAGACTTGAGGTTTTGGTTTTTGGGGACCGAATCAAAAGCCATTGGTGTCAGGCACCTGATCAAAAACCTGAGTGGATTCCTACCAGGGTGGTAGAAGAGTGGACTACCCTGATTTGGGGAACCACTATAAAATCTTATCAGCTTAAGTTAAGATCTATCACTTTCAATTGGTATCAGAGAGAGGTTGGTTAAAATACCATACCTTATTTGGTTGTATAGGCTAACACCTAAACCACAAAGATCCTTTGATAGATCTTAAGAATCTTTTAAGTTTTATCATGGCACAAATTGCAGATTTTTCAAGCACCAGACTGCCCATGTGCAATCTAGATATGCTTGCACTATGGAAGACAAGGATTAGATTTTATACGGACTCCATTGATGAAAACATCTTTAAATCTATTTTGTCAGGTCCAGCTCCACCTCAGCAAACAATAAGTCCAAATGATGTTCCATCAGATGCCCAGAAAAAGATGAAGATTGCCGATGCACAAGCAATGAACATTCTGGCACAATCAATGTCTGATGACATTTTTGAAGAACTTGCTTAATGTTCATCTGCAAAAGAGATGTGGGACTCCATCACAACAATGACTGATGTATCAGCAAAAGAAAGAATAATTGAAGCTGAATCCTGGAGTGATGAAGAAGAAGCAAGAGCAAAAGAATTTTGCCTAATGGCAATAGATGCTTCTCTCAGCAGCTATGCTGAAGAATCGGAAGAATCAGAGTGTGAATCAGATGAAGAGGATCAAGTTATTTCTTCCCTTGACTCCTCTTCAGCTAAATTTAATACTGATTTCCGATTATCACATGAAAATCATCAGAAAATCTTAGTTCAAAATATTTCGTCGAACGGAGATCGACGCCATCAATACTATTCGTCGAACTCAGATCGACGAACTATGAACAAAGATTTCATTTTGAACAATTCAGGACTCTGTGCTCGACGAAACAAACTAAATTCGTCGAACAGAGATCGACGAAAATGGATCACAGAAAACAATTATTATCATTATGTGAATATAGATCAACGATATCAATATCATTCGTCGAACTCAGATTGACGAAAATATTTTTCGTCGAACTCAGAATTTCAAAACAGAAATTTTTATTCAAAACAGAAATTTTTATAAAAGAGAACCAGGATCCAAGGTTATCTGGGTCCAGAACTCTTAACATCTCCTTGCAGGAAAAGAATTCAGTCCAGCAAATATACAGGATATCAGTGGCTGAATAATTTGTGCAAGGCTATGCATATAGGGGGAGATGCATGTAAATGAAGCTGCAGAAATTCTAACAGCAGCAGCAGTTTGTGGGGATTATAGCAGCAGCAGCAACAACATATTATAATGCTGCAGATTTGGGCAAGGATCAATGAGAGCTGTAACAACAGCAACAGCAACAGCATAAGTTCTTGATCCAGATTTAATTGTATTTAATTGCCTTGTATTTTACTTATATTTATGTAAATAGTGTCCTTACCCAAATAGGGGGAGATTGTTGGAACCCCAGTTAGGATTTGGGTAAGGAACACTATTAGGAATATTAGATTGACACAACATGTATAGTCATGGGTCATAGGACTTTTTCCAGGACAGGTCATTCAGAAGGTTTCTCCAGAATTGCTGAAAGAAGTCCAAGGATTGCAGTTAAGACAAAGTCAGAAAATCAACTCGACGATCGTCGAATGCAGTTCGACGATCGGCGATCTCAGGTCGACGAATTCTGTGCTGCTTCTGAAAGATATGGTACCTAAACACCTAGAGGGGGGGGGGTGAATAGGTGACCTAAACCTTTTTAAGACTTTGTTGGCAGCACAACAATTATTTCACAGATTACTACAGCTAACAGCAATTACAGAAATCAAACAGTCAATCCACAGCACAGCACAACAGACACACTAATTTATAGTGGTTCCCCAATCTTTGGGTACATCCACTTTCCCCCTTCGCCTATCTAGCAGTGTACTAGATTCGGCCAAACTTCTCCACTATCTCAGAACCCAACAAGGTTGCTACACCTCAGGCCCAAAGCCTTACACTCAGCCACAAAGGCCTACACTCAGCCACCCAGGCCTACACTCAGCCAATTAAGGCCTACACTCAGAGTTCTTCAACTCCTACACTCAGGCAACCAAGCCCTACCCTCGGCCTTTATAATATAGGCTTACAATTCTCTCAGATCCAATGAATCCTACAAGTTAAAATAGAAAGTACAATAGCTAACTCTACAACTCAGAAAATAAGAGAGGAGTTGAGAGATTCTTGAAGAGTTCTTGGAAGAACTCAGTTAGATCCAAACTGACTTAGCTTCCTTCAAAGCTTCTTGATTAGAACTGAATTAATCTGAATCTTCTGCAGTTGTTCCTTGAACTCTGCTTGTTGAAATCCAGATGACTCTGAATTCTTCTTCTCAGCCTTAGTTCCAAAGACTGAATTCTTGGTTGGAGCTCTCTCTCTCCAACTTCTTAGATCTGCCGATGCACAGCAAGATCTTCTTGTGTTGATACTCAATATAACACTTTTTCAAAGATCTGAACTCTCTCTATCAAAAACTTTTTCAACCACTTCTATATTACTTCATCAATCTTGGTCTGTAAACTATGGGTGCCTATTTATAGGTTTCCTTCATGGTAACCGGCTGGTCCGGTTCATAACAGACTTCTGATATCTCTGACAGTTGATGTAGACCGGCTGGATCGGCAGCTGTCATGTCAACCAGTCACTTCTTGAAATTCCCTAACTGTCAGATAGTGTCGAGACTTTTTGTTCTTAAGTGTCGACACTTATAGGCCAAGTGTCGACACATGTTGTGTAAGTGTCGACACAAGTCTACAAGGTGTCGACACAATTCCTTGTATGTCTCGACACAGATTCTTCTGCATGTGTCGACACTGAAATTGAGTGTCGACACAAGTCTTGTTCTTCATTCTTTAACTGTATTCTTCTAAGTGTCGACACATGTTCTTTGTGTCGACACATCTTCATGTGTTGAAACTGTCAAGTGTCGACACTGCTTCTTGGTGTCGACACAAGTCTTCACTTTTGTTTCTTCAGCTGAGTGTCGACACATTCCCTTAGTGTCGACACTTGTACTTAGAATATTTTGTAACTTTTCTGTTCTTTGCTAAGTGTCGACACAGCTCCTTGTGTCGACACTTTCTTCAAGTGTAGAGTCTTTAGCTAAGTGTCGACACATTGTGCTGAGTGCCGACACTTTCTTCAACTACTGACTCTTCAGCATAGTGTCGACACATTGTGTTGAGTGTCGACACTTACTTCAAATACTGAGTCTTTAGCTAAGTGTCGACACATTGTGCTGGGTGTCGACACTTTCTTTAAGTGTTGACTCTTCTGCATAGTGTCGACACATTGTGTTGAGTGTCGACACTTGTACTTAGATTCTGCAGACTTTTGCTGAGTGTCGACACAACTCCAAGTGTCGACACTTTCTGGTGTAGACTCAGCTCTTCTAGGTGTCGACACTTCTGCTAAGTGTCGACACTGCATTTCTGCATACTTCTTCACTGAGTGTCGACACAGCTCCAAGTGTCGACACTTTCTGTCTGGTGTCGACTCTTCTTCTCAGGTGTCGACACAATGACTCCAAGTGTCGACACTGCTTGTCTGGGTGTCGACACAAGCTTTCTCAAGTGTCGACACTTTCCCTCTGGGTGTCGACACATGGACTTAGAAACTTTTAGCTTCAGTCTAGTGAATACCTAACCTGCACAAGTAACTCAAACAAACATCAAATACATTATGATGCATATCATTGAGTTAGGTGAGGCTTCTTCAAATCAGGTACATTTGACCAATGTACCCAACAATCTCCCCCTATTTGGAGAAGTCATAACCCTTAGTCAATGATATACATCACTCATAATTAAAAATTAGAGAATGATGTAAAGCAGATATATATCAACAGGGTATACTTAAACATGTAATAAAGCACACATGTATACTCATTCAGCATTACACAACAAACAAGAATTAGACACATTCTACTGAACAATCATGAAATATATTTATCAAAAACTGTTCAAACATTGTGTTCAATACATTGTCAATGATTTACAAAAATGTTCAGATGTAACAGATTACAACATTTTTCAGTCTAATCTTAGTCTAATTCTGCTCTGGTTCTTTTATAACTATGCCTTTCCCAGCTTGTATTTTGGCTTTTACAGCAGCAGCAGCAGCAGGCTCAGTATCAGCAACCTTTTTCCCTTTGGAGTCCTTCTTCTTAAGTTCTTCAGCCTTGATTTTTTGCCTCTCAAAGTAATGATAGGGCTTAGGAAAGTACTTGCTAGGCTCCACAGCTGTAGGAGGTAGCTTTCCTAACTTAGCCTTCCTTCTATGCTGGACAATGGCTTCCTGCCTACTCTCATGCTTCCTCCATTCTGCCTCTGAGAACCACTTGTTCCTCTCATGTGCATTGTCCTTGGCTGCTTTCCAGGCTGTGAGAATGATGTTCCTAGAAGTAGGGCTCCACTGTTCAAAATCTGGTTTTTGCTCAGCCAGTTCCCTGAACTTCTTCTTTGACAGCCTTGTCTCTTCTTCTTTATCCATAGCCTCTTGCATGGCTGCTGTAATAGGTTGAACAACCTTTTCCAGAATAACATTTGGCTTGCCAGCAGTTGGTCTATACATTGTGCTTATCTCAGCATGAACCATGTCAAAATCTGGAGGTGGATAGATCACCTGAGCTACTTCCTGTTGCTCACCTCCAAGATATGCACTTTGAATACCAGATTCAGCTACATTGTCATCATCACACAGGGGAGGATAGCCCAGTGTAGCTCTGATGGAATTAGAAATCCATTTGGCATGGTCAGAGCTAGCTTTGACTAACACCCTCTCCCCCTTTATGACTTCTTGTGCTACATGATCTCTCACATCATCTTTTTGAAACCTGATTTGGCTGTCCAAATACCTTATGCCATCCTTAAAGAAAGGTCTAAGCTTGGTAAGCTGTTCAGAAATGACCTTCTGTGAATCTTTAATGGCAGTCTTTACAGCAGCAATTTCTTCCTGAAATACTTTATCAAATTCAGCCTTGGCAGCAGCAGAGGAGGTTGAAGGTTCATCAGACTTATTCTTGAGTTCAGTGACTATTGCATTGTGAAATGCAGTCAAATTATCATTCATCCTCAATTGATTCTCCAGCACATAGCCTTGCTTTAGTGCTATATCATCCACTTGAGTCTTTATTTTCTCTTGGTGGGTTGCCAGATAGACCACTGCATTAGCACCCTGTGTAAAACAATCAGTCATCTCCTTTTTATTAAGGTTCATTTCAAACCTTATTGACTTGATGTCCTGTGCCAGATCTGATTGAAGTGCCTTGTGCCCTTCATCAACATAAGTTTCTATAGCCTTCCTTTGTTCATCCATCTTGATTTGCATTGCAAGCAGTAGAGCACTATAATCAGTTGATGGAGCTTGTTGGACCAAGGAGTGTTGAGCAACAGTTTGTAGAGCCTTTTTGTAGCTCTGACTCCTTCTTTTGAAAACAAAGAATTGCTTCTTTTTAGCTTGTGCAGCCTCATCTTCCTCAGATTCTGAAGTACTGGCAATATCAACCCTGTCCTTAGGGCTTGATGGTTTTTCAGCTTGCACATCTTGTGCCTTCTCAGTGTCTAGCCTTATAGGCTCTTCCTGAACATCCAAGTTCTCCCCCTCAATAGCAGCACTCTTCTCTTCATCAGCAGCAGTCTTGTCCATGTCAAAATCCTCTTGATCTAGATTCAGAAAGAGGTCTTCCATTGTATATTCTGGGGGTGACTGAGCAGGAGATGTACTTGGTTCTTCAACCACTTTATCAGGTATCACAACAGATGTGTCTGGAAGAACAACATCTGGTGCTGTACTTGCTTGCTGAATGTGCTGATGGAAATCAGACAAATCAGAATCCATTACAGAAAAATCTAAAGTATTGAGGTCAGAAAGTACCTCTAGGATAATGAGAGTAGCTTGCTCACTCTCCAGTGTAGAGGGATGTTCTACAGCTGGAGGCTCCCCCTGGCTTGGATCCTTGGGGCTAGCTGGAGGCAACTCCCCCTGGATCTCAGCTGGCTCTTGAGGAGCAGGTGACTTCTCTGCAGCCACATCTATTGGACTCTCAGGAGTGAAAACAACATGTTCTTCACTGCCTGAGCTGCTGGAGGACTCCTGAGTCACAGCAGCAGTCTTCCTCTTCTTCCTGGGAGGAGAGTCTTTCTTTGAAACTTGCTTTTCTAGGGTTGGAACTTCTTTGGACAGCACTCTTTCCCATCGAGAGAATATCCTTGAATTCATTCTCCTCATGTGATTGATTTTAGTTCCAGCAGCAGTGCTCATTACCTTTGGAATTGATCCAGCCAGGTAGAGACTTAGTATCCTGCCCAGATTGGGCTTCTTCAGACTTTCCTTCACTTTCTCAAATACAATCATAGACCAGTCTGTTTTGAGGTTGAAGATGATTCTGGTCATAATACTGAACATAGAGGCTGACACCCTGTCATGTCCTCCTGGTTTGCTTAGTATAACTTTGCCTACAACTTCAGACAGGAATTTGCCTTGATTATTCATTCCCTTCCTGTTGAAAACTGATCCTATTTTCATCTTAGGATCAAGACCACACCAGGTAAGTGCTTCTCTGGTCTTAGATGTGGTCACTTCCTCTTCTTCTTGAACTTTAGGTAGCTGAAGTACCTTTCTCAAAGACTTGGGTGAAATCTTGACCTTGGTGCCATGCACCCTTGACTTAATTCTGTAGCCTGAGTCATCTACAGACGCTCCTGTAAGGAATTCAATAACTTCCTTCTTCCAAATTTTGGTTGGTTCTGAAACCAAGAACTCCAATCCTGAATCGGTGACTAGGGTTATCACCGATTTGATTTCTTGATCACCGTCGTCGAATGCACCACGCACGAGCTCATAGCCTTCGTTAACGTTCTCTTCCAACTTGGGAGCCATTAGGGTTTTGAGAATTAGTCTTTAGAGAAGAGAAATGTCGACACAGTAGTTTGGTCTCGAAACTCTGAAAGCGTGTCGACAAACACAAACAGAACCCTATTTATACCTTTCTTGTTTGAAGACGAACAGGCGGGATGAATTTCTAAAGATGTGTCGACACTGTCAATAAGTGTCGACACTGACTTATAATGTCTCGACACACATGTGTCGACACAAGTTTAGTCAACAGATTTTATGTGTCGACACTTGGTTAAGTGTCGACACCACACTACTCGACATGTAGTCGAGACTTAATTAGAAAATTCTGAGTAAAACTTAAGTGTCGACACCTTATTGGATGTGTCGACACCTACTCGACATGTGTCGACACTAACATTCTGAAGTGTCGACACCAACTTCCTAGATGTGTCGACACCATTTTCCTGAAGTGTCGACACATACTATTCTGTGTCGACATAGACTTGTCTATGTGTCGACACCTTTTTACTTAGCCAATTTTTAGTTCTGTAAACTTAGTCTAAGTTTATCATTCCTAGTTCAATTTTGAACCTATTGAACTTAGCTTCTTCTAAGGGCTTAGTGAACATATCAGCTATCTGATTATCAGTTCTAACATATTCAAGTGCAATATCATTTCTTTCTACATGCTCTCTAAGAAAGTGATATTTAATCTCAATATGTTTAGTTCTACTATGTGATACAGGATTGTTAGCTATTGAAATAGCACTAGTAGAATCACAATAAAGTGGAGTTCTACTTACCTGAAATCCATAGTCTTCTAACTGATGTTGAATCCATAGAAGTTGAGCACAGCAACTTCCTGCAGCTACATATTCTGACTCAGCTGTGGAAATAGCCACACTGGTTTGCTTCTTACTGCTCCATGAAATGAGTCTTTCACCTAGGAATTGACAGGATCCAATAGTGCTCTTTCTATCTTCTTTGCATCCTGCAAAGTCTGCATCTGAATAGCCTATTAGATCAAAATCTCCATTCCTAGGGTACCAGAGGCCTAGATAAGGAGTGCCCTTTAGATATCTCAAGATTCTCTTGACTGCAGTCAAGTGAGACTCTTTAGGGCAGGCTTGATACCTGGCACAAACACATGTAGCATACATAATGTCAGGCCTACTTGCAGTCAAGTATAGTAGGGAGCCAACTATCCCTCTATACAAGGTTTCATCTACAGGTTTCCCTGCATCATCCTTGCTTAGAGACATACTTGACCCCATAGGAGTCTTCATGGTACTGGAGGAATCCATACCATATTTCCTTATGAGTTCTAGGGTGAACTTGGACTGACATATGAATAGACCATTTTCAGTCTGTTTAACTTGGAGACCCAAGAAAAACTTCAGCTCTCCCATACTACTCATCTCAAATTGACTTTGCATAAGCTTTGCAAACTTTTTGCAAAGGCTACTTTCAGTAGACCCAAATATAATGTCATCTACATATATTTGGACAAGTATTACTTTGCCTCTAGATTCCCTAAGGAATAGAGTCTTATCTATTTTCCCCCTTGAGAACTTGTTCTCAATGAGGAAACTAGATAGGGTTTCATACCAAGCTCTAGGTGCTTGTTTTAACCCATATAATGCTTTCCTAAGTCTATACACATAATGAGGTAAAGTTGGATCAACAAAACCTGCAGGCTGCTCCACATAGACTTCTTCTTTCAAGTTACCATTTAGGAATGCTGACTTGACATCCATTTGGTATACCTTGAATCCTTGATAGGTTGCATAGGCCAAGAACATCCTTATGGCTTCCAGTCTGGCTACTGGAGCAAAGGTTTGATCAAAATCAATACCTTCTTCTTGCCTATATCCTTTTGCAACCAGTCTTGCTTTATTCTTGATGATAACTCCTTGTTCATCTAACTTATTCCTGTAGATCCACTTTGTTCCTATCACATTGTGATCTTTAGGTTTAGGAACCAAGTCCCAAACCTTGCACCTTTTGAACTGATTAAGCTCTTCCTGCATTGCTTCAGTCCACTGTGGATCTTGTATAGCTTCTTCAAATTTCTTTGGTTCTATTTGAGACAGAAAACTTGAATATACTACAGCATTCTGATTTCTGCTTCTTGTCTGAACACCTTGTCTTGGATCTCCAATTATCAGCTCTACTGGATGATCTCTTAGATGCCTGTTGGCTGGAGGCATCCTTACTTCTGGTTGTACTTCTACAGCATCTTCATCATGCTGAGTTCCTTGTACTTCTTCAGCTCCTGGTACATGTAGTTCTCCCCCTGGACATAAGCCATCCTCTTCTACTTGCTGTCTTGCAGCAGGTATATCTTCTATGGCTAGCTTGTCCATCTTCTTAGTAAGACCTGTGGGGCTGCATACATTGCTAGACAACTCATTGTTAATTAGTTGTGTCTCATCAAAAACTACATGCACAGACTCCTCTACAACTTGTGTAGTCAAGTTGTAGACTCTATAAGCCTTACTATTATTGCTGTACCCAACAAATACTCCCTCTTGGGATTTGGCAGCAAACTTAGTTAAGTAAGACTTTCCATTGTTAAGTATGAAGCATTTGCAACCAAAAATCCTGAAATAGGATAGGTTTGGTTTCCTGCCTTTCACAACTTCATAGGGGGTCTTGTTTAACCTTTTAGTGATGGTAGCCCTATTTATCACATGGCATGCAGTGTTAACTGCTTCAGCCCAGAAATATTCTGGCAGTGATGAATCACTTAATAGGGTTCTACCAGCCTCTATCAAGGTCCTATTTTTCCTTTCAGCAATGCCATTTTGCTGAGGTGTTCTAGGTGAAGAGAATTCTTGAAATATCCCATAGTCTTCACACAGCTTTGTCATGCTTTCAGACTGAAACTCAGTACCATGGTCACTTCTAATTTTGACCACTGTACAGTTCAATTCATTCTGAATTTGCTTAACAAAACTATAGAAGACACTAGGTGTTTCAGATTTCTGCTTTAAGAAGAACACCCAGGAAAACCTTGAGTAGTCATCAACAACTACAAAGGTATAGACCTTCCTACCTAAGCTGTGAACTGGCATTGGACCAAATAGATCCATATGCAAGAGGTATAAACACCTCACAGCATCTTTGTTGTCCAAGCTTCTAAAGGTGGATTTAGTCTGCTTGCCCTTTTGACAAGCTGAGCAAATGCCATCTTTGACACACTTAACTTGAGGACCATTCCTCACTAACTCTTTACTAAAGAGTTTGCCAATAGTCTTGTAATTAAGATGAGCAAGCCTCTTGTGCCATTTGACACATTGAGAGACTGTCTCATCAGCTACAAGACAAACTGGAGAACTATTGTTCTCAACCATAATGTCTAAACAATAGACATTTCTCTTCCTATAACCTGTCAAAATGATCTCTTGATCACTTGACCTCTTGATATGACAACCATTTTTAACAAATGAGATGTCATACCCTACATCACTCAATTGACTTATACTAATGAGGTTGTGTTTCAACCCTTTAACATAAGCCACTTGAGTAATGGTAACTAAGTTTGAGGAAATGTTACCAAACCCTTTGATGATTCCTTTTTCAGAACCACCAAAGGTCACCTTTGGACCATTTTTGATTGGAATGAAGTCCTTCAGTAGTCCCCTAGTTCCAGTCATGTGTCTGGAACATCCACTATCCAAGTACCATGTAGGGGTATGGCCACTTGGATTCACCTGCAAAACAAATTAATGAACCTTAGAACCCAAAGTAAACTTGGGTCCTTGGTGATTGTTAGTTTGCAACTTGACAAAGCCACCTGCTGGCTTTCCAGCAGGTAACTTGCTACTCCCAATGGCACTGCATTGTGCCAACAGTCCAAGGCAAAGTGGCCAACCTTGCCACAACACCAGCATTCAAACTTGTTGTACCTTTGCTTAGGTACTACCTTTGCTGTTTTGACTACAACAGGCTTGTTGAATGTTGGGGCTTTTCCCTTGGACTTGGACTGATCCTGAACAGTCCTAGCTGGTTTAATAAAACCCAATCCAGCCTTTCCTTTATGATGAACAAATTCATCAATCAAGGGTAGCACTGATTTAGGTTTTGAAAACCTAGCAACTAGCTCTCTTTCCTTCTGGAGATTAATCTCCTAGTAACTTAATTTGAACATTCTTAAATGTAATAGTACCCATCTGAATCACAGTAATGTGTTTCAGCCTGGCTACTTCATTCAGTTTTTGATCATACTGCTTCTCAAAATCTGTTGCAGCTTCCTTGAGATCAGCAATCTCCTTTGCCTGACTTTTGGCTAGGATCTTGCTTTTCTTATAGGCTTGCAACAGTACTTCTAAGAGCTGATGAATATCTCCCTCAGATTCAGAAACACTTCCATCACTTGATGAAGATGATTCTGACTCTGAACTAGAACTGGAATCTGAACTTGGAGTTGGACATTGTACCTGACTAGGTCCTGGCTGCTCCAGGATTTTGGTACTTTCAGTCAATGCCATCAGTCCTTGGCACTGACACTCTTCTTGTTCATAGATTGATTCCATGATCTGCATAAACTCTTCTTCTTCTTCAGCAAATAGCCCTATATAGGCTTCAGCATCTGTCTCAGTGTCTGAAGAAGAAATGTCTGAAAGAGTCTTCTCATTCTTTACAACAAAGGACTTCTCCTTCTTTCCTTTGAAGTGAGTCTTCTTTTCTGTCACTGGATTCTTTTCTTCTCTCAGGACAATCTGCAATAACATGCCCTGTCTATTGCAGCAGTAACATACTATCTTAGACCCAGTTGCCTTGCTAGTCTTTGTCTTTTTCTTGTCCTTCTTTGAAGGCTTCTTCTCCTGATACTGAACTTCTTTCCCTTTGGAAAATGAAGGTCTGGACCTCCATTGTTTCTTCTTCAGAAATTTTTGAAAATGTCTGGTGAATGCAGCAAAGTCTTCATCACTTTCACTGCTTGTAGATTTAGTGCTAACAGACTCATCAGATTCTGATTCAACTACCTCTGGAGGAGGAGTTGATGACTTAGTCCTTGTTCTTTCTAGGTACTTCTGACTTAAAGGCAACAGTCCTTTCCCTGTGTTCAGTCCTTGTTGACTTTTCCTCCTCTTTTCTTACTGACAATTGCATCTCATAAGATAACAACTTGCCAAACAGTGTGGGAGGAGGAATTTCTCCCAACTTTGCCATTTCTCTAATGGCACAGATCTTAGTGTCCCAATCTTTGGTTATGGACCTTAAGAACTTATCATTTAATTCATAGTTAGTGAACTCTCTTCCATAGGACATGAGTTCATTAACAATTCTATAAAACTTCTTGTAGCATTCAGTGATGCTATCTCCTCTTCCTTGCCTAAAGCTCTCATATTCTTGATTAAGCAAGGACTTCCTATCTTGTCTTACTTCTTCAGAACCTTCCATGTAGACAATGAGGGTATCCCACATTTCTTTTGCTGTTTTACAGTGAATAAGGTTCTGGAAGGTGGCATCATCAATTGCACTAACTATGATGTTCTATGCCCTTTTGTCCATTGTAGCTAGGACAATCTCATCCTTGGTCATCTCAGAAAAATCCTTTGGAGTTCTCTGTGTAGCATCCAAGACTGAAATCTCATGGGCACATAAGGCCCTTCTTTGACTGTGATGTAGATCCTAGGGTCAGAGGCCTCCATGAACAGCCTTACCCTTTCTTTCCAGATTCCAAAAATCTCCTTTCTGCATATGGGCAGTTTCATTGAACCCAATTCCTTGTGATTCTCTGAAGACCCCATGTTTCTTGATTTTCTTGAAACTGTTTCCTGACTTATACTGAATCTGCCAAACTGGATCTCCTCAGACAGTTAGTCCTTTTTGAGGAACCTCCCTCTGATACCACTTGAAAGATATGGTACCTAAACACCTAGAGGGGGGGTGAATAGGTGACCTAAACCTTTTTAAGACTTTGTTGGCAGCACAACAATTATTTCACAGATTACTACAGCTAACAACAATTACAGAAATCAAACAGTCAATCCACAGCACTGCACAGCAGACACACTAATTTATAGTGGTTCCCCAATCTTTGGGTACATCCACTTTCCCCCGTTCGCCTATCTAGCAGTGTACTAGATTCGGCCAAACTTCTCCACTATCTCAGAACCCAACAAGGTTCCTACACCTCAGGCCCAAAGCCTTACACTCAGCCACAAAGGCCTACACTCAGCCACCCAGGCCTACACTCAGCCAATTAAGGCCTACACTCAGAGTTCTTCAACTCCTACACTCAGGCAACCAAGCCCTACCCTCAGCCTTTATAATATAGGCTTACAATTCTCTCAGATCCAATGGATCCTACAAGTTAAAATAGAAAGTACAATAGCTAACTCTACAACTCAGAAAATAAGAGAGGAGTTGAGAGATTCTTGAAGAGTTCTTGGAAGAACTCAGTTAGATCCAAACTGACTTAGCTTCCTTCAAAGCTTCTTGATTAGAACTGAATTAGTCTGAATCTTCTGCAGTTGTTCCTTGACCTCTGCTTCTTGAAATCCAGATGACTCTGAATTCTTCTTCTCAGCCTTAGTTCCAAAGACTGAATTCTTGGTTGGAGCTCTCTCTCTCCAACTTCTTAGATCTGCCGATGCACAGCAAGATCTTCTTGTGTTGATACTCAATATACCACTTTTTCAAAGATCTGAACTCTCTCTATCAAAAACTTTTTCAACCACTTCTATATTACTTCATCAATCTTGGTCTGTAAACTATGGGTGCCTATTTATAGGCTTCCTTCATGGTAACCGGCTGGTCCGGTTCATAACAGACTTCTGATATCTCTGACAGTTGATGTAGACCGGCTGGATCGGCAGCTGTCATGTCAACCAGTCACTTCTTGAAATTCCCTAACTGTCAGATAGTGTCGAGACTTTCTGTTCTTAAGTGTCGACACTTATAGGCCAAGTGTCGACACATGTTGTGTAAGTGTCGACACAAGTCTACAAGGTGTCGACACAATTCCTTGTATGTCTCGACACAGATTCTTCTGCATGTGTCGACACTGAAATTGAGTGTCGACACAAGTCTTGTTCTTCATTCTTTAACTGTATTCTTCTAAGTGTCGACACATGTTCTTTGTGTCGACACATCTTCATGTGTTGAAACTGTCAAGTGTCGACACTGCTTCTTGGTGTCGACACAAGTCTTCACTTTTGTTTCTTCAGCTGAGTGTCGACACATTCCCTTAGTGTCGACACTTGTACTTAGAATATTTTGTAACTTTTCTGTTCTTTGCTAAGTGTCGACACAGCTCCTTGTGTCGACACTTTCTTCAAGTGTAGAGTCTTTAGCTAAGTGTCGACATATTGTGCTGAGTGTCGACACTTTCTTCAACTACTGACTCTTCAGCATAGTGTCGACACATTGTGTTGAGTGTCGACACTTACTTCAAATACTGAGTCTTTAGCTAAGTGTCGACACATTGTGCTGGGTGTCGACACTTTCTTTAAGTGTTGACTCTTCTGCATAGTGTCGACACATTGTGTTGAGTGTCGACACTTGTACTTAGATTCTGCAGACTTTTGCTGAGTGTCGACACAACTCCAAGTGTCGACATGTTCTGGTGTAGACTTAGCTCTTCTAGGTGTCGACACTTCTGCTAAGTGTCGACACTGCTTTTCTGCATACTTCTTCACTGAGTGTCGACACAGCTCCAAGTGTCGACACTTTCTGTCTGGTGTCGACTCTTCTTCTCAGGTGTCGACACAATGACTCCAAGTGTCGACACTGCTTGTCTGGGTGTCGACACAAGCTTTCTCAAGTGTCGACACTTTCCCTCTGGGTGTCGACACATGGACTTAGAAACTTTTAGCTTCAGTCTAGTGAATACCTAACCTGCACAAGTAACTCAAACAAACATCAAATACATTATGATGCATATCATTGAGTTAGGTGAGGCTTCTTCAAATCAGGTACATTTGACCAATGTACCCAACAGCTTCTCTGAACTCAGGTCGACGATCTCAAGACTCAAGCAAGGCTGTGTCGACACCATCACAGCAATTGTGTCGACATTCAACAGTTCTCTCAGCTCGACGAACACAAAAACTGAGCTCGACGAACTGCATGCTCCGGTCGACGAACGCAGGCAAGATATTCAGCTCGATGAATCTAGCTGAGTTCGACGAATGTCGAACTCAGGTAGACGATCGATGAACTCAATGAATGCTCAGGTTGACAATTTTTGTGGAATCTGTAACAAGTGGCAGAATTAATTGGGGATTAATTACAGTCAACATTCCCAATGAAAATAGCCATTCAAACGGACAGTTATAGAGGAATTAAGTGAGGATCAGTTTCCAAAGCATCTTCACTCTCGGGAATGTTTCTTCCACCATCAAATCTACCGAATTCAAATATAGGGAAGAATATAGAACAGAAAGAAAGAATACTCGCAGAATACAAGAAGAAGTAAAAAAGGGCTTTTACAGAAACTCTGCATCACCAAGAAAATAATCATCAGAGTTCTTCATCAGCTCCAGGCTTTCAAGAGACAACAAATCAATATCAGTCTAAGAAGCCTGCTGGAGACATCATCACTGTGAAGGCCAGCAAAGCTTCCTACTAACCTGAACCAATCAATATCTCAGTGGGAGCTATTTGCTAACATCATATCCACTTGAATCTTCTCTCTGATTTTTGATAGAGAAGATAAAATCACTCTCTCACCACCTCTTGTAAAGGGTTGTCATCTCCCTTCAAAAGTAATTCCTGGTTGCAAGTCTCCTTCCAAAAGACTTGAAGTTTTGGTTTTTGGGGACCTGATCAAAACCCATTGGTGTCAGGCACCTGATCAAAAACCTGAGTGGATTCCTACCAGGGTGGTAGAAGAGTGGACTACCCTGATTTGGGGAACCACTATAAAATCCTTGTGTCTTCTGTGTTTCTTGATTTCTTTCTGCATTTCTTATTTTATATTTGTGTTGTGATATTTATAACTCTTATCAGCTTAAGTTAAGATCTATCTCTTTCATGAGGTTCTCTGAAGTTGTTTGGAGCTGACTCCCATCGGATTCGATCAACGAAGGGAGATGGGGTCTCGAATTCAGCAGGATAAAATGGGTGGACTGAAGCTGGGGAGTCCGCGGGTTCGGCGGCTTGGCGATCAGCAAAATGGAGCTGGCGGGCAGGAGTGCCCCTGGCAGCTTCTCTGAAAACATTCCTGACTGAGGCAAACTGCTCCTCCTGAGGGCGCAGAGGGGCGGCAGACTGGATAGGATTTCGAGGAGTGAATAGCCACTACCAAAGCAGAGTTCGGCGAGCTGGAGTCTGGTGAACTGGAGAGTCCGCAGGCTCTGCTGCGGCCTGAGGAGCACGCCGCTGGGTTAGCACAAGCAGGGCTTGGCTGATCGTGTCGAGACGCTGGTCAGTCTGCCTGCGGGATTTCTCGGCCTCAAAGCGAGTTTGCTCGATTGCATCCCAGAGAGAATCCTCCGAAGAACTGGAGCGGTCTGAGGAGCGAGCTCGGCAGTCTGACATGTCTGTCCGTTGTATTCAAAATACTACTCGAATCTGAAGGTCGCGTGTTGACTGTTGATGCACGAAACCACAAAGGGGGGCGAGCAGCACCAGCTAACGGTTCGAGCACAAGGGAAAAGAAGGGAGAAGAGGTACTGCGAGTAGCAATCTACTAAGCAGATGAGAGGAAGAAGAATAGTAGGTCTGTGATCCACTACAACAACAGACTTCGCCCATCGCAGCCTGAATGCCTCTTTTGCGACGGGCTTTCCTTTTACTGTAGAAGGGTTTGATTACAAGGAAGAGAGGAAGAGGAAGGCAAGAACTGAGAAAGCTAGAGTCCGCAAAGCACGAGATTCGAGTCCGCAGCCTTTAACAAGTAGGCTCCCGGGCACGAGTCAGCGTGCCTTGGGTGCACCACCTCCCCCTATTTATAAGATGGGGGCCTGCCCAAACGGGCAGGGCTAAAATAACCGGCTGCCCGGGGTACAGGAGAACCGGGCAATGGTGGCGGGAAGCAAAAAGGAAGAACACGCCAGTCCGCGCAGAACGGGCGGACTAGGCTTGCTGGCTAGAGCTTCCATCTGCTATTGCTAGGCGCGATCCTGCTGGAGGGCGGCGGCCTGGGCGGACGGGACTCTGCGTCAGCCCATGTAGAGAATCCATGAGATCCAAAGGCATGGCGAGATGGGCGATCAGATCATTGAGTCCGCCGATGGGGGACCATCCTTGAGCGATCACTGCTGCTTTGCCGAGCTGGGCGGACTGCCGAATCGTGTCCGTGGATAATGATGCAAGGCCTTGGCATCCTGCGGGTGTTGCAGACTGAGGGGTTAACAGGTAGGGACACGCTCGTGTCCTTACCCGTGTCCTGCTCGGGCGAAGCGTCAATGACAGTTTAAGTGTTGGTTCAATACTCGACATGGGTAGGGACACGCCCATATCCCGGCACGTGTCCCAGCTCATGTCCCTACCTGTGTGCATATGACACGGCTGTGCACTCGGCCGTGTCCTTCTCTAGACACGTCTCAACAAACTCAACTCGACACACACATGGGTAGGGACACGCTTGTGACTCTACCCGTGTCCTTTTTGGGTACTCTTCGTCGATCTCGACACGCTTCGTCGATCTCGACACACTTCGTGGAGTTCAACTCGACACACATGGGTAGGGACACGCCCATGTCTCTACCTGTGTCACTTCACAGGATACACTTCGTCGATCTCGACATGCTTCGTTGAGTTCAACTCGACACACACACGGGTAGGGACACGCCCGTGTCTATACCCGTATCACTTCACACGGGTAGTGACATGCCCGTGTCACTACCCGTGTCCTTCTCTCGACATACTTGAGTCATCTACTCGAGAGCAGGGCTCTCCCACACGGGTAGGGACACGCCCGTGTCTCTACCCGTGTCCTATTCTGTACTGATTTCTCTTCCTATTTACAAGTGTAGCCCCACTGCCAGCTATTCTCTTGAACCCAAGTCAACTCTCCTGACTCAAAAACGTGCACGAGGGGCCTAGTGCGAATCGGGACGTTACAAATACTATAAAAAAAATAAAAGATTTCGTCCCCGAAATCAAGTTAAGGCTATGGGAGAAAAGCATAACAGAAAATATCATATGCTTTTAAACAAAATTACCTCGAGGAAATAATTCCAGGTAGCGTTTTTGCATCAAGTCCACCGGCTCCCATGTATAATCCTCCTTCCCATGATTAGACCATAGCACCTTTACCAAAGGAACACTTTTGCGGCACAATATTCTTGTCTCATTGTCTACAATCCGCACCGGCTCCAGTCACACAGACCTATCAGTCGCCACTGCACCATCAGTAGTGGGGATATATTGATCGGGCTGCAACAACACCTTTCAAAGCAACGACACATGGAACACATCGTGGAGATTCTCTAACTCTGGCGGTAACTCCAACCGATAGGCCAACGGGCCAATCCTTTCCAGTATAGTGTAAGGCCCAACATACCTTGGGCTGATCGTTTTCACTCCAAGCACCCGTGACACTCCATGCATTGGTCGGATCTCCAAAATGCCTTATCACCCACTTGGAACTACACCATCCGGTGCTTTGCATTATAATACTTCACCTACTGACTTTGAGCCTCCAACATGCGATCTCGTATCAGTCTAACCACCGCATCAGTGTCATCAATATACTCGATTCCCAAAGCCTTCGGGTCTTCATCTTGCACCCAAGATAAGGGGGTCCTACACCTTCTTCCGTAAATAGCTTCATGGGGTGCCATACTGATGCTAGCTTGATGACGGTTGTTGTAGGAGAATTCTACCAGTGGTAGGAGCCTTTCCCACGGATCTCCTCTATCCAACACACATAATCTCAATAAATATTCCAGTGTTCTGATGGTCCTCTCAGACTGCCCGTCCGTCTGAGGATGAAATGCGGTGCTAAAGGTAAGGCGCGAACCCAAATATGCCTGTACCGCCTTCCACTCATTGACAGGCTTCGCAATGTGTAACAAAATATCTGACATCCTTCTTCATTCCCGGCCAACACATTGTCTTCCATAAGCCGGAGTACATCTTGGCAATACCCGGGTGCACAGAATACTGAGAATAATGAGCCTCTCTAAAGATATCCTCCTGAATTTTACTGCCCTTGGGAATGTAGAGCAGGCAAGGAAATAAATGAGGCTGTCTTTTAGTGTATACTAATCAGTAGTCCCATCTTCGATTGCCTTGATTGCCGGGGCCAGAGCCACATCCCTTCCTTACTCCGCCCGAATTCGGTCCCAGATATAACAAACTATGCTCATGGTTGCCAAGTACTCTGTATACTCTGCCGAAGGAGCCTTATATTCCAAAGTAATATCCATCTCTTCAATTATCCGAGCCAACTCCATACTCATCAACCGAGACTCTGGGCTAGAGTCTGGTACCTTTATGCTCAATGCATCGGCCACCGAGTTTGCCTTTCCGGGATGATAGTTCAAGGTGAACTCATAATCGCACAGAAACTCTAGCCATCGTCGTCGTCTCAAGTTCAACTCCTTCTGTGTGTGAACGTACTTTAAGTTTTTATGATCTGAAAAGATCTCGCAGTGGACACCGTATAGATAATGCCTCCAAACCTTCAAGGTGAATACCACTGCTCCCAACTCCAAATCATGAACTGGATAATTGATCTCATGCTTCTTCAGCTATCTTGAGGCGTAGGCAATTACATGGTCGTGCTACATCAACACCGCTCCCATCCCTTGATATGATGCATCAGTGTAAACTTGAAATCCTTTGTTCCCAGATGGAAGTGCTAGGATGGGTGTGGAGGTAAGTCTATCCTTCAGCTCTTGAAACACCGGTTCACATTGGGGTGTCCACTCAAATGGCACACCTTTCTTTGTCAAGGAAGTAAGAGTGATTGCAGTCTTTGAGAATCCTTTTACGAACTTGCGGTAATACCCGGCAAATCCAAGAAATCTCCGCACATCGGTCACCGACTTCAAGGGCGACCACTCCTTCACGGCATGCACCTTGGCTGGATCCAACGCTAGTCCTGCTCCACTGATCACATGCCCCAAGAAAGTAACTTCTTTAAGCCAGAATTCACGCTTGCTGAACTTGGCGAACAAGGCGTGCTTTTTTAATTTCTTCAATACCAAGGTCAAGTGCTCAAAATGCTCCTCCTCCATCTTTGAGTAGACCAGGATGTCGTCGATGAAAATAATGACAAAGATATCCAAATAAGGTTCAAACACCTTATTCATCAAGCTCATGAATGCCGAAGAGGCATTTGTGAGCCCAAACGACATTACAGTGAACTTGTACAGTCCATATCTTGAACTAAAGGCCGTTTTCTGAATGTCCTCCTCTCGTATCCTTAACTGATAATATCCTGAGCGCAAATCCAACTTAGAAAACCAATGCGCTCCCACCAGTTGATCGAACAACTCGTCGATCCAGGGTAGCGGATAAGTGTTCCGCACTGTCAGTCTACTGAGCTCCCGGTAGTCTATGCACAAACGCAGGGTCCCATCCTTCTTCTTGACAAACAATACAGGGGCTCCCCAAGGTGACGAGCTGGGGCGAACAAACCCGGACTCCAGTAGTTCTTGAAGTTGAACTCTAAACTCCGCGAGTTCCTTCGGGGCCATTCGGTAAGGGGCCCTGGATACAGGCTTGGCGCCCGACACTAGATTAATTTGAAAATCGACTTCTCTGTGCAGGGGTAATCCTAATAGTTTCTCAGGAAATATCTCGGGGAAATCCCGCACTACCTGTACAACTTTTATATCCAATGTCATCTCCTTCAACTCGAAATAGATCATGAAGACTTCATCCCCCTACATATGGCCTTTTACAGCCTGAAATGAAGATAACAACATACGAGGTGCGAAGCTAATATCTTGGAAGATGACGTCGGTGTCTCCATACCTCAAGTAGATTCGTTTCTCTGCACAGTCAATCCTTGTAAAGTGCCAGTCCAACCACACCATGCCCAAAATGATGTCAAACTCTGGCACTCTGAAGACCATGGCAGACGTATCAAAGGCCTTTCCCCCAATGAATATCTCTAGCTCACACTTAGCGGTTGCGATCATCTCAGAGCCGTCCGGGAGGCGTACTCGTCGAGTTATACCAGTAAAGTGTTGTATACCCTCCATGTCTTTGATGAAGTCCACAGACACAAAATAATATGAGGCACCGGTATCGAACAACGCATAGGCCGTCTTCCCTCCAATTACCACGGTGCCTAAGTACCAATAACCAAAACTCAACACTAGGTGTCTAGTATGTCTTAAGCAACTTAAGTTTAAACAACAAAAATGAGAAAGCCAACTGCAACATACCTGCAATCACATCTTGGGGATTCTGTTCTTGCGCCATGTCCAGTACGTACACTTGATCCCGGGAAGGACCGGGGTTTCCTCCTCGCGGTCCTCGTCCTCGACCATGCATATAACTCTGCCCCTGCAGAGCTGCCAAAGGGAGAGCAGGAGGGACATTCCCAAACAACCGCAGGCAGAAACGTCGAATGTGGCCAGGCTGGTTGCATTCGAAGCACACCCACCCATAACACCCCTCAGGTTGTTGAAATTATTGAGGTTGTGGCAGTGGAGGCAACGCGGGTGTTTGTGGAACCAAATGCTCCACTCTAAAATTTCGGTGGGGCTCCCTCCACCTCTTTGATATCCTCTTCCTCCTCTATAATCCTATCTCCTCCTGTTGCTTGGGTCGGCTTCCATCACGCCCTCCGCAGGCCTCTTACCACTTCCCAAGTGGTCTGCCTCCAATCTCTTCGCCATGTCAATAATCTATGCCAAACTAGCGTCCGCTAAAAACAAAAGGGCCTGCCTTAGGGGATCTCGTAGCCTTTTGTAGAAATGCTTGGCGCATCCTCTATCATCCAAATCCTAAGAATCTGTGAACCTCACGAGGTGCTGGAACTCTCGTTGATATTCCGTAACTGAATTTTATCCTTGCTTCAGAAAAAGAAGCCTCTCTTCGAGTTCATTTCAAGCGGATGTGAGAATGAAGTGCTCCAAGAAGACAACCGAGAACTCGCTCCAACTTATCTCTATATAGAATTCCCCTTGGAAGGTGGATCCAATGATTGACTTCCACCTCCTCTTAGCATGTAGTTCCAAGATGGACACCACCAATGTTACAGCCATGTTGGCTTTGCAACGGATCCCCGCCAATAACTCCTGCACTGTGTCAAGCCATTCCTCCGTGCGTACGGCTAACTCTGTCCCGAGGTTGGCTAGAGGTGAGAGAGCCTGAAATGTGCTTAGCCAGTTAGAGCCCAGAGCCTATTGTTGCACTGGAGGCTGCTGCGCCCTAAAGGCATCCAGGATGGCGGTGAGCGTCTGCCCCAACTCGGATTGTTGGAACTGAGTGGGTATGGAAGGGGTAGGAGTGACTCCATCGGCTCATCATGCACTAGAATCTACATGTAGAATACAAACGTATGGTCAGGTTGGCTAATCTTAAGGTCAAGGTTGGACATACTTAGTGTGAATTACATATGGGCACACCACTGCTTCCGCTAAGTCAGTTTGTCCGCAAACTGACTAATCGAACGGGGGCGGTACCATTGTTGAATAACTTCTTTAGTTGAGGATTATGGCAAACAGATACCATTTGTAAGACCCCCCTCCCGGATCCCAAAACACGGCACGAAGGGGTCTCTTATGCCCAGAACAGCCGCCTTGTGGTAGCATTAGCACACGGGCTAACCTGTACCACAAGACGCCTATTCTGCCAGCTACATCCAATATCAATATATGCCAACACAACCAAAATATAATATCAAGAGAAGTCAAATCCACACCAAGCATATATGTCCAAAGTACATCAAATAAAGAAGCTAAAACATGCTTCTACAATATCAGAGTACAACAAATAAACGCCCAATGGGGCTACATCAGAGTCACTCAACACTCACATTGTTCGGTACATTAGAAAATATGTACCAGATTTGAAGATGCCTCACCCTACTCAATGATATACATCAAGGTATATTTGATGTGCTTTGAGTTTATATGTGCAGGTTAAGTAATTGCAGGAAATGCAGAAAAGTTTCTAAGTCCATGTGTCGACACCTAGAGAAGCAGTGTCGACACTTATGAAGGCTTGTGCCAACACCCAGAGAAGTTGTGTCGACACTTGGAGTATTTGTGTCGACACCAGGAAAGGCATAGTCGACACCAGAAGAAAAGTGTCGACACATACAGGCAGTGTCGACACACTATGAAGAATACTCAATATATATCATGTCGTCACTTAGAGGTAGTGTCGACACCCAGAGAAGCTTAGTCGACATCCAATGTGTCGACACCAGGAAGCTATGTCAATACACTGAAGGCATTGTCGACATCAACTGTGTCAACACACAGGACTTGTATCGACATACAGCAAGTTTCAACACAGTTAAAGTAAAGAAGTACTTATGTCGACACAAAGGAGATGTGTCGACACTCAGCTAGTATCAACAACAGAAGAAGTTGTGTCGACACAAAGGAGATGTGTCGACACTCAGCTAGTATCAACAACAAAAGAAGTTGTGTCGACACACAGCA
Source organism: Platanthera guangdongensis (assembly GCA_039583875.1). NCBI lineage: Eukaryota > Viridiplantae > Streptophyta > Magnoliopsida > Asparagales > Orchidaceae > Platanthera > Platanthera guangdongensis. The sequence continues at coordinate 96,894,438 of CM077167.1, forward strand.
GAATTCAACTAAGTTTTAAAGAAGAAGTACTTGTGTCGACACACTCAACAGAAGCAGTGTCGAGAAGCTGTCACAACAACAAAAGAAGTTGTGTCGACACCACCAAGGCATGTGTCGACACTTAGTTCACTTGTGTCGACACTTAGTCTATTTGTGTCGACACATAAAGAAGAATAGTCTCTACACTTTCAGACAGAGACAGTGATTTCAAGAAGTGACTGGATGACTTGACAGCTGCCATTTCAACCGGTCAACTGCACCTGTCAAAGCTGTCAGTAAGTTGTTAGAAATCGGATCAGCCGGTTAACATGGAGGAAGAGTATATAAAGGCTTTCTCCTTCAACAGAAACAAGAGATTTTCAGACGATTAAGAAGATCAATACAGATCCAGAGAAAACTGTAAATCAGTATTTTGAAGAAACTTCAGATTTACTTGGAGAGAGAGAACTCCAGTAATTGAAGTCAAGAAAGAGACTTGTTTAATCAACTCTCTTAAGAAGAAGGTTCTGAACCAGACTGCAAAGAAGGATCAAGATTTAATTCATCATCTTAAGAAGGAAGTTGCCAGCCGGTCTACTTCAAGAAGATCAACTTTTACTGAGTTCAGACTCAAGAAGCTTTGAAGAAAGTAAAGACAAAGTTGATCACAGGAATCAGTGCTATCAAAAACTGATCAAGAAGGTTGCCCTCTTCATTCTCTCAAACAGAGTGGTGACCTAAAACTCTTTATTATCTTTTTGTAGGATCCTAAGGGATCTGAGTTGTAAGCCTAAATTTATAAAGGCTGAGGTAGGGCTTTTTAGCCTGAGTATAGGAGAATCTATTCTCTGAGTGTAGGCCTTGTTGAAGGCTGAGGTAGGGCTGTTTAGCCTGAGTGTAGGTCTTGTTGAAGACTGAGTGGTAGGGTTGTTTGCCTGAGTTGTAGGAGTGGGGACACTATGAGTTGTAGGAACCTGTTTGGGGTTCTGAGCTGTAAGATCTGAGGATTTGAGGAGAAGTGCAGAAGTTAGGCCGAATCTAGTACACTACTAGATAGGCGGAGGGGGAAAGTGGATGTACCCAGACCTTGGGGAACCACTATAAAATCTGTGTGCACTCTGTGAATGTTTATTTCTGTGATTGCTGTACTGATAGCTATAGAATTTACATTTGCTACTTAGTATATACAACAGATTTTCTGCCTTTAAAGTAAAAAGAAAAAGTACACCCATTCACCCCCCCCCCCCTCTAGGTGGTTAGGCACTATTTCTTTCAAGTGGCATCAGAGGGAGGTTGCTCAAGAAAGGACTTAACAGTCAGAGTAAGATTCTTAAGGCTGATTGAAGTATCAAGAAAGAATCAATAAAATGGGTTCAGGTGAAAATCACAAGGAGCTGGGGTCAATGAAATTGCCAATATGTAGAAAAGAGATATTTGGCATATGGAAAGAGCGGGTCAGACTCTTTATGGAAGCTTCTGACCCAAGAATATATATTACAGTCAAGGAAGGCCCATATGTGCCAATGAAGGTATCCATTCTGGATGCAAATCAGAAAACTCCCAAGGACTTTTCTGAAATGACTAAAGATGAAATCATCCTGGCCACTATGGACAAGAGAGCCCAGAATATAATTGTTAGTGTCATTGATGATTCAACATTTCAGAACTTAATTCATTGTAAAACCTCTAAAGAAATGTGGGACACATTAATAATCTATATGGAGGGATCAGAGGAAGTAAGACAAGATAGAAAGTCCTTATTAAATCAGGAATATGAAAGCTTCAGACAAGAAAAGTCTGATAGCATTATAGAATGTTACAAGAAGTTTTATAGGATAGTTAATGAGTTGATGTCCTATGGAAGAGACTTCAGCAACTATGAGCTGAATGACAAGTTCTTAAGATCCATGACTAAGCATTGGGACACCAAGATTTGTGTTATTAGGGAAGTGGCCAAACTTGCTGATATGCCTCCTCCAACTTTGTTTGGAAAACTGTTATCTTATGAGATGCAGTTAATGGCTAGGAAGGAGGAAGAGAAGAATACTAGAGTGGAGCACAAGGAAAAGTCTGTGGCATTCAAGACTGAAGCCACTAAAAAGTATAGAAGCAAGTCTCCATCTCCCCCTAAAATAATTGCTGAGGCTGTCACAGATAATTCAGATAGCAAGAGTTCTGATAGTAGTGAAAGTGATGAAGACTTTCCTGCTTTTACTAGGCACTTTGAAAAATTTCTAAAGAAGAGGCAGTGGAGGTCTAAGCCTTCTATTTCTCAGCCAAAAGATGACTACTATCAGAAGAGAAAGTCATCCAGGAATAACAGAAGAAGGTCCAAGCCAAGCAAAGCTACATCCTCAAAGATTGTGTGTTATTGCTGCAATAGACAGGGACATGTAGTGGCTAACTGTCCTGAAAAGAGGAAGGAGTCAGCTGACAAAAAGAAGACTCAGTTTAAGAGCAAAAAGGAAAAGTCCTTTGTTGCTAAGAAAGACAAGAGTCTAACAGACCAGTCATCTTCAGAAACAGAATCAGAAGCTGAAGCCTACATTGGATTATTTACTGAAGAGGAAGAAGATGAGTTCATGCAGCTAATGAACTCAATTTATGAGCATGAAGACCATCAGTGAAAAGGACTGATGGCTATATTTGAAGGAGACAAGATCCAGGATCAGCCTGGACCAAGTAAGGTACAAATTTGTTCTTCTAGTTCAATTTATAGTACTGAGTCAGAGTCAGATACATCTGCATCAAGTGATGTGGGTGGGTCTGAATCTGAAGGAGATATTCATCAGTTAATTGATGAATATAGAGTCTTGTTGCAGGCCTTGAATAAAAGCAAAACCTTGGCCAAAACTCAGGCAAAGGAGATTGCTAGTCTTAAGTTGGCTGCAGTAGATTCAGAGAAATTGTTAGATCAAAAACTGAATGAGATTGCCAGATTGAAGAACATAACTATTATTCAAATGGGCACAATCACATTCAAGAATGATCAGATTAGAAATCTGGAGGTTACACTTCAGAAAGAGAGAAAGATAGTAGCTAGTTTTTCTAAACCTAAATCTATTTTACCCTTGATAGATGAGTTTGTACCACAAAAGGGTAAGGCTGGATTAGGGTTTAAAAAACCTGCCTGGACTGCTAGGTCCAAATCTAAAGGCAAAGCCCCAGCACAAAACAAAAAGCCTGTTGTAGATAATTCAGCCAGGGTAGTACCTAAACAAAGGTACAACAGGTTTGAGTGCTGGTGTTGTGGCAACATAGGCCACTTGCCTTAGATTGTTGGCACAATTCTAGTGTCAAAGAGAATAGCAAATTGCCTGCTAGAAGAGCTACAGGTAGTTTTGTTAAAAGTCAAACTAACTTGCACCAAGAACCCAAAAGTTATTTGGGTTCTAAGGTTAAGTAATCTGTTTTGCAGGTGAGTCCAAGTGGTCATGCCCCTATATGGTACTTGGACAGTGGATGTTCCAGGCACATGACTGGAATAAGGAGATTGCTGAAGGACTATACACCTATCATGGGTGGCCCTAAAGTAATCTTTGGTGGTTCAGAAAAAGGGATCATCAAAGGCTTTGGTAACATTTCTAGTAATCAATTACTATCACTCAAGTGGCCTATGTAAAGGGTTTGAAACACAACCTCATTAGCATAAGTCAGCTGAGTGATTTATGATATGACATCTCATTTGTCAAGAATGGTTGTCATATCAAAAGGTCAAGTGATCAAAAGATCATTTTGACAGGTTATAGGAAAAGGAATGTTTATTGTCTTAACTTTGTGTGTGAGAACAATGTTTCTCCTTTTTATCTTGTAGCTAATGAGAGAGCCTCTCATTATGTGAAATGGCACAAGAGGCTAGCCCATCTTAATTACAAGACTATTATCCAACTCTTTAGCAAAGAGTTAGTGAGGAATGGTCCTCAAGTTAAGTGTATAAAGGATGAGATATGCTTAGCTTGTCAAAAAGGCAAGCAGACCAAATCCACCTTTCATAGCCTTGAGAACAAGGATTCTGGGAGGTGTCTATACCTCTTGCATATGGATCTTTTTAGACCTATGCCAGTTCACAGTCTAGGTAGGAAGGTCTACACATTTGTGGTAGTAGATGACTATTCAAGATATTCCTGGGTGTTCTTCCTAATTCAAAAATCTGAAACCCTAAGTATCTTATATAGTTTTGTTAAACAAATTCAGAATGAGTTGGACAGTACAGTGGTCAAAATCAGAAGTGACCATGGTACTGAATTTCAGTTTGAAAGCATGACAAAACTGTGTGAAGAATTTGAGATATTTCAAGAATTTTCTTTACCAAGAACACTTCAGCAAAATGGTATTGCTGAAAGGAAAAATAGAACATTGATAGAGGCTGGTAGAACTCTATTGAGGTTAACTTCTCTCCCAGAATATTTCTGGGCTGAGGAAGTAAACACTGCATGTCATGTGATCAATAGGTCTACTTCTATCACCAAGTGCCACAACAAGACTCCCTATGAGATTGTGAAGGGCAAAAAACCAAATATATCCTATCTCAGGATCATTGGTTGCAAATGCTATATACTTAACAATGGCAAGTCTTATCTAACCAAGTTTGCTGCCAAATCCCAAGAGGGGATATTTGTTCGGTGCAGCAATAATATTAAGGCTTATAGAGTCTAAAACTTGATTACTCAAGTTGTAGAAGAGTCTGTACATGTAGTCTTTGATGAAACAAGACTCATTAACAGTGAATTGCCAAGTAGTGTTTGCAGTTCTACAGGTTTAAATGAGAGAATGGACAATCTTGCCATTGCAGAAGATTCTACTGCAACTCAGCAAGTGGAAAATGGTGGTTGCTGTCCAGGGGGAGTACAAGACTCTCTAGATGCTGAAGAAGATCAAGAGGTGCAGCTTAATGAAGTAGCTGGAGGTCTTCAGCCTGAAGAAAGACTACCTCCAGCTAATAGACACTTAAAGGATCATCCAGCCAATCAGATAATTGGTGATCCAAGACAAGGGGTGCAAACAAGAAGCAGGAATCTGAGTACAGTTCTTTACTCCAGTTTCCTATCACAAGTGGAACCAAAAAAATTTGAAGAAGCAGTTCTAGACCCTCATTGGATTGAGTCCATGCAAGAGGAGCTGAATCAGTTCAGGAGGTGTAAGGTCTGGAAGCTTGTTCATAAAACAAAAGACCACAACATCATTGGAACAAAGTGGATCTTTAGGAACAAATTGGATGAGAATGGAATCATCATAAAGAATAAAGCTAGACTTGTTGCAAAGGGATATAAATAGGAAGAAGGTATTGATTTTGATCAAACCTTTGCTCCAGTAGCAAGACTGGAGGCAATCAGGATGTTCCTTGCTTATGCAACATATCAAGAATTCAAGGTATTTCAAATGGATGTAAAGTTATCTTTCCTAAATGGAAATCTAAAGGAAGAAGTCTATGCAGAACAGACTTCAGGTTTTGTTGATCCTCTCAAACCCGATTATGTTTATAGACTTAGGAAGGCATTGTATGGGTTAAAACAAGCCCCAAGGGCTTGATATAAAATCTGTCTAGTTTCCTCATTGAGAACACATTTTTCAAGGGGAAAATAGACAAGACTTATTCTTAGGGAATCTAAAGGTAAGATAATCCTAGTCCAAATTTATGTGGATGACATAATATTTGGGTCTACTGAAAGTAATCTTTGTAGGAAGTTTGCAAAACTTATGCAAGGAAATTTGAAATGAGCAGTATGGGGGAACTTAGGTTCTTCTTGGGTCTCCAAGTTAGACAGACTGAAGATGGCTTGTCCATATGCCAGTCTAAGTTCACCTAGGTTTAATAAAGAAGTATGGTATGGAATCATCCACTACCATGAAAACTCCTATGGGGTCAAGTGTGTCTCTAAGCAAAGATGATGCAGGGAAACCTGTAGATGAAACCTTGTATAGAGGATAGTTGGCTCCCTATTATATCTGACTGCTAGTAGACCAGATATCATGTATGCTACATGTGTCTGTGCTAGGTACCAAGCATACCGTAAAGAATCTCATCTGACTGCAGTCAAAAGGATTTTGAGATATCTTAAGGGCACACCATATCTAGGCCTTTGGTACCCTAGGAATAGAGATTTTCTACTAACAGGTTATTCAGATGCAGATTTTGCAGGTTGTAAGGAAGATAGAAAGAGTACTACAGGAACCTGTCAATTTCTAGGAGGAAGGCTGTTGTCTTGGAGCAGTAAGAAGCAGACCAGTGTGGCAATCTCCATAGCTGAGTCAGATTATGTGGCAGCAGGAGGTTGCTGTGCACAGTTATTATGGATTCAGCACCAACTAGGAGACTATGGTATTCAAGTAAGTAGAACATCTTTATTTTGTGATTCTACAAGTGCCATTTCTATTGCAAATAATCCTGTCTCACATAGTAGGACTAAGCACATAGATATTAAATACCATTTTCTTAGAGAATATGTAGAAAAAGAGGACATTTCTCTAGAATATGTTAAAACAGATAATCAGATTGCTGATATGTTTACTAAGCCCCTAGATGAACTCAAATTCAATAATTTTAAAATTGAATTAGGAATGTTAAACTTAGAATAGGTTCATAAAATTGGCTAAGTAAAATAGTGTCGACACAAGGAGTTGTCTGTGTCGACACATCTAGAAAGTCTGTGTCGACACTTCAGCGAAATGGTGTCGACACATCCAGCGTAGGTGTCGACACATCCAGGTTGGTGTCGACACTTAGTTTTAACACTAATATCGTCGAGTGAAGTATCGACTAATCGTCGAGCTGAGATGTATAAGTGTCGACACATATATTCTGTCAACTATATTTGTGTCGACACATAGTTGTCGAGACATTAGAAGTATGTGTCGACACTTTTCAACTGTGTGACACATTTAAAGTATTTTGACGCGCCTTTTCACCTTCGATTTTCGACAGGTATAATAGGTTATCCACATTGTTTGTCGACACGCTCACCATAGTTTTGAGACCAAACTTGTGTGTCGACATCTCTCTTCTCTAAAAACAAGATTTCCCAAACCCTATGGCTCCCAAGATAGAAGAGAACATCAATGAAGGTTATGAGCTAGCACGACATGCCTTTGACGATGCGGAACCAGAAATTCAAGCTGTTGTAACCCTAGTTGCCGATACTGGGTTGGAGTATCTAGTTTCAGATCCAATCTAAGATTTGGAAGAAGGAGGTACTCGAATTCTTTTAGTGCAGCTACCCTTGATGAAACTAGTCTTAAGATTAAATCCAAAGTCCTTGGAGAAAAGTAAAAACTCACCCAGAAAAGTCTAACAAAAGTTCTAATCTATCATGAACTAAAGAGGAAAAGATGTACCTACATCTAAGACAAGGGTGGCACCAATGGTGTCGACTGATTCAGCCATGAAGATTGGATCAGTTTTTAACAGGAAAGGCATGAACATGCAAGGCAAGTTCTTTTCTGAAGTAGTAGGGAAGGTGATTCTGTGCAAACCAGGTGGACATGATAGGATATCATCTCACATGTTTAGTTTATTGAGAAGGATCATTTTCAAACTAAAAACTGATTGGTCAGCAGTAATGTTTGACAAGATTAAGGAAAGTCTGAAGAAGCCCAATCTGGGTAGAATTATGAGTTTATACTTGGCTGGAACTATTCCAGAAGTGATGAACCAAACTGCAGGTTCTAAGATAAATCACATGAGGATAATGGATGTTAGGATTATCTCAAGGTGGGATAGGGTGTTGACAAAGGACATGCCTACTCCAGAAAAGGAAGTTCCTCAACAGAAGAAGAAGAAGAAGAAAGCCATTGTGGCTCCTGAATCCTCAAGTAGCTCAGAGGAGAAAGTAGTTTTCAGTTCTACTGAGGATGAAGCAGATAAGGAAGAAGCTGATAATACTGGAAGGTCACCAGTAAGAACTGAAGATGCATAGAGGCAAGGGGAGCTTTTTTATACCTTGTTTCATTGCAATCTTTGAATGAAATATCTTCTATTCTATTATCATTCTCTTATATCTTCGATATATTTTGAATTATCTTGACTTCATAAGTCAAAGTGTGATTTTAAGTCTTTTTATTTATTAGCCAGAGGCGCGTGTATTGAAGATCGCTCAAGGATAAAGAGAATTGAACGCATACCTCGAGAGAGCATGTTTTAATCTTGGTGGAGCATGTTTTAGTTTATTGATTAAAAAACAGAGTTCGGT